>CM061914.1:168472826-168571769 GCA_031002005.1 Vandiemenella viatica | reverse complement strand
GAAAGTATTTAAACGTAGTAATGTTACGTTTTCAACACTAACCCGATCTTGATGAAAACTAACAAGGAGATACTATGTATCATTAGGAAGAACACAGGATACAATTTTAGTCGTGAAATTTTGAAAAACTAACCGATCGGTGACAGAGAGACGGGTAGCGCATGTAATTCTGTGCGATGTTATATCGGTCATTCGGGTCTTGTTTTTTTTTTTTTTTTTTTTTTTTTTTCAGCCAGTTTGTGTAAATAAAAGCCTTGATTATGACGGGTATAGGCAAAAGGTGATAATGTATTGATTTCTCGAATCCCAGTAATTCTGACAGAACTACAATTCATGTTTAAAACATTACAGTTCCTACTAAAATTACTCTTTGCAATGACAACAATAAAGCCTAGGAACAGATACTGAAAGTAGCAGGGCTACACTTATAAAAGACGTATTTTTCCTATTGACAGTTGTATGTAGATAGTTCACGGATTTCCAACCCCCCCAAAGGATATATATCACAGCAAAACAAAAAATGGTATTGACAAGAGATATCCAATGAAAGTGACATAATTTTAAACCACAACAAAAAATCTGCCCTAGGTACTGTGGTAGGTACTCCCCCCCCCCCCCCCCCCCCCTCGTAAGTATGTTACTATTTTTTAAACATGTTACAAACTGGTTCTCTTCATGAGACAGATTAAATGGTAGAATGGTATGACGATTATTTCCCCGTCATATTTTCCCGCTTTTTTGCGACATCTTTCAAGTAACTTACAACTTCCTGTACGCAAACCGAGCGTGGTGGGTGAGCAGTAACGCTCTGGCCTCGCATTCTGGAGGACGCCGGTTCGAATCCCCGTCTGGGCATCCGGATATGGATTTTCCATGGTTTCGCCAATCACTCCAGGCGAATGCCGGGATGCTTCCTTCAGAAGGGCAAGGCCGAACTCTTTCCCTTTCCTTGTCCCCAATCCCATACCGCCTCTAATGACCCTCGACGTCGACGAGGGTGTAAAGCCATAAGTAGAAAAAAAACTCCTGTGCCCAAATCTAGCAATTTTAAGTGGGAAATGAAGCTCGATGTTTCGCATGTTGTCGCGGATTTGGAGAGGACATTAGTGTTGTATTTGGCGCTTGATGTCAGTGATATCATTGCACTGGTCCTCGTGGGCGGTGTTCGTTTGAGTTACGGCCGCAGGAGGACAGCCAGCCTCCCCGCGGGGCAGGTCTAGTGAGCCGCGGGGGGTAGGAATGCGACAAGGCCCTATCGACCGTCGGCCATCTCGACCGCGCAGCTTCGATATATTACGCGATGGAGACGTCAAGGGTTGCTGCTGCCTTTTATTACTGGGGCGTTGTCTCAGTTTCATTCCTGGTCGTTTTACACGTACCTCACTTGTACGCATGAGGCATGTGATGCCGTCTTCGGGGACGAACTGGAATACCTACCTAGCCTATAAGGGACATAGCTGAGGTGGTCCATGGCCTCGCATTCGGGAGGACGTGGTATTGAATCCCTGTAAACTTGCAATAAATGAAATTTCTATTTATTTTCATCTTTCTTCTTACTATCTAGAATAAACCTTTCCACTATACTTGAAATTCTCTTACGACTTCTTCCCTTAAATGAAATCAACAACATTGAAATGTTTCTGCAAACACTTCATATATTACTCCGCTCTACACATCACTCTTTCACACTATGAATAAATGACATATTAACACATCGCAGCAGTAAGTATTTTTAGTAATTCAAATTCCTTTCATAATGATCCGGTATCTCTCTACCGATGTCGTTTCCACTATCCTCTCATTCACTTCAAATCCAATCGCTTCCTTTCATTCAAACCTTCTTCATTTTTCCATTCTTATTTTGTAAACTCCTTTACCAGGCCTAATATTTTCTCCTTGCTATCAGAGATTCTTCAAAAAATCTGATTAATATTTTATATCACCACTTTATATTCATTATATATAAAATATCTTCTTTCAATTTTAACATTTTACATAGCAACGCTACGTATAACCGTTATACGTTGTTAAACGATATAATTCTTCGGTAGCTAATCTGGTGATTATCTTAAACTAATTAACCACACTAATTAAGGAGAAAGTTTGCAACTCGTAAACTATTATTTAAGCATTTTTCCAAAGTGTAGTTAATGTAGTCTTGCCGTGGTTATTAAATTGCTTTTAAAGCCTTTCTGAGTCTTTATGAAGTATCGGTTTTAGAGTCTTCAACTGTTAACAGCAGTAGTGACGATGGTATATGAGCTAAGTAGTTGTGATGCTGACGCCAGAAAATACGGAGATCGCTGTTTTACGTTGGGGTTTGACGCAGTTTGAGTAACGGTATTCGGCGTTGTTGCAGGCATACGGCGTTTCTCGGTGGCAGCAGGCCAGCGTTTGGAGTGGACACAGGTATAAATATAAAATAATTAGTGTGCGAGTGCCCCTTTTCCGCGTTGCTAACATTGAAATTCAGTGATCCTGCAGCTCGGGGAAAAAAAAAAAAAAAAAATTGTCCTCAGCATTCGCAGTGAAGTCCGGAGGTTATCTCCACACACAGCTGATCACGATTATCAAACCTTAATTATCTCCACAGATATCTTGAAAGACCGAACCAATGCGCAACAGCAGAAATAATGAACAAATGAGTTGACACTCCGCACTGCAAAATACTGTGGACTTTGATGAGAAATTGGCATTGTATAAGATCATTCCCACGATTGCAAACATGTAATCAGCAATACATTAGAATGAAAATCTCTGAACGGCGTGTGGAGCACTGCAACCAGTATTAAATCCAATCCGTGCTGTTGGTGAGACTTCAGTCCACCATTAAACACCAGGAAGGAAACCATGGATGTAAGAGGATTTTGTTGCGCCGTAAAGATAGTAGCAGTCCGTTCCATTAAGAATTAAGGGCATGTCTTCAGTGTTTTGGGATCTGAGTAAAATAATGAGCGGAGATAAATTTTTTCATGTGTCTTATGGCGTCGACTGGGGGGCAAGGAACGGGATGGAATTCGATCATGGCCTTTTGAAGGAACCATGCTAGTAGTGATTTCAAGAAAGCATGGAGAACCGAAATCCAGACGGCCGAACGGGGTTTGGAACCTGCATCCTCTTGAATGCGAGGCCAGAGAGTTACCATTCGCTTACCACGCTCGGTGAGCGAGAGAATACGATCTTCAACCTTAGGTTGATTGGACCTCTCGTAGTAAATCACTATATCTTTAAATGCGATAGAAAAAACTCCTCTGCCTTGAATTTGTATGAATAATTAATGTTACGCCGATACTTGTTGGATTTGTTTATTTCTTATTTATTTTTCCGAACGTGTTGCACCTCATACTTTTTATTGTTTCACATTTGGTTCTATTTATACATAATTCCAGGAGTTTTATTGTTGCAAGTTTTCCGCTGTAAGTCACTTTTCTGTAACTTTCCGCTTTCACTGCACAGGAAATGAAATACAGTAGTCCGAATTTTGCCAGCCGCTATTTTATTTGCTTTGGAGGCGTCGATTAATTACGAGAGGTGTTTTCTATTGAATTTGGAGCCTCCCCCTCCCCTACCAGTTGCTAAGATTTGGTGCGACCCACCTTCCATTAACGTCAGATTGACCTCGAAATTTAAAGACCTTTTTTTTACTAAAGTTTGCGGGGCTGCAATCGGAAATGACAAGTTTAAAAAGTTGTCGTGGTGTACTTATTAATCCTCCTCCCCTTAAATGTGATTCTACCTCCCCTCTTTTTTCGAGCTCAAGATATTAATGACGCCCCTTTCAGAACGTGTGGCACTTTTCTTATTTTTCGTAAGATTCCTCGACAGTTTTCTTCACAGCCAGGACGGTATGTCGGGTGATAGAATTGGTGTTCGAGAGCGTATAGTGCGTGTCTAGCCAGTGCATTCCGCGTGAGTCAGTGCGAGTGAAGAATTCGCGCTGGACGGGCAGGTAGCGCTGCTCCCAGGCCGTTACGAGGCGCATGCCTGGCATACCACCAGTGCCGGCCGGCTCCCCCACACTCGCGCACGGCGACAGCCAACCCCCGCCGGGCTCAATGAGGGTGGGCGGCGTGGTGGGGGGACCCGCTCGCCGCCGCGCCGGCCGCAGCTCAGTGCGACGCCGACCGTCGCCGAGGCAGGACGGCTGGCTCTGGCGCTCCTCTGTGCGTGCGGTACCGGTTCTCATGAGTGGTGCGCGGCATTGCGGCAGACGATGGTGATCTGCCGGGACTGTCTGCTGCTGCGCGCGGCAGCGCCGTACGTGGTCGACGGCGACGATCGAGTGCGAGTTGTCGACGCACGAGTCGAACAGCCGCAGACGAGTTGTCAGGAATGCTGGGTTCCGTCAATTGTCGCCGTCTCCGAGGAAAAGAATGAGCGAACTGGGTAAGTGAGGTGGTCGGAACCAGTCCGTTTCTCGACGCCAGATACGTGCGCGTGAAATGAAATCACCAGTGTGTGTTCTCTGCTGAGTGTGTTGTAGTGATTGATACTTGTGACTTCTTTGTGTACCAGTGCTGAGTTTGTAGTCTTGAAAATGCGACATTCATTACAACCTCCGTTCTTTTGTAGCTCATACCTTTATGGCACGACTTAGTTAAACGACATTCAGGTTGCAGGTAAAGTGTAAAGGAAACTTCTTTACACTTATTCTACAAAAATATGGTTTTGTTGGAAGCAAAATTAAGTGTAAATGATAATTGGTCATCAGCTGTTTGGAATTCTAGGAAATCAGCATCCGTCTCATTTTCCTTTCTAGGCGTAATTGTTTCTGATGTCCTTAGCAATAAATGTGCAGATACAAAAGTTACTAGAATTGAATTTCAAGCCAGAATAATAGTTGTAATACTGCCAAACACCGGTTAACAACCAGAATAATTTTTTTCTTGTCCATAACATACAATCAAAGTGCATGCGAAAGAAATTAATTGCGTAGTCAAAAGATTTTTTTAAAGAGTATAACAGTGAAGTTAGAGAAGGAAAGGAAAACACTTTTTTTAAAAAAATGAATTTTTTTCACAGTAAATCTATTTCTTAAAACAGTTCATACTTGGAATTTTCGCTTGGTGATAAGTTCCATGCTTTTTCACTAAGCATGTCACAATGGAAAACTTTTCAAGCATCGAGAAACATCATAAACCAAATTTAAAAAAAAAAAAAAAAAACAGTTTTGTTGTTGTCGATACTCTGACCAGAGTCGAAACTTGTGTAACTGTTTTATTTAATAAACATCTAGCTGCGAAAAAAAATAGCCTGGAAATTTTCGAAAGCTAAATGGAATTCTAAAATTGTCTTTACTGAAACGCGTTGGAAGAAAATCAAACATGATAATCAAAGACACTTCGGAAACAACTTTTTTTGTGACTGCTTTTACTTTGAATATCTCGCTGCTTTTTGGTGGATCATGCCTTTATCGTGTCGTACAACTATTTCTGGAATTAAGAAATTGACTTCTATCGTCGATTAGCAGCTGGAAACTGCTCCTTTGTTTTCATCAAATGCTAACTTCACTTTTGTTCACATTTAAGACGTTTTGGCAGAACAATCTTGTAGTAAGAACTTGAAATAACGTGATCCACATCTGGCAGGAAAGAGAGAAGAAAGAAGCATTCACCAGTACACAATATTTCAAATACCTGAGATTAAGTAAACCATTGGGTTATTTCCGAAATCTATTGCAGGTATTGAGTATGTCGAAAGGTCGGAACATTTGGAACGTAGGAGCCGTATGTCGTAAGATTCTCTTTGAATGAACATCATCCAGTCTAAAAATAATCTTACCGCCGAGTTCTTCGCGATATAAATGTCTTCAGATGTGTTTTTTCATCTAGTCGACGCACACTATCGCAGACAACAATGATTATACACCGTGCAGAAAGCCAATCCTATTTCTAAAGTGTATTTTAAAGATCGCCTGATGACGTCACGGGGTGCCAGCTGATTGTCGTGCACACTGACCTGAATCACCCGGCAAACAATCTGTGTACTCCCACGTTCACTACCCCCCACGGAACGATTTCCCCAGTTAATACTTTGCATTTAGACTCGGTTAAAATTTTATGATCATCTTTATTTGACGCGGATTAATTTTCAATTTACACAAAACGATTTCGTTATAGGAAATTGTTAATTCTTCTATTCATTCACTAATTTACATCACCGTAGGCATTTTATATTGCCAGTTGTGGTAAATCGGTACTAATCTCTGGCAAACAAACGAAATTAGAAATATCAGTGAAGCTTAATAATCTTATGCACCGACTAAGATGATTTTATCACAGAAGTCGGTCGAAACATTGAACTTCCAACTTTTCTCAGATCACAGAAAATAAGTTGCACTAATTCATTTTCCTGACTACAGCTAATGATCATTTTAAAATATACTAACAGCGTGGGTCAACTGAAATCTGTTCCAAAAAACTTAAAACGTTCAGCGAAATTTAGTAGTGAACTTATAATCTCTTTAAAGCAGAGCCAGTCGAATACACATTTCCTGTCCCGTTCCTTTGAGGAATAAAATTACTTATCTCCTTTCTAGATCGATTAGTGTTTCCATCAACGCACACGTCTGTCACTGAGTCAAATCGAACGGGACTTAATGTTCAAACAAGTTTTTCCAACGCGCGCGCTGGGAAAGAATTATACCGTAAAAGTCGTTATGACGGAAACCTCAGAGGCTTTTTATGTTGTTTAAAATGTGATCATGTATAAAATATACTTTTATAACGGCCGATAAATTTTTATATGTGTTTTATGTGAGCGACGGAGTGCAGTTCATGCTCGCGAAAACTATTAAATTGTTGAACGTGCAAATCCGAACACTTTGTCTGTCTTAATAGGAGATGAATGGAGCTGAATGGTATGTTACACCAAGAAAAGTAATGTTTTAATTTTTTGATTGATTATTATCATTAGTTTGACCGTAAACTCTTCTCTGGAGTTCTTGTTTCAGGCCTAAAACCAAGTTTTAGAAGTGGGCCCTAATAGAATTTTTAAAACATATTTTCGATACGAATCACAGTAAACTTAAATACACGCCCCGTTAACAGTAGAAAATCGCTCTTTTCAAGCCATCCTTGCACAGAGTTCATTTTTACCTTTCACAGCTTCTTACAAAGTATTTCTCATTGGTGCCTGCAATATCTGTTTGTGTTTGTAAACACTGCAAGCGCCTTGTTTGATCCGAATCAGCTCTTAACATGTATTAGTTCGTAATAAGTATCCGTCTGTCGTTATATTTATGTCTTTTTCGAACCAGGTATTCATACTCTGATACTATATTGTTACATTAGGTATGACTTTCTATGTTAATGGAGATTTTCTGTCGACTTAAACTTTTTATTTCATTGAGACTGTACTGCTTGAATTTTTTCATGTGCACGTTGTCTGGTCTTTGGTTACAGTTTCTACTAAAATGACTTACAAAATATTAACTTTAGTGGTCGTTGATGAGAAATCCTGATATTTGAATTTTTGCTTCAAATGAAAATTATTTTCTATAAATTTTGATGCGAACGAGCTTCGAAGATTCACTGTGACACGTCGGATATATGTATTGTTTTTAAATTCTTCCTTGTAATAGATTCGTTTGAAACAATAACAGTTGTTTCTGCTGAAAGTACTTGTTTCCCACGGGATAGATTCTTAACTTGAAGACATCTTTAAAAGTTATCGGATGTACTTTTCTGTTGTTTGTGCTAGTTTAAAATTGTGTGAGGGACTTCACAATTCATCTTTCCCACATGATATAAAAATAACAAATAGGCGCTGTCGTTTGAAATTCTGAAGGCAAAATGTAATTGTGTTAATACGTCGGTGACTGAACAGAGATTACAAATTTTTATGTAATTGTTTTTGTCGACGAATACAGTGGAAATTCCGATCATTTTAATACTGTCTTTTTATGGTCCTATATGTTGCATTACTGCTCTTATAGTCGAAAGTAAGCTACTAGAAATTTTGACGAGTCGATGTGTTTCCCATGTTGATCAAATCGTGAATGCACTGTTTGCAAAAAAAAAAAAAAAATTCTTGTTAAATCAACTGAATGCACAAAGATTGCAGTACATGCTTCGAATTTAACGTCATATTTTAAACTGAAGTTCAACTTACGTGACGATAAAGTTATTCCGCAACGCAAAATAAGATGTTCCTTTCAGCATTTATTGCAATCAGTTTTTCTGGCCGTAAATGGAATATTGTCACACATAAATTGCAAGAAATTGAGTAAACGTAATCTATATAGAAATTCATCTCGAACGGAAATGAATGTAGCGAATATTAACGGACACGTATACAGGAAACCAATAATATATCGAATTAATCTGTGTTAAGTGATATTAATAAAATGTTGTTATAACCATATTAATATTGTTATATAAGTGTACATATAATTATCACTATGGTTGTGACGATGGTACAATGTGTATAATTAAACTATTCTGTTTAGCGCTTGTCTGTAATCTTACTTCTCACTGCAGAACAACGTCGTTTTGTTCTTTTTCGATGCATGTGATGTTTCACAATTCTATTAAATTTATCCATTCCTCTACCTTCTGTCCACGCTTACATTTAAATGTTTTGCGTCGTCCGTAGAGATCTGGTAAATCATTACAACCTCTTTAACAATTTGCAGCAAATACCGCAGTCACGGTATTAATATAACTCATGACATTGCAGAAAAGCGACATCTCCGTTACTTTAGTTACTTGAAAGGAAGAAAATAAATCCTATCAACCGCGAAACATGTGTGCTAAGATGTAAATCCAAGCATTATTCTAAGGAATCAGAGGGAAAATTTGCATTGTTTATTTGATAAACATTATTCATTCATGTGACCAGTACATTTCTGCTTACAATTACATATATCGTTCCTAGCATCCGTCCTTCGAAAATTTTCTGAGCGTCGTACAAATTTAGATTAAAAACTAAAACACAGAAATGTTGCTAATGGCTAATGCACAGCAACAACTTGTAAAATTTCAGTGTTCTTACAAACAGCGTGCAACTATATTTGTTTGACGTATATACAAAATGTCAGAATTTCTAGAAAGACTTAAAAAATAATTTGTTTAGGGAACACCACGTATAAATGCCCATGTTAAGGATTAAACTTTGAAACACGTTGAAGAACGCCGACAGTTAATTTCTGTATCAGCCCTCCGAAATATCAACAGCAGAAAGAAATTTTTACACAATGATGTAAACTGGCAGAAAATAGGCTTCAGGGTAATATAAACTGAGAAAAAACTTTTTTTTTTTTAAATAATGATTTGTAAAATATACGTTTTATTTTACGATTTTAAGTAAATAGTAAATGATTTAGTTGCGAGCTGTGATAATGCAGCAGCTATTTCATTTTACTGTTGACGAAGGGACATTCCCCGAAAATTTCAACACTCAGTGGGTGTATGCGTCTATCCAGCCTTAAACTTTGGAAAGCGGCGGTTAACCCATATGTTTAATTTGTCCCGCTTTATAGCGCCTTGTTATTATATCTGAAGGACCATCTCTAATTGTTTACATTTTTTGCTGTAGTCATTGTACTGAACAAGCACGCTGAGATAATACGAATCTAGAAGATCAGTCAGAGATGGTAAAATATTTCGTGTGTCAGTTTCTGCAGTAGGAGCGGCGAGATGTTTTGGACGTGTACGGACCCGCCGCATTCCGTTGCCTGCACCCCCGCATAGCTGGCCCACCAGGTGGCAGGGAGGCGCGGCGGGGGTGAGGGAGGGAGGGAGGGTGGGGGTGGTGTGTGTCGCGCGGGGGAGGCCTCCTCCCAGCCGTCAGTCGTGCATTACAGCTCGACCGTAGCGGTCAGCTGAGTGATGGTGCTGCAGGTTTACCGGATACCTTGTGCCGCGGTGGTGCTATCCAGGAACAGGGCAGCTCGCTCCTGGTGAGTTTATGGAATTCTCCAGTGAGCAGGAGATTGTCCGGAGAGACAACATTCAGTTGCGTAACTAGACTTTGTATCTCCATGTTTAGTGTCGTTTAATTTGCTCTTGTTCTTCAGTTTTTCTCTGGTTCACACTATGACATGGAAATATGTCGTGATTTCTTTCTGATGTCATTATTCTCTCGACTGGTTTGATGCAATGCTCCATCCCTTCCTATTTTGCGCTAACCTTTTCATATCAACATACATCTTTATAAATTAATTTAATTTAATTACAATGGAGCGCAGGCTCCGGTGGCAATTTCCCTTCACATCCATTTTCACCCCATCCTGCACCCTCCTACATTTGCCCTCTATAAATTTTTTCTTTAAATTCTTTCAAAGTTTTCGGTAAATTATTCATCATTTCTCTTGATAACTCATTCCAATCCCTGACACCCTTACCTAAAAAGAGAATCTTCCCACACCCTTGTGCCTGAATTCGAGTGCTAGCTTGTGGTCATGGTTATCTTTTCCCTTCCATGCACTACTTTTCATCCTTAATTATCTGCTTCATATATTATAATCTATGTCTTCCTCTACAAAATTTTAACCTTCAACTGTTCCCTTCTCTAACAAATTAACCAATCCCGCATGTTATCGTATTCTATACGATTGTTCTCCTTTTTAATGTTGTATTTTTATATGTTCTTCTTTTAGTGTAGCACAAAATCGTTTTGAACTCGTGAATGAATAAACTTTCAGCTTAATGCTTACCTTATTAGTTTCATATTTGAAATAACTAGTAAAACTTCTGTTGACTTTATTCCCTTTTATTAATATGTTATCTAATAGCTAGAGATCCGAAGATATACAGGTCCTTTGCTAGCAGTAACTATTAAAGCTCTAAACGAACACTCGAACTTTTTTTCACGTTCGTCCGATCTTATTGCTATCCCCCTTTTTTTTAATAAAAAAAACGTTACCATAGCTACCAATTTCTTTCTCAGAGTAATTATTATTCTTATTCTTTTCTTCAGATAATCTGCTATACCACAATGTATTAAAATATGACCTACCATTCTGTCTCTTCTTTCTGTTAGATTCTTCCACAAACTTCTTTTTTCATCCATCATTTCCAAAACTCGTTCATTTCGTACTTTTATGTGCCCACTTAATTTTCTGCGTCCTTCTATAGCACCACATTTCAAATGCATCAATTTTCTTTCTATCTGGTATTCCTAAAGTCCATTCTTCAATACTATAAAATGGTGTGCTCCACACAGAGTTTTAAAAAATTCTTTCTTATTCTTATTCTTTTCTTCAGATAATCTGTTATACCACAATGTATTAAAATATGACCTACCATTCTGTCTCTTCTTTCTGTTAGATTCTTCCACAAACTTCTTTTTTCATCCATCATTTCCAAAACTCGTTCATTTCGTACTTTTATGTGCCCACTTAATTTTCTGCGTCCTTCTATAGCACCACATTTCAAATGCTTCAATTTTCTTTTTATCTGGTATTCCTAAAGTCCATTCTTAAATACTATAAAATGGTGTGCTCCACACATAGAGCTTTTTAAAAAATTATTTCTTACACCTAGATCAATATTTTAAACTAATTCTCTTTTTCAAGAATAATCTTTTCGCTGCTGCTATTCTGCTCTCAACAGCATTCCTGCTTTGACCATCAGTTGTAATTTTACTTCCGAAACAACAGAATTCACTTAATTCTCCTACTGCATCCAAACCTAATTTTATATTTAATCCACTGTTATTTTTGTCGTCTCTGCTACATTTCATCACTTTTACCTTGCTTTGATTTCCATCTGTATTTTGTTCCTGCCATTCAGTAACTTTTCAAGATCCTCAGTCTGTTCTGCCAACTGGACAATGTTACCAGCAAATCGCAGCATACTGATTTTTCTCTTTGAACACTTATGCCACATTAAAGATTTTCTTTTTATGTTACTCTGTGTTTACCGTCGTTTAATTTGCCCTTGTTTCTTAGTGTTTTCTGTGGTTCACACTGTGACATGAAAATGTGTCATGATGCATTCCTATTTCATCTACACTGCTCATATATACCTACGTTTCACTCTGTCGAGGTAATATATTTGACTGCTACTTGTGTAAATGTCGATTAAAGTCTCGCTTAATTTGTCCTTATTCTTTATTGTTTTCTGGTTCCCACTTAATGTGACATGGAAAATTGTCGTGATGCATCATTCTATTTCACCAAAATTATTCAGATATACCCACATTTCTCTGTATGGAGGTAAAGTATTTGGCTGCTGCATGTGTAAATGCAATATAAATTCTCGTTTAAATTGCCTTTGTTCTTTAGCGTTTTTCTAGTTCACACTGTGACAAGGAAATGTTTCATGGTGCACGTCCTATTTCACCAAAACTATTCAGATATACCAACGTTTCTCTTTATCGAGGTAAAATATTTGGCTGCTGCATGTGTACAAACCAAATAAATTCTCCTTTCTAACAAAAAAATGTTTCTGTGGCAGTTTCCACTTTTTAATTGTATTTCTTACTGCAAAAATATTTAAGATATAAAAACATTGTTATTGACCATGTACCGCAGCTCTTTCTTAAATGTTTTCTTTACTTAAACGCCATATTTTAACAACTGTGTTATTAAATTATGAGTCCTTAGTAATCTGAGCCACATCAGAAGGAATTTTCCTTATAAAAATTTGTACACACGTTCCTTCAAAGATGTGTTTTAAGAAAATTTGTACGTTATAACCATCAAATATATACTAAATGAGTAAAATCGTTCGAAATATGGACATTTCTGTACAAGTTATTATGCAAGAAATACGTATTATTACCTGTTTATTATCCTTGCAGCTGTTTCTCGGGCTTTATTTTTCGAGGAAAAAACTGCATTCCGCATCCATAAGACATGTAGGTGAGAAGCATCGGACACAAACGTTTATGAATGTACAGCATTGAGCTGCGATAGTAGTCGTGCTGTACCATAGATTAATTGGTAAACTGTCAACGACGTAAATGCAACCAACCGCTTAGAATGACACGTCAATATTATCGGAGGTTGCGCTTAGGTTGAAACGCATTCTGGATCACAATGAAAACTACGAAAAAAACGTCAACAATATTAGCGGAGTTTGTGGTTATATATAAATGCAGCCTGGATCCTAATGAATAGCGACGGTTCATGATATTGTAACTGGTTTCGTCGCAACATGTTGGCTGCCATGCGAAAGGCATTAGATTATTAACGTCGTTGACAGTTCAACAATATTAATCTATGGTTCAACATGTCTGGCATTTTCTTGCAACGCTGTCCCTACAAGTCACATTTATGCGAAATAAGTTTTTTCCCGTAAAATAAAGCACCAGAAACAGCTACAAGGAGCATAGACAGATAATAATAGGTACTTCTTGCATAATAACTTGAGTGGAACTGCCGATATTTCAAACGATTTTACTCGTTTAGTATATATTTAATGGGCATAATGTACAACGTTTCTTAAATTATATCTCTCAAGGAACGTGTTGCAAATTTTCATAACAAAAAGGACAATTCCTTCCGATATGGTTCGTATCGTCAGAGGGAAGATTGTGGTACTATCATATGACATTCCGGAACAGCACTTTCTGCATCTCTCTGTGTTGGTATTCGATTCCGAAATTAAGCATTTTAACTGTAACCTTACTTTACTAGTGTTTGCTGTTTTTCTTGTCGATGCTACACTTTTCATGATTGCACCCAGCTATAAGGGAGCGTGCACAAACAACGTGGCTCGGTCCAGGGAGGGGGGGGGGGGGGAATTGGCTGGAAGGCAACACTGGTCTACGTGGGGGGAGAGGGAGGTTTCCGAGCCAGGCCACGTAGCTTTCCTTCCATAACATTTTTCACAGTTAAAATGAGGAACAGAACTCACAACAGCATGTGAATTTTTATTTCCCTCAGTTAATTATCTCCATATGTAATTTACAATAGTATGACAAGAGAAAAAAGTACAAAATGACTTCTGGAATCAAAAAGGAAAAAAAGCTACGTGTTGCGTTGGGGGTGTTCAAAGGAGGCCAAAATGGAGCTACGTGGTTTATGCACGCTCCCTAAGACACTGACATGTGATAGATACCACAATCTTCTCACTTACGATACCTGACACCAATAGGGCGAAATGTCTCGTGGAAACATTAATAAAACAATTGTTAAAAGGCGGTGTTTAATTTTAAAACATGGAAAATATAGTTCGTTTAATTTCTAATTCGTTCTGTATAAAATATTAATAATGTGATTGCAACTTCTACGGTCATTTTTAAGTACTACGTTGTTAAACGTATTTCGTTATTTGTTTTATAGGAAATAAATTTAGTGTCTGTAAACGATATATGAACCAGTGCAGAGACTTGATCGTCATTAGTATTTTCGGTATTTAGCGCTGATTATTTCTTTCTAATAACATGAAAAATTAATCCTTGTTAGTTTGTCCAATATATTAATACCAAGGATAGGAGTGTTTCAAACCATTTCAATGTAAATACGGAGAGCATCAAATGAATTGAAACGACGTCCAATACAACATTAGAGACAGCTGTTGGTGAAACTTGAGTTTCAGTTATTGTAACGATCATGAAGCTTTCCATTCTCTTGCTTTATTAAATAAAAAAGGGAGTGGAGAATATTTTGCACAGATGAATGTGACATTAGTATGTCTTCATATAATTTACTTTTGTGCAATAATAATTTTTGGACACCAGGGTAAAGGTTTAATCTAAACAAGCTTCCGTCAGTTTCTGTTGCCAAAAGATGAGCTTTATAACCCAAGACGCATGGATTTTCTGCTGTCTGGGTACTGAATGCTACAATGTTTCTCACTACTGTCAAGATGACGGTTGATACGACTTTAACAGTTGAAATGCAGTGCCGCCAATACTTTACTATGCTGCACAAGCTTGCCAACTTAATGGCTCACGTCATAATATACATACACCTGTCTCTAAGCGGTAACAACGAATTGTTAGAAACGGTGCTTGACATATGTGATTAACGAGAGGTTAAGCTGGGAGTAGTGGGAACCAAGGACGCGACATCACTACAATGCAGATACGATAATAGTGATTTCACTGGGCAGCAAACTGAGAAGATGTATTTCAGGGCGATAATTTCGTATTATTGCAATAAGTAATAATTTCTGTGCACATATTATTGTTCCAAGGATCATACAAACGTAGTCTCTGTTCTATTAAGCAGCTCAATTACTATGTGAAATTAATTTTCGTATTTCGTATTGGTTGCGTTCTTAAAGTAATGTTATAACCGAATAGTTAATATCAAATTGTGTTCTCGAATACAGCCCAGTTTTTGTTTATTGAAGCTACGCTTTCGTTTTTTTATTCAATTTCTGGAGATTCGCGGTAATGTTGATTGCAGTATTATTAATTATATGGACCCTTCCGTTCATGAAGATGCTGCTAATAGTATTATGATTATTTATTTTGCCTGAATCGCTAAGATTATTCGGCCAGCAAAAAACAGATGGTATGACTGAATCGACGTTCGTCTTTTTAGAATATTATGAAAATATTGAGCAGTGATAAGGTGAATCACAATTTCGGCTCCAATTTCACAGTAGGTAGAAGATGATCTGCAAATATCTCCCTTCCCATCCATATGTAATGGTATCTGCAACACCCAGAAATGATCCAAATTCTTACGCCATCTGATTCTGTGTTACTGGAAAAATAAATTTATTCTTGTTACGTGCAATGAGATACGATTGGTGATAATTATTTATTTTCGTAGTGCATGTTTATTAAATTTTATTAAACTGTTTGCGTAATACAAAATTTTTATAGTGATTTATATTTCCATATCTTTTCTATGACGAGAGTTGATCAGACTTCATAAAAATGTTTTCTTTTATTTGAATGTTTAAAACCCATTTGACATGACCTGAAGGAATTGTGGCCTGTCAGCAAACCATGCGATCCGTAGAGACGGTTTGTTGACAACCATCGTGTGACTATCGCGTGTCTATATTAGTTGGTGCCACTATGGAGTTTTATTTGATATTTTAATGTTATTTGTGTGGTACCACTGGACATGGACACAGGAACGCAGCTGTGCCTCGTGGCTGCGTTCGTAGCATTCCACATTCCAAAGACAAAACTCGTTGTCCGTATTCACTGCTTAGAGTTCACCTCATGTAAACATTATTGGTTATATTGCTGTAACGACACTTTAAAAGAAAATTAAAAAACAAAACACGTGCCTCTCGCGCTGTAAATCATTCAGGACTAGTGATTCTTTTGGATAATGACACGAATTATTTATATTAATCTGCTAATTATGATTTTTCATTGTAGTGGTGTAAGGAAATCTCTCTATCGTGAATACATTTGAGAAAATTGCTAACGATTTTTTTTTATTTCACATCTCTGACCCTCCTTTTCTCGAAAATAAAAAGCTGAAATGAATATTCCGAATTTGATTTTTTCTGTTTGCTGTACTAGTTTCCTTTCCTCATAATCAGTTTATAATAATTATATTTGCTTTTCTAGTATGTACCATTGTAGGAGAGTGCACTTTCATTGCAGTGAAAGAAACAATTACTCATTATAAACATATCACACTGTTAATTATCTCTAATTACACTTTTTTTTGATAATTTGTAAGAAAAGATGAACGCACTTCACAGCTTCAGTTTTCGGAGTCTGAAATGAATAATTTTTGTCACTGAATTCCGTAACGCTGTTTCTAAGATGAAAAACTGATAACTGTTTTGTGAAAGAACCGATACCACATGCTTGAAAGAAAAAGTCTTCACAAAAAACATTAATAATATTATATCTTGTATCCCATTCTGTCAAACTTTCTTAAAATGCAAGATTTGCAATACATAGTTTGGATGTAGAGGATATTGGCATAACATATGAAAAAGTTCATTTTTGCATCAAAGAAATCGAGCTAAAATTAAACAAGAAAATATGCATCTCTGTGAGGTTTTTAACGATTCGTAATTTATTTCTCCAAGGCATGTTTGTGGAAATATCCAAACCTCACCCCCCCCCCCCCCCAGAATCACTAATAATGTTTCCCCTTAGCAGAGAAAATAAATGCGGAGAAGAGTCAGCTTATTAGTTACACAAATAAAAAACTAAAGGTTGATTATGATTTCAAGGTGGGAAAGGAACTGCTTATTGAAGGCTTGAAATGTAAATATCTTGACATAACATTTGGTAATAAACTCAACTGGTCAGGTCGTAGGAAAAGGTTTCTATAGCCTTCATTTACTGGAGAGAGTTTAGAGAGGATGGCGGAATTTGGTTGCAAAATTTTGGTCACTCAATTGCTTGATTATCGTGGTGTACTATTGTGCCAACAGTTCAGGCATCAAATACAAGAGTTGGAGGGCTTGTAAAGAAGGGCTGCTAGATTTGTCACTGGAAATAATCAATAACTGATATGTTAAAGGAGCTGCAATGGGATTCATTGGTAGACAAAGGGCGTTTTCTGGACGGAACGGCTAAAGGTTGCCTTAGTGAACAATCTGTAAAGACATTAATGAAAATTTTGCGTTACATTCTTACCAACTCATATCATTTGCATTCTACATCATCCGACTGAAGAAAGTGTGTTAAACCACTGATACAAGATTCTAAGAACCATTAAATAAGAAAACAAGCACTAAATTATGGTTTTTCAACAGAGAAGATCTACTTTTCGCAACAAAAGTTTATCATAGTTATGTATCTTTCAACTAATCACATTATGTGGTTAATTGTTTCAGATCCAATTTTGGCTGGTTGGAGTGTAGGTCACACATTTTTCATGTATTTACTTGTCATCATAAGCAAAAAAAAATGACGCATATGACAAAAGATGGTAAAATCATTTTCTATCACTGCTTATGTGACTGATTAAAAATAGTGTTTATATCGGAATATGAAAAATTCGTATTGTTAATGTCTCTTCTACAGTCCTTTTGCCAGGGTTAATGGGGTTTCAATAATTGTCATATTTTAATGGTGACATGAGAGAAATATACTTCTGCCACAGACTGAGTTTTCTCAATTCATATTAAAGGCACTTCTTAATTAGCAGATAATGATTCACAGTAGTTCTGAACAAAAATTTTACTGCCGAACTAATTCAGTATATATACCACTCTCTAAAA
This sequence comes from Vandiemenella viatica, assembly GCA_031002005.1. Taxonomy (NCBI): domain Eukaryota; kingdom Metazoa; phylum Arthropoda; class Insecta; order Orthoptera; family Morabidae; genus Vandiemenella; species Vandiemenella viatica. The sequence continues at coordinate 168,553,719 of CM061914.1, read as the reverse complement.
ATGTCTTCTAGATTTTTTTTTTTTGATTTTTTTTGCTATTCTAATTGAAGTACAATGTTCTGATAAAACCCATGTTTTCTTAATGTAGTACTTATTCACAGGGATTTTCATAATAGACTTCTCATAAAGTGCCTTAAAAATTAATTTAACATTTTCGGCTGCTATAAAGATGTTGTGTCGCGCCAAAAACACATTGTAAATAAAGTCTGCTACACGTATGATTGATTGGAAGTCTTCAAGCATTGAAGCTGGTATCTTGAATCTAAAGCTTCCCCAGTTCCGTGTTATTAGACACAAAGCAGTTTTTCGGAAACTATTTCATGTAAATGTTCCTGAATCGATTAATTTGATGTTTATTGCGAATTTTAAGTTATCTTTGAGCCACACACAATTATCTTTCAACTTTATCAATGCAAACATTTTACGTGAGCTCAGCTTTTTCCAAGAAACTTTTTATGAATTTTTGGATCCAAACCAAATTTGTTGAACTGTAAATGATACTATGTTTTTCTTCCACAGTTACTCCCTTCTGTTCAATATGTCCCCTGTTCCCGCATTACAGATGAAGCCCTCGGAAATATTTAGATGCAAACCGTTATTCGGACATACAATCGACAGTAGTGTATATTGTAAATAGTTTTATGAACGTGTCATAAAATACTAGTACACTTATTTCCATCAAAAACTATTTCTGTACATGTTATTTTTTCTCACAACTTGCTTAAATAAAATCAAGTGATCTTCCTGTATATTTTTTTTTCTCTTGCACCGATGATGCGACAGATATAATCTCAAATTCTCTGAAATTTTCAGTTGTAGGCCAGTTTTAAAAAAAATTGTTTTCGTAGTTCCAGAGAAATCTTACGAACCACGAATCAGAGATATAAAGAATAGCCTTGTTTTATCATAGAAACAATATTTAGTTGCCAAATTATTATTATTTATGTCACTTCTCATTAAAGCTAACTTTTTAACATAGGGTCAAGGTTTTTAATGATACTGTTTTCTCTTATTATTTTACTTCTCAATCAAAACCTTCATCAAGTTGCTTGATACTACGCTTTGCTAATATTGACAATACTTTTGCTACCGTCAAGTGGAAGTAACTAGTACAAACTGTTAGGATATATTTATGCGCAATTAAAATTACGTCATGGAACCCCAAATGCATGATTTACATGTCTAGTTCCCTTCTGTTTGGATCTAACGAATTTTATAATTTTGATGCTTAATTTTCCACCACGACTTAAGGAAAACCGGCGTAGCGTATAGGGTCTACACTGCGCGAACCAGTTCCTATAACTAATTTTTAATGCATCCATTCTTCATACATGAAGTGGTACACATTTCATATGTTGTTATAAATCCTGCTCTGCTTTTGATAAGTTATGTTGGCACTCCTGCGAGGGAGGGGAGGATACCTACAAGAGTCCTTGTCGTATCTTTCATTTTACCCTCTTTGCAGATATGTTTTCAAATGTAGCCTCTTTTTCAGTTTGCAGAATCGACGCGACGTTCGTACAGTCTACATAATATTACGTACAACGACAGTTGATGCGTTTTGTACAACTGGTGAAGTATTTAAAGGATTTTACACACATAATTTTCCTTGGCTGCTTACCTTCTTTTACAATGTGTTACAGAAATCTGAGACTGGAACTGTTTATCAAATGCCGACGGTAACCCATAGTTTTTAGCTCTCCCTGTTACTACGATTGGGAAATACGATCGACGGTCTCCTGCCCACTATTCTTAAGCAGTTTTCCTAATGCTAACATTCGTTATAACAAAACAAAAGGGAACTAGATATGCAAATCATCTATTTCTGGTTCCATGATGTAATTTTAACTGCGTATAAAGATATCTCAGCAGGTTGGACTAGTTACGTATACTTGGGAGCACATGTATTGTCAATATTAACAATTTTTTTTAAAAATCTTTTATTAACCGAACTATTATCTACCTTTTTTTGCGTTTCATTTGGCGTGTTTATTAGTTTCACTCTGGGTGGTAATACTACCATTTGTCATAATATTCTTATCTATCCCTTTTTCGTATTGAACCAACTTTTTTCATGCAAGAATTGTTCAAAATACAGATATTACTTGAAATTTATGTTTTATTCCTGATATGCATAGGAATCTCACTTCACCTTCAGTAATTGCCACGTATCTTGAGCTTTTACTGTCCATAATTAATGAATGGTACCGTCATAATTTTATATGCTATAAAAGTATAAATCGAATGTGATGTATGGTTTCGTGTGGCTAAAGACTTCATTACCGATTCTTAGTGTTTTATTCTGTAGTGAACTGTATTCTTTTTTCCACTTTAACCGATTACTAAACTGCATCAATGTTCCTATTAGTTACAAACTTTTCTCAAGGAACTTTTGTTTCTGAATGGTTTCTTTCCTTGAAAAAAGGTAATATTTTTTGCTCTTGTGGGCAAATGGTGTTAGAATCGCAGATCGTCTTCTCATACAGGTATTGTTATGTGGACGTCTGAACACATCAGGGTATCAAGGTAATTATATATGTGTAATATTTTGATCCTACGAAACAAAGATAAAAACAGAAGAAAATATAAACACGAAATAGCACAAAAAACGGTCCTAGGCAGAAAGAAGACATAAAATTATCTCCTTATCAAAGACATCTCGTCTACATGATGTTTGCAAGTGGTGTAGGTAACATCAGACTGCCCCCTATCTACCTTAAGAACAGACATATATATATAATTGCCTTTACGACATCGAGTTATTATACGCGTGAAAGAACTGAGGGGAAGGAACGGGAAGGATTTCGGCCATCACCTTTTTTCAGGAACCATCTGGGTATTCGCCTCGAATGATTTGTGGAAACCATCGAAAACCGGAATCTGGATGGTTGGACGGGGATTCGAACCTGCGTCCTCCTGAATGCGAGGCAGAGCAGTACCAATCACCCACCACGCTCGGTTTAGGTACAGGCCTATGAGGCAAGGATGAATGAGCTATGTAACAAAAGTAGTGATTTACTGCTTTTCTATAATGGGGGACATTTATTCGCGTTAAATTCAAAGTGAGTGAAATCACATTAAATACCTTTAAGATGTTGGTGGCCACGCAAGTTTTGGACGTATGATTTCCATGTGAATGTAGCCACGACTCAATCAAAAAGTATACTTATGTGATGACTGTCGCAGTTATCGTTTTCAAGTACTATCTTATATATTATTTCTAGAAGGTGATTTTTTTTTCTCAGACAAACCCTTTTTCTCACTTCATGCGTAACTTCTGATGATTTTAGAATTACACATTCTAATGTTTGTTTATAATACGAAGTCTTGGACCGAGATTGGATACAGCAAGGGTGACTTGATGTCTTTTACACGGCTACTAAATTTAGTATTTCAATTAATACGATGCATATTTAAATTACGATGCTAAACACATGTAACAAATTTAGAAATGTGCAACAATTCATGAAATTACATGTTACTGTAAATCTTTATTATTTTAATACGCAAACAATTACTATTTTTCTATAAAATTACAAATGAACCGGTTATATTTTCATCCTGCTTAAAACCACCAATCTCGCTATTAAATTAATGCTTCATCGTATTTTATTCTCCAGGATAACGCAGAATCACAAAATTATTTCATGTCATCTGCATTTATGTACACCCTTCCTGTTATTTGGTATTCCAGATTATTTACTCAGCTGTTTTAACTGTATCAGGCATCGTTGTACGCAATTAATCACATTGTAGACAGCAAAAGCCTCATCATTAGGGTACGGATCTAAATTACCAGAAAAAAATAGAGAAATATGTGTATGAAAATATGACCTTAATAATGGGTAAATATGACCTAAAAATAACAAAATATGACCTAAAAATAACAAAATATGACCAAACATTTCTCCAAGAAGGTTTTGAAATGTTCATTGTTCACTTTATTGGCGGATACCATCATTTCACAAGGTTATTTAGAAAAAAAATGACAGTTTTAAAGATGACGAAATGAAAAAAAGATATCTGCTTTGTCGAGCATAATGCCGTGATTCATCGTTCTTGTATCTTGTTACATCGTAATGCTGCTGCACATGAAATGGTTTTGTTGAAGTCACTTTAATTTCACATAATTTACAGAAAGAACTCCTTCAACAGTACTAAAATACTCATCTCCAAATTCCTTTACGTAAGTCCGTAATTTCACACTTTCAGAAAATTTTGTTTTTTGTCATGGCGGTATTCATAATCCACTGCAGATTTAACACTGATTGGAGATTTTTTCAAAAGTATTGGAGACAGTGAAACATTGATTGCGCGGCTCGACACAGGCATGCTGCTGCTGTATTGTCGGTATTAAAAGGCGTGAGGAAAATTAAAATTTAGAGAGTGACAATTATATATAACTTTAATTCTTGACCGTGGATTCTGACCACTTCAGTGACCATTAATTTTGTTTTTTCCTCCAATGTATAACAGGAGTAAAATATTTCTTCTAACCTAGTGGATTTCCTGTATTATTACAAAATTACCACGACCATAAATATTACAGTAATATGACCGACACTAGGAAAAATGGCCTGAACATGCATTTATATGATATGTAAAGAGCATTACAATGAGAAACGTTCAATCAATGTTTAATTCAGTATTTCATCTCAAAAAGGAGGCAGAATAAAATATGACTTTGCATAAAGATCCAAACCCTACTCATCATCATAGCAAACACTCGAAATCGTTTAAAATGGTTTTCCTAGTAGAACGCCTCTTTATCTTTGGGTCTGAAGATGACTGGGGGATCCGCAATGATAACAGCCATTCCCGGGTGGGAAAGCGCATTTTCTGCCATTTTTTCTCGTATATCTTGCACTGCCTCTTCTAATTCGCTCATTATCAGCGATTTTCTTCTAGAAACACCGTTCGTTGATGGACAAGTGATCTGCATGATGAGTGGTCGAATGGAGAAGTTTCCCTGTTGTTACGGCCAATATGGCACATCTTCATGCTAGCCATGATAACATCTTTATTTAAATCGCTTGCTCTGGCCACCAACACCGCGTTCACCCACCGTTAGCTCTGAGTAGAGCACTTGTTTAGGAATGCGAGTACTGTGCATTCGGTCCACGTGGTCGGCCCATCACAGCTGTCGTTTTACATACCTGGATTCTATATACTGGACGACTAGGCTCGTTCAAAAATACTGATACTAGTGCGTCTATCCTACCATGTCGTTTCACTAAGCCGTAAGCTACAGCGGTGCATTCTCAGGTCATAATTCGAAACACAGACCTGTTTATCATTTGTTAACTCATCAAAACGATATAGTTTCTGCAGGCCCCGTCACAAAATTAATCAAGGTCACAAATCTCGGAACAGTGTTGTACAAGTAAATCATCAAAAAATTCAACTCTTCGTAATGGGTGCGACAAAAATGTTAAAAATAGTGCTTAACTTGCGGAACATCGTGATTCTTATTCTTTTTTTAAAAGAAAATAAATAAATACTAGTTATCCTGAAAGTTAGGAATCAAATTACTTTCTTCACTTAAACTATCAGAAAGGGCAAAACAAATAATAAGAATCGCGGAAAAAAATCACGTGACTTCCTGAAAGTTAACGAACGTACATTATCCATTAAATACAGAACTTATAAAAATAAATATAGTAGGCTACTAATAAAAATGAAAGACACATGTTACACGAACCGATTGGTTATTTCGGCTGTTTAATGTAAAATGTTATTGCAGATTAACTTTCGTGCCGTTTGTTCACGTAAATCAAAACAAAACAAAACAAGCAAACAAACAAACAAAAAACCAGCGAGAAACATTGTAAGAAAATGTTAAAATTAATTCTGGCAGCACGCACAGCACCTTGCACCAATCCCTTTTGATTGTTTAACAGATGATCTGCGTGAGTGATTGCACGCAGGTTGATCACTCGATTCGCGTATCAGTCAGAATAATATTTCTAATTCTGTTTTCAGCTCCTGTAAGAATTGTTATTTTACACGGTGAACCATATATGATAAAGTACACAGTATATGACGAAGTTCACAAGAAAATGAGAAGCGATGACAAAATAAAAAATAACGTATCGAAACCCCCTAGAAATCGCCCTCGTAACTTTTTCAGACCTTTTTTTCAGGTTTCACCCTTCCAAAGCCGGTTACACCCCCACTTTTCGACGGAAAAACCCCCCTAAAATAGACTTTTTGCGTTATTTGCAGACCCTTTTTTCTATTTTTTTTTTTTAAAAAGCTCTATAGTCCAACAAAAATTTGGTGAGATTTTGCCGGACCCTCCCCCCCCCCTTTCACCTCACATAATTTATGGACGCCCCCTAACCCCAACGAAGGTACCGCGTACAAAGATACGTATAGAGGACCAACATATACACGAGGCAACCTCACCGGATTAACCTATAGCCTTGCATGCTTAGAGTGGCTTTCCTGGGCCGGTCGTTTTCTAGGCCGCGCCATGCAGCTGAATTGTACGGATCAGCACGTGAGACAGGCTAAGCCTCGCCACCTCGCAGCCACCACCGACCACATTACCTAATGTCGTTTCAGCTACTCTGGCGTTAGATATTTAGCGGCTGGGCGAGGGATGAAGGTGCGCCATCCCTGCCAGTAGAGGCGGCTCCCTTCCCACGGCCGTGGGACAGATATGTTCGGAGAGGTTGGGTATTGAGGAGCGGGATAAGGGGAACATCACCTTGGACCTCCTGTTGAGGGTGAACGGGTTAAGGCGCATTCCCACGATCCCTAGTAACGAAGGTGAGACGAGACGGGACCTCATTAGCCGAAGTGGAGGGACGAGCGCGGGCCGCAGGTTAGTCCTAGCTTACCTCGCCGCCACCTCCGCACCACGTTGCCTAATGTCGTTTGCCACAGAGGACTTTACAGCAACAGAAGGGGTGCGCACCGCTGCTGCAATCCGATAGCATCAGCGCACCGCTACAGACGCCTGTTATGTTTACCGACTCAGAGTGGGTAGCTGCGTCTCGTCTCCGCTAGCATAGGCGGCGCTGTTCCCATGGCGTGTGGTTGAGTATTCGTCCCATCCCGTCTCGGCTTCGTTACAAGGGATCGTGGGAACGGGCCTTTAGATGGGCAAGGGGATGGTGCGAACAGGAGAGGCAGCTGGAAATGCGTGACCTTGACCGGTCTATTTTCATGACGTAAGTCAGGTATGTGGTAAGAAACCCAACCAACGAAACATAGTGTAAACTTCACTTGCCTCATAGGACGTTAAGTAAGTAATAGGATGCGTAGTTTTTTTACAGCAGGTGTTTTGTCGTGTTGCAGGCTGTCGCCGTGGCGATGGCGCCGAGGCCGCTGGTGGTGTGAGATGCCGGAGGTGACTGCGGCGCGCTGGCTGCTGCTGGCGGCGGCCGCCTTCAGCCTCGGCCTCCTGCTGGGGGCGGCGCTGCCCCCGCTGCTGCTGCCGCAGCGGCCCCCGCCCGCCGCGCCTCAGCTGCCGCTCGCTCAGCTGCAAGCGCCGCGGCGCCCGCTCCCGCCGACGCAGCCGCCCCCGACACGCGCCGCCTCCACGTCGGGGGCCGTCTCCTTCGTCACGCCCCCCTCAGGTCAGATTCCTACCAGCCCACTCACCCAAACAGACCACTCGCTTCTCGCAGTCGAAATTTATTAACCTATCATACAAATAAAGATAAGAAAAAATTTGAATTTGTGTTCCCATCTTATAGAAATTCCTTTAATTTTATCAGCCCTATCTGCCTAGTGTTAATGTGTGATAGTACCCTCGAGTCTATGATCAAGCGCAATGGTGGTTGCATGACAGTAGCTGTGGATGTGTGGAACATATGATGGTTGAAATCGGTCGACTTTGAGCTTTTTCATATTTTGACCAGACGTGTGTATCCCTACATTTCCTCTTTGTAGCCCCAACTGCCTAGCGCAGATCACTGGTATTTGTGTGTGGTAGTAGCCTCATGTTCCCCATTATGCACTATAATGGTTACACGTTAGTAGTTATGGGGGTGTTGAAGATATGGTGGTTGGAACTGATTGATCTGGAGCATTTTTATGTTTTGACCAGGGACGTATATGACCCTGTGTTTCACATTGCAGTCACAACAACCTGGTGCAAACCACTGCACTGATATTTTTGTGTGATATTAGCCTCGAGTCTCCCATCGTGTACTGTGGTAGTTGCATGTCGGTATCTGTGGGGTTGTGGGAAATATGGTGGTTAAAGTCGGTCAACGAAGGGCATTTTCGTATTTCGACCAGACGTGAGTGTCTCTATACGAGGTTTGCAATTAATATTTCTGGCCTTGGCAACAACAAGTGTTGCCAGGCACCATCTGACGTTTCCATTGGAAATATTTACATTGTTGAACATAGCCTTATTCATAACAATGTGTCATTTGAGCGTGATTTGTTGTTTACAGTAACTTTAAACATTCGTCTCGGGCGAAAAAAGGAATTAACTCGTGAATATTTTCGTGCGATTATGCTTAATTCTTTATACAGCGATAAAGCACCATCATACAACACTAAAAAACTGGTATAATAAATTCAATCGTGGCCAAAGTTCGCTTCAGGATAAATTCCGTCAGAGTCGTCCAAAATCGGTTGTTGTGCCAGAAAACATCGATGCTGCACATGAACTGATAAAACAAGATCGTCATGTGACATACCGTGAGATTGAGGCATCTTTGGGCATTAGTAAGACACGCATCAATTAAATATTGCATGATCATTTGGCTGTAAAAAATATTTTTTCGCGTTGGATCCCGCATAATCTGACAAACGCTCAAAAGGAAGCTCGTATCGACAGGTGCAAGGAAATGTTTTAAAAAAATACGTTCAATGTGCATCAAAGGCTGTGTATAACATCTACACAGGTGGTGAATCATTGATCTATGCGTATGAGCCCGAAACAAAACAGTAATCGACTGTATGGATCTTCCAAGACGAGCCAAATCCGACAAAATTTGTTGGTGGAAGAAGCACATCGAAGCAAATGGTTGCCAGTTTCTTCGGCATTACCGGTCACGTGGCGACAGTGGCGTTAGAGCAACGTAGGACGGTCAACTCTGAATGGTACACGACCATTTGTTTACCAGAAGCTTTTGGAGAAATTCGGAAAAGTCGACGAAGAGGCGAATAATTCATCACGACAATGCGAGCTGTCACACATCGGCTCAAGCAAAGGAATTTTTGACCGGTCAAAACATCGAATTGATGGGTCATCCACCGTACAGCCCTGATTTTGCACCCAATGACTTCTTTTTATTCCCGCATATCAAAAACAAATTACGCGGTCAACGATTTTCGACACCCGAAGAAGCGGTTGATACTTTCAAGACGCATGTTCTGGAGTTACCTCCATCGGAGTGTAAAAAGTGCTTCGAAAATTGGTTCATACGCATGGAAATGTGTATTGATCTCCACGGAGAATATTTTTAGAAATAATAAAACCAATTTCGATCATAAATATTTGGTTTTTTTTTCATTATTAGGCCAGAAATATAAATAGCAAACCTCGTATTAACTATCGCAGACAGCTGGTGTTTTTGTGTGGTAGTAACGTCGATTTTCCCATCGTGAATCGAAGTCATGGGCACCTGGTAGTATATAATAGAAACCAAGTAATTTTTTTTTAAAAAAATGCTTGATTTCTGTTATGTAATAAGTTTATACCAGATAGAAATAATCCATTTTTTTGTTGCTGTAAATGTCTTAATCCCTAAATAAATTAAATTTCTATAAAACGAGGAAAAATACTCTATATATACCATCAGTAGTTATAAAAATTAGGTCTAATTAAAAATATACCTTTATGTAAATTTTGTCATTTAGTATTATTAGGTTTTTTAATTAATATGACGGTATGCTATTATATTAATCTCCACCGTGCTGCGTGTTGACCAGGAATGGAGTTTTGAGGTGTGTTGTTACTGTCGTGTGCAGGTGGCCCGTCGCTAGTGGAGGGCGGCGTGTACTGGGCAGCCTCTGTGGAGGCGTCTCTGCCCGCGGGGTATGGCGACCGTGATGCAGACAGCTGGAGGCGATACGCCCGCTCGTCGCCTTTGGCTCGCCTCGAGGCTGGAGACTGCGGCCGCATGCAGAACAGACTCGCTGTGTTCGCAGACGGAGGCCGCGCCTGCTGCCGCTACCGGCAGAACACCGACCAGCTACAGGGAGAGGTGAGAAACATACCCACACCTGACACCAATTTTTTAATTTTCTGTTACGGTCCTGTCCCAAAGGAGAATCTCAGGTGTCATTAACCGACGAGTGCCAACGGATCAGAAGGTAGACCCTCAACCTCGACCGGATGGGATAATGGGTGGAAAGGTCATGTTGGCTTGTTATAATTTGGCTATTCGGGAGTGGTAACACCCAGTAGGGGTTAGCATTTCTATGGTACTCCTAATAATGTAACAGGGTTTGGCTTAAGGAAATATATTTACAATGTAGTCTCATGGAGACTAACCGAACATAAAAAGTGGTTACTTGATAGTTCCATACAATCGATTACAGCTCATTACATTTGTATGGTATGCTTATACTCGCGACGGCAGAGGCCGGTTTCTGGGCTTGATCCCGGCTCTCCCGCACTTGAAATGACCTGGCAAAATAATGACTCCCTGACGGCTTATATTTCCGTCAGGTGTCTTTGAACATTACTCCATACAGTAAGAAGCACCGATCGTTACCTTAAAAGGAGTTGCGGCAATCAGCTACCCCTTAACGCCTTCGGTCGGGTTTTCCACCCAATGAGGTGCCCATCTACGCTAGTACTGTTACTGCCAAAGTAACTCTGCTCTCTGTCTGTTTGTTAGGTTTTCACGGCTAAACTGATCTTCATGAAATTTGAAAAAGAAGGTCTTAGGATGCTTTGTTGGGGATAAATAACATGTTTTGTCATGAAATTTAGGAAACCAGTGGAACGGTGCCAGACAGACGGATAGCGTGTGTGATGTTATATCGGTCACTCAGGCTTTGTTTCTCTCGCAGTCAGTTTGTGAATGATCTGTTTATAAATTTCATGCACAGACACAATTTATTACATAGTATAGATGTGGATTTGCGCCGCACGAGATGATTTTCCCATGGAAATGTAGCTAGCTCAAGGGTTGCCGACTCATATATATTTTTAAAAAAGGCAAAAAACTAGAAACGTTTTTTACAAATAGTTATTGACATAAGAAGACCGAAGAAAGTGACATAATTTTAATCCTCAAACAAAACACCGTCGAAGGAACTGTGATAGTCCCACAGTTAACCCTCCCCCTTAGTTTTTGCTACTTTTGAACATGTTGCAAATTGGTTTCTCTGTGAGACAGGTTCAATGGTAGAAAGGTATGAGGACGGCTTCCTCGGCTTATTATCCTGACTCCGTGCTTTGTGGGGACATTTTTTACTTAACTTACAGTATTCTATATCCAATTCTAACAATAAAATTATAAGTCCATACATATGGAGTCGCGAGTAGCGGCTGGAGACCGTATAAAGTGCGTTTAGACGTTCACACCCATCCTTCGTGTTAATTCTAGTTTCAAATATGGCTTGACCATAGTAAATGGTAGTGCATACTTTACCTCTATTGTATTTACGATGCTGTCCTAATGTCTCACCACTGTACTTCATAGCGGACTTTAGTAGTATTCAGTACTCTGATGTGTAGCACTTTTTATAGCCTGGATTCGTCGACATAATTACCATACCACATTAGGATCTGGTTATGGAATTAACGTGTCGTGTAATGGGGATAGCAGTGGGGAAATTGCAAAAATGAAAAAAACTGAGATGAACTGGTTAGACAATAAGGTATTTATAAGCAGCGAAAAGATGAAAACGTGATTGATTTGCTACCTAAACTAATATAAAGTCAAATAGACCAATAACCGCCAATAATTACGTCATATTGGAGTAAGAGCAGCAAGTATGTGAAGAGAATTAGAATTAAAGGAAGGCCAAACTAAAAGATTGAGGACTGCATGGTACCTGATTTTAAACAGAAGATAAATGTCTGTGAAAGTAAACTAAGATACAATGACCTCTAATCAATGGATAAGCTCAAGAAATTATGACAGCATTATCCTGTAAGTAGGGTGAAATAATTTCTAGTTCCATGATATTCGCTAGAACTCTGCTAAGAGAAATACCGCAATTTTCGCATGTTATGCTATTGACAGTTAAATTTTTCTTTTACTTCCTTTATTGCCCCCTATACACAAAAGTTGAATATTAATTGTATAGATCTTGTTTCACGACACTTTTAATTGATATGCGTCTCTCGTGATTTTATACTTTTCTTTATAGTCACTTGATTCTTATACACATTCTATCTCGATATTTTAGACCTACCTTTTTAAAATATTGAACATTTTGTCCCACCTAACATTACCAAATGCTTTTTCTAAATCAGTAAATGTTATAAACATGTATTTGCCTTTCTTGATCCATCCTTCAGTTATTAGTCTCAAAACCCAAAATAGCTTCTATTGTTTCGCTGTTTTTCCTAATATGCGGTATTAATATTCAGGCACAATTTGCAAGCAATGGTCACCAGATTCGTTATTTAATTTAATTGCAATGGATCAAACGCTTAGATGGTAATTTTCCCCTTTATATTTTACTTTTTTTTAAATTATATAATTCGTGTGTTAAATTCCTCCCCATCTACTTTTGTGATATACGAATTTTCATTTTTAATTCCTTAAGCGTTTTCGGTAAATTTTTGATCACTTGGTAATTTTTTTCAATCAGTGACACCCTTACTCACAAAAGAAAATTTTCCCACTTCATTATACGTGAAATCTATAATTTAATGATGTTTAAGTATATTTTATAGAAATAATATTATTAATTATAGTTTATTACTAAAGTAATTGGTTTAATTTATTTATATAAAACTTTTTTATTTATTGTACATTTTCTATCAGGGTAGATCAAAATATATGTGTTTATCTACAATTCTCGATTTAAATATAAATTAAAGTTAAAGTTAGTGTTGTATATTTATTATTAATTTATATTTAGTGGTGATATGTCATTCGTCATTTATGATGTCTAGTTTCTTTAGATAAAATCTAATTTAAAAATTTTAAAAATATTTCTATATATCAATATTTTATGTTTTTTGTTTTATTATTTAGGGGTTTAGCTCTAAATTTATTTATATTATTTATTTTTATGTTAATAAGCATTAAATCAGCTATTTATTTGATTACGTTTTAGTTCATAAGATTATATAAATTATCTTATAAAATATTTAAATCTATATCTATAAAACGAAAACCTGACATATTGGTCGTATGAAAACTCGGAAACAACGGTGCAGATTTCGATGGAGTTTTCGCCGTTTTAAAGCTTAGAATACTAATTCACTTGTCTGGAATGTCTTATGTTTCAAAGTTAAATAATGTAGTAGCATTAAATGAAATTCTGAACGTATAGTGAGAAATTTCACAGGAGAAATCAGTTGATGCCGCATACTCCGCACTAAACACAACACAATGTCTCTGACCATAGCCTTTAATTAATGCAATAAGATAACTTATAGTAATAACTATTTTGCACACTAAACAAAACTTTAAGTATTCTTTCTTTTAATTCGATATATTCAATTTTTAAAAGCCATAGCTTGAAGTATTCTTTCCTTTAATTCGGGATATCAATTTTTAAACGACATAGATAGCCGTAAAAACAACAGAGATTTTCTTTAAGCACGATCTCTGGACAATATCTCTGACCTTGAGCAGTAGTCTTCTGTTTACGATAATATTATTCCGGATTCTCTTTTGATATTTTATCTGCAGAGTTAAAGGATCTGGCGTTTCGAGCCATAAGTATATCCATTCACTTCGCAATTGAATCAAACGTGAGTTTTTAACATAATCTAGGGTTGTTCAGTAATGTAGTAATGAAATTTCTTAGCCAAATTATCGAAGCTTGATATATATTAATCTTTTCGGACGAATCAAAATAGAATACGTGCAAACAAACTTCAGCCCACCAGTTTCTTGGTAGGGGGCGGGTGAATGTAAGTTTGCTTTAATTCCGAAAAAGTTTGCGCGTTTTTTATGAAACTTTGTACAAATGTTTTGCGGGAATAAAAATAGGGTACGGTTAAATCTACGCCAACTATAACTGGCAACGCCTGGAAATCCGCTAGTATATTATAAAGATAAGTTATAAAATAATTTAAAATATGAAATAATGATTTAATCAGTAAATATTTTTGTATAAATTATATTATTAAATAATTTGATTATAAGGAATTAGGCAAATAAATTTCCGCCTGTATATCAAAAACAAGTCTTAAGGTCTGACCTGCTCACTTGTGGTCATGGTCATCTGCCACCTTCCATGCACTATTGCTAATCCTTCGACCAATATCCCTCACAGCCAGAGCACCAACATACGCTCTGAACTAGTGTATTATAGGTGTAAGTTAGTGTGATGGCTGAGTTGTAACGCGCTGCGTCGTGTGCAGGTGTTCAGCTTCCTGCTGGCGCGGGAGCTGGGGCTCCGCAACCTGCCGCCGGCTGCCTGGCTGCCCGTGCAGGCGCGCCGCCCCGCCTGGTCGCGCGTGCGCTCGCAGCTGGCGCTGGCGCAGTGGACGGACGGCCGGCCCGTCGTGCTGACGCGCTTCCTGCCGTCGCTCGAGCCCGCGCCCATCCCCGAGTCCTTCAGGGGCCCCGCGCGCAGGCTGCACCCGCCAGACGCGGCCAACGCCACCGCCGCGGCGGCCGTCGAGCTGGCGCAGTGGTCCGACCTGCTGCTCTTCGACTTCCTCACCGCCAACCTCGACCGCGTCGTCAACAACCTGTACAACCTGCAGTGGAACCCCGCCATGATGGAGGCGCCCGCGCACAATCTGGCGCGGGACTCCCGCACCGGGCTGCTCGTCTTCCTCGACAACGAGAGCGGGCTGCTGCACGGGTACCGCCTGCTGCACAAGTACGGCCGCTTCCACGCGGACCTGCTCGCGGCGCTGTGCGTCTTCAGGAGGCGCACTGCAGACGCCGTCAAGAGGCTCGCCTCCACGGGGGACGTCGGCGACGCCCTCGAGAGGCGCTTCCGCCAGGCGGCTGCGGACAGCGCCGCGGCGGCTGGCGACGCCGACACTCTGCCGCCGCTGCCTGAGAAGAGCGTCCGCATCCTCAACGAGCGACTGCAGCTCGCCGCAGACCACATCGCAGCGTGCGAGCGGAGGTACGGGTAGCAGCAGCTGCGAGTACGCCACCAGGCAGTACCGGAGGGAAGTCATCCCCAATAAACAGACCACATCGCAGCTATGGCGGAAACTCGTCCCCATTAGACTTCTCGCTGGACCACATCGCAGCGTGCGAGCGGAGGTACGGGTAGCAGCTGCTGCGAGTACGCCACCAGGCAGTACCCGACTAGACTAGACCACATCGCAGCTCTGGAGGAAAGTCGTCCCCATTAGACTTCTCACTGAACTACATCGCAGCGAGTGAGCGGAGATACGGAATACAGCTGCTGAAAGTGCGACACGTCATGCAACGTGTGTTCCGAGGGAAGTCGTCGCCATTAGACTTCTTACTGGACCACATATCAGCTGCTGAGGAAAGACTTCTCAATAGACCACATCGCAGCTCCTGAGGAAAGTCGTCCCCATTAAACTTCTCGTTAGACCACATCGCAGCTCT
This sequence comes from Vandiemenella viatica, assembly GCA_031002005.1. Lineage (NCBI taxonomy): Eukaryota > Metazoa > Arthropoda > Insecta > Orthoptera > Morabidae > Vandiemenella > Vandiemenella viatica. Next base: position 168,538,066 of record CM061914.1, on the reverse strand, counting down.
GGAGGAATGTCGTCCCTATTAGACTTCTCACTGGATTACATCGCAGCGAGTGAGCGGAGATGCGGAATACAGCTGTTGGGAGTACGACAAGTCATGAAACGTGTGTTCCTGAAGAAAGTCGTCGCCATTAGACTTCTTACTGGACCACATATCAGCTGCTGATAAAAGTCTTCACCATTAGACTTCTCATTAGACGACATCGCAGCTCCTGAGGAAAGTCATCCCCATTACACTTCTCGCTAGACTACATCTCAGCTTGCGAGTGGAGGTACAGGTAACAACTGCTGGGAGTACGCCACCAGGATGTACCGGAGGCAAGTCATCCCCGTTAGACTTCTCACTAGACCACGTCGCTTCTCACTAGACCACGTCGCAGCTATGGAAAAAAGTCGTCCCCATTAGACTTCTCACTGGACTACATCGCAGCGGAGATACAGAATACAGCTGCTAGCAGTACGACACGTCATGCAACGTGTGTTCCGAGGGAAGTAGTCCCCATTAGACTTTTCACTGGACCATGTGTCAGCTGTTGAGGAAGGCCTTCCTCATTAGACCACATTGCTGCTACTGAGGAAAGTCGTTCCCATTAGGCTTCTCGCTGGACTACATCGCAGCGTGTGAGCGGAGATACGGATTACAACTGCTGGGAGTACGTCACCAGTCAGTCATGCAACGACGTGTTCCAGAGGGAACTCAGACCTATTAGACTTCTCACTGGATCACATCGCAGCTCTGGAGGAAAGTCATCCCCATCAGACTTTTCACTAGACCAAATCGCAGCATGTCAATAGATAAATGGATAACAGTTGCTGGGAGTCAGTTTACAGGGTACTCCACCAGTCAGACAAACAACGCCGTGTTCCAGAGAAAAGTTATCCCTATTAGACTTCTCACTAGAACACATCGCAGCTTGTCAGGGACATACGTTTAACCGGTTCGGGGAGTCAATGTGCGGTACTTCAATCTACTTCGCCAGTCATCCATGCAATGTCCTATTCCAGAGATCAGACAACCGAATAACGCAGTTCCATTCTGTAAAACGTCTGGAGGAAAATTTTTGAACACAATTTAGAAATTCCATTCGATAACTCGACAAAGTTACGAAAAATTTATTATTCCGCTATGATTGGTGGTGTCAAAGATGGTACTGGCTGTTCTTGACCCTTCATAAGAACCATTATTTCTTACTCTGGAACCCTGGTGAAGATCACTTTCTTCAAGGTGATGTACTGATCAGAGGAACAATTGCCAAATGTATCTTTATTATTTCCAAGTGATGGTACTAAATAAGTCAGGTATGCTTTGCATTCAGCCTGACATCAAATTTACGACCTTTGACCAAAGATCCAAGTGTCACCACATGTAGTTACGTGAACGATATGTTCAACTTCCTCGGATTATACATACTCGTATAAGATTTTCTTTTTATTCGAAGCCTTGGTTTACGTCTTCTGTTCTGTAGTAACATCTGCTATTCCAGAGATTGCTCGTAATTCATTCCCAGTGACAACAGCGCTTTTCTCTATGTCTAACCAGCGAGTTTATTAGTATTGTAGCACAGTCTCCCTCAAATGAGTTGAGTGAATTCTGCTGGTCACTTATACAACAATCAAGTCAAACAATTCCTCTTCTCGGCTTCTTATCGAAGAACAGTGATGTTTATTAATTTTCCGCTGTCATCATCATCAGTCAGTACAATCAGTGGCCTCTTAGAATTATGGGTTGAGGTAGAGCTTGAGCAACCTTCTCCAGGTTGAACGATCTTGGGCGATCCTCTTCCGACAACCCTGTGTGTGTGTGTGTCCTTGACCCATCGGTCTAGTTGTCTTCCTTTCGGTCTGTGATGATCTCTTGGTCTTCCTCTACGTTAGATCCGTATTCATTCTTCCCAAAAAGTGAAGTTGGTATGTGTGATGTTTTTAGCAGCTCTGTGACTACGAGCACAACGTTGTGAGTCCCGAATGAAGAAAGGCAGGTGCTCCCATTGGCTTTCTCGGGTGACCTCTGTGATTTGGTCCGTGACCGGCAATTTACTGAAAGACAATGGAGGTATTATGGTCCTGGTGGACAAAGACACGTCGCTACCCAGAAACCTCCGTGTTGTGTGGTGCTATTGTGGGACCAGTGTCGCACGGCCCTGCGAGCATCACGACAGTTCAAAGAATCTATCTCAGTGTGTGTGAAAGACTGTATTGACACAACAGTGCGGTGATCTACTTGGCGTGTGATATCAATGACACACTTACGTGGTGAACCGGCATCAAATGCCAGAATATGTGTTGACTTTTTCCCTTTTGTTATGAACTAATATTTTTAGTTACTACACTTTTTCCACTGTTGCAGAAGCTTTATCCTCGCAACTGAGGTCTTATTCGTACTAATGTAATTTCTACTCGTAACATCACCTTTTTCCACCATCTGTGTAGAACATAGTTCATTCAGCATTTCGTGTTCTGTGTGATCTCGAGTTGAAAAGCAGTGATTCTGCTCCTTGAACCAATGTTCACGTGAAAGAAGACAGTGATGGATGTAGGTTCCGATAAAGTAATTTTACTGCTATTTAAGGAGCTCCTTGTAATATGTTATAATGGCTGCCAATGTAGCCAACAGATGTGTGTTTTGTATGAGACCGAAAACATTTTTAGATGAGATGTCTCAAACTGTTCAAAACAGTGGACTGCATGTGCCACGCACATTTTTTTATACTACATATGCATATATATTGAAAAAATTTCTTCGATTTTTCTAATTATTCTGTTGTTTATATTGTGTGCTTTCTATTAATCTACAGTTTTGAGAAAAAAGTATATTTTCTTCTGTTCCAAAAGTGTAAAATTGAAACAAAAAGAATAAACGGAGTAGTGAATGTCTAATTTCAATGTTGTGTATTTTGTGAATGTGTTCGTTTCCTTGTAGGATGGTTTGTTTGATGAAGATTGTAACGAATTTTAATGATTAAGCTAAGACAAAATGAAATCCTTACAGGCTTGTAACTTATTCTCAATACAAGGACTATCTTTACACGATTTGAATTTTATTTTGTTCCTTTTCCTTTTTTTACTTAATCTTCAAAATACAATGAGTTAAAAACAGAATAAACTGGTAAATACATAACTTGATAGTGTTCTGATAATTAGTTGCCATTCTCACGAAAGTGCTTATTGTTATGTACTTCGATGTTTAATATTTATTTCTTCATGGAACTCCTCATGTATTATTGTAGGAAATATAACGAAGAAATACTTTAATTCAGAAAACGCTATTTATAAAACTGGAAATATCTAAATCACAAGCCAATTTGATAAAATATTTGTGAATAATTGACTGATAGTTACCAAACTTCACGATAAATATTATAGTGCATCTCGAGTTTTCAAACGTCCTTCGAAATAAGATTGAACAGCTGCAGGATATCTAGCTTGGTAAGTGAACATGGGATGGAGATAAATGAAAAGACAAATCAGCTTATTAGGTAAATTGACCAAAAACCTCAATCTTGATTATCAATATAGGGTGGGGAATAAATTGCTTGCTCAAGACTAGAAATATAAATATTCTGGTATAAAATTTGATAGTAAATTCAACTGCAAAAGGCTTCAGAATCCTTCATCTAATGGAGACAGTGTTGATAGAATGTCATCAGATATAATAAATTATTATTCTACTGATAAAAAACTATTAAACAATTTCCTCCAATGTTCCTTTAAAGGAGGAACGCCTGTATTTGCGTACCGACAAACAGAATACATTGGCACACTCCAAAACATCTGAGAAATCCGTAAACTAAATTGATTGTATCAAATTATATAATCTTGAATAATATCATCAAAGTTCAGGTAAGGTTTTCATAAGACTTCATTATTTTCGCTTTTGTGAATAACATAAAGGCTTCAGCAAATAAAGATTAGCATAATCGAATACAAAACTTATGAAAGTCTTAAACGCATGGATCCCTTGATCATACAGTTCCCCAAGTAAAATCAAAATAATTTGAAGTGAAAAGTTAGAATTTTTGCTGAAATTCACTTAAAAAAATTGAAATCAAAACAGACCTGAGGTTATTAATTCAGAATGGGGAACGTTTGAAAATGATGACGTTGTTTAAAAATAGAATGCAATGACTGTAGTTCTAGCAACATCTAAAAGACTGATTAGTATAAAACATACAACAGAAGAAAACACATGTGGTTCTGTCGTATATTATTATTACTATTATGCTGTTGTTATATTTTATTAACTCCTTTTTGTTTTATAAGTAATATGGATTGATATATCGCCAGGAGTACATAATCATTTTTTTTAAGTTCTTGTGGCAAATAATAATAGTCTTTCTTATTATTCACTTGACGCTAATTTCGCCTTATTTCATTTCTAAGCAAAACCGAAGAATTACCCAGGTCCTTAGCTGACTAACTTTTATTTCATCACATCGCCAAAATGCGAACTAACCTTGTCTAGTCGCTCGCCATCCAAACACCTCCCGTTATTTTTCTCTGGTCTCTATATCAACCGATTTTTTCCTAAGAGTGATTATTCTCTGGATATTCTGTTATACTATAATCCTTTGGCTTTACACTGATTCTCAGTGCATAAAAAGGAAAAAAATTAATTTTTAATGACATATTAATCAGCTTTAGTATTGCGAAAAGCAAACAATATAAATGAAAGCAGTCATGATTGTATAAAGTTCCGGTATGTGTTGGCAAAATTTACAAAGAAATAATACAGTTCACAACTTCTCAAAGAAATAAAATCGGCAACATTCATAAAAGACAACATCAAACCAAGTAATTTTAAAATACTGAAGCTTGTATTCTTATGGATGCTTTCTGTCATTCTCACCTTTTTTATGGAATCATTTTCTGCTGAAATTATAATGAAGCTGAGAGGTTTTTTAAAGTTATTTTTAGTGCAAACGAGTGTACACCGCACTTAACGGTATTTAAATTTTGTAACCCAATTTTAAACACCTTACTCTTCCTAGTCGACATATGTATCAGGTCCGATGTAAAGAATAAAAAATACTGTAAAAAAATACCAATCACTTCCAGTTGTACAGAGATGAATCCTTCTCTCTACGCATTCAACATGACCATCATCAATACTAATAAAAGGCTAGATTTGGTCACAATGTTTAGTACGCCGTGACGTCATGCGCCCTGCATTCCGTGTCCGACTGACAACGACCAGAAAAGCGAGGTTATGTGCACTGTTTAATAACAATTCTCATAAGTTTCAAGCAATTACAAAGAAATGAATTGCTAGAACACTGAGAAAGTATGTGTTTCTTATTAATCAACGCATTAATTATTAGTCGCTTTTTGTTTGTTTATATTCTTTCGAAATAGATATTTTATCATATTCCTTGTCCAGAGAACCACTGTAACGTAAGAAACATCTACAACGTTACATCAATTTTGAGGTTGTAGGCGTTATTGAATCGGAATTGTATTTAATTAAGCAACAGAATTGTCAATATACTGCCTTCAACACGCCAATCTGGCGGACTAGAAACTAGTTCAACATAAAGCAGAAAATGTATAACACAAACCCAAAGTTAAAGACTTTCTGCTTCCTTCGTACAGTTCTTGGATTGTGAAAATTAAAGAGGATAGCCATGGAAGGTGATAAACTTTCAGTTAAGGGAGTAAAATACATACAGTTATTTGTAACTGTGTTCTCTGCATGGTAGGTAATACTACTTACATTAGTCAGACATTTACTGACTTTTTAATAATATTATTTCTTAAAATAAATAAATAAAGCTATATTTGTTTCTATAAAATACGGAGCGTGGTGGTGTAACGGATAGCGTTCTGGCCTCGCATTCGGGAGGACGGCGGTTCGAATCCCCGTCCGGGCATCCAGATTTGGGTTTTCCATGGTTTCCCAAATCACTCCAGGCAAATGCCGGGATGCTTCCTTAAAAAAAAGGCCATGGCCGAATTCCTTCCCATTCCTTGCCCCCATCCTTTCCCGTCTCTAAAGACCTCGCTGTTGAGAGACGTAAAGCAGTTAAAAAAAAAAAAAAAATTCTATAAAATGGTAATCACGGAAACATCGAACACAAGTGAGTGTATTCTTTCAATAATGTTTGGACTCTGAAAGTCATATACAGTAGAACTCCAGCTATCCGAATCAGTTGGAACCGAACCTCCATTCGGATAATAAAATATTCGGATAATTGGATTTTTTCAGAAAAGGGATCTATTTTAATTAATTACTGTTTGTATGTTGAAAATGGCACAAAAAACTACTTTTAAAGTAAAACAGCTTATAATTAATTAATTAAATGAAAAAGCAACACTTTTACATGTTAAGCGTACAGTATTTACAAGTGCTGTGGATTAGTACAGTATATACGTACCGTACTGTAAATAAAAGTCATTGCTTGCTGAACATCTCTGCCATAGTAAGCTGTTTGACTGTATTCATCCGCTTGACAGTGAGAAGTTGCATGTGGTTACACTCGGGCTGACGCTATATCCACTTCAACGCAGTTTCAAGGCCGGCAAATGCTTGACTAGCTGATGGTCCCGTATCTGCTTCAACTTCGACATCAAGGTCATCTTCTTCCTCGACACTTACTTCTCTCACACTTTCGATATGTTCATCATCATTTAGAATTTCATACCCAGGGTCTGACGAATCACACACCACCCACTCTCCTATATATTCAGCACTAACTTCTGAATATCCAGGAATTTTCAAAAGAATGTTTCTGAATTCTTTAACTGACACGTCATCCCCATCTTCTCTTGTCTCTTCACACCTTTTTCGTCCTCACCCTTCACCAAAGGTTTCCCTAAAAGTTTCCTTCTGTAATGGTGTTTCATGGTTTCGATAACAGACTGGTCCGTTGGTTGCGACAAGGTTGTGACGTTTGGGGGTAAAATGATTGTTTTAAACTGGCCATTCCCTTTTTCCAACAATTTTTTGTTGGTATGAGTTGGCGCATTTATCAAAAAAGCGATTCGGATAGTTGGAGTTCTACTGTACATTAGAAAATGATTCCCGACATGTGTGGATTAACGATCCAACCAGTATTCGGGGTGGTATTTGTTCGATTCCATGTCGCCTTGCCGCGGTTTCCCCGAAATCTTTCTAAGTGAATTCTGACCGCTAGGACTAAGACAAAGATTCCCAACTCCACATGACTGTCAAACTCGTATGTTGCTACACCAAGTCAAGAGCTCATTAGTATCACCACGAATGAATTATCTCACAGCATTACTGGACCACAAATAATCTGTCTGAATTAACATGTTAAACTGAAGCCGTCGTTGATAGGTTGAAATACTGCCTTGACAATAATAAGTGTTACATAGCATCCATATGTTTCTTGTAATATACTAGCTGGTGCCCATGACTTCGTGTTTGTGCAGAATTTTGATTAACAGCTACCGACATGTAATCACCATAGTGCATGATGGGAGACTCGATGCTGCTACCACGCACAAACACCAAATGTCTGCGCTATTTAGTTGTGGCAGCAAAGTGAAATATACGGACACATATTTCTTTGGTCAAAATAGGAAAATATTCTTGATCGACCACTTTCAACCACCATATCTCCCACACCTAGTAATAATTCGATACAAGTAAATACAAGTAAGTACTCAATACTTTGTTTCGATACCGAGTACTTTTCCTATTCGAATTAATTCATTCGATACTTACTCGGTATCGGAAGAAAAGTACTTGTATCGATTCGAAAGTATCGAAACACACCCGGTGTTAAATTCTAAATGCATCATCCCTGCTGCGCCACTCAGTCACGCCTGCGAAATTAATTTCCCGCTTACGTCAAGTTGGTAGCACTGAAAATCAAACAAAATCAGTCTTAGAATAGGCAATATAATCTCAAAGAGTTTGTTTAAGGTCGCTATTTCATTGTTATAAAGTAGTACTTGGCGCGCATTTCGCTATACCTGGCCAATGGTCGCTCCCGCGCAGCCCCACACAAAAACTAAAAGATATGGTTCATAAGCAACTAAGTAGCAGATGTGAATCGGAAGAAGAAGTTGCTTCAGTTAGCGTTTCACAGGAATATCACTTCTGAAAACATCACAAAGAAAAAGGAAAAGTTTCTAGTTGTCAAACACTGTAATGTCTCTAAAAAGCAACCCATTTACAGAATGGGAAGAAATGAAACTTACGTTTCCTTGTCTGTACAAATACGCACAATAGTATCTTAATGTTGTAGCGACGTCAGTACCGAGTTTAAAAGTGTTAAAACTATAATAAATAAAAATTTAAAATAAGACAACCTTCAAAGTTTGCTTACAAGGTGAACTTTATTATAATTTTAATAAATAAATAAAAATGTTTACGGAGCGTTATTTGATTTTATTACACTAGGCAAATAAAATAAATAATTTAGCAACATGTCACGTATATTTTTATATTTCTACATTTTTTTTTGAAGTATCGATATGAGTAAGTATCGATACTTTTGTAGTACTCATATGAGTAAGTATCGTAAGACAATTTGAGTACTACTCATTTAATTAGGTATCGATACTTTAATGGTATTGGAACATCACTACCCACACCCCCACAGTTACCGAAATTCGGCCAACGTTGAGCACGATCGGTGACTTTATGCTACTACCACACACAAACACCAGGCATCTACGCTAGATAGTTTTGGCTAAAAAGTGAAACATAGGGACACAAGCGTCTTTGGCCGAAATATGATAGTGCCCCAGATAGACCACTTTCAACCACCATATCTCCCACACTCCCATAGCTACCGACATCTAACCACCATAGCGCATGATGGGAGGCTCGATGCTAGTGCCAAACACAAACACCAGTGATCTGCGCTATGTAGTTGTGGCAGCAAAGTGATATATACAGACACATATGTCTTTGGTCGAAATATGAAAATGTACTTGATCGACCAATTTCAACCACCATATCTCCCACACCCCCACAGCCACCGGCATTCAACCAACACTGTGCATGATAGGAAACTCCATGCTGCTACCACATACATACACCAGTGATCTGTGCTAGTTAGTGGTGGCTGAAAAGTGAAATGTTGGGACACACACGTTTATATATATAATTAATTCCTCAAAATTAAACAAATATATTCAGTTCAGCGGAAAAGCTGTCGTATTCAGGCAAACACAAAATACGCTGATTTAATATCTGGACCAATAAAGATCTTAAATTAATTAGCGGTGATATGAATAAAGCTTTGACCGTAGTTTCTTTTACTTACGATATTAGCACATTTCCTATTGTGACGTAATTAGTTATTGCATTGGAAAGTAGTTGCATCAGTATAATATTCATAAGTATCGGCATAATGTCATTACTAGAGTTCGCATCTTTAGGAGAAGTCATATTTTTTATTCCTGCTTTTTTTGAGCTGAAATGCTGAATCAAACACTGATTCAAGTTTTCTGATTGTATTTAAACGTATTTTATATAGCATATAAATGCATATTCAGAGCGTTTTCCTAATTTTGGTCATATTTAGATAATATTTATGGTCATACGGTCATATTTTGAGGAAAATTCTGGTACTTTCTTAATAGTACCGGCAATTCACTAGATATAAATGGGATGAAATTAAGATAATTATTCACAGAACTTAACTTCTGCTAAACAGGTAGGGGGGAAAAAACGAAACTAATTTTTACTGTGGTCAGAATTCACCAGTCAAGAATTAAAGTTATACATTATTGTCACTCTCTAAACGTAATGTTCCGCCCGCCCTTTTAATCTCGACAGTGAGCAGAAGCATGCCTGTATCGATCCGCGTCAATCAATATCTCAACGAAATATCCTCAGTCATCTTTAAATCTGCAGTGGAATCAGTGAGTAGCCCTACCACCATGCCAAAAATAAAATTTTCTGAAAGTGCGAAGTTACCTAAGGGAATTTAGATAGGAGTATTTTAGAACAGATGAAAGAGCTCTATTCTGTAAATTATGTGAAATAAAAATGACTTCAACAAAACGATTTAAAATTTAATTTTTCAATGGTGCAGCTAGTGCACGGAAGCAAATTATGCTGTCTACGTGAAAGCGACACTACTAGATAAAATAAATGATGTATAATTGAACATGTTTTGGTGTATAGTAAATTTAAATCTTTGGTCATATTTTGTCATTTTAGGTCATATTTATCTATTTTTAACGTCATATTTTCTTGCATATTTCTCTACTTTTTAGGTCATAAAGATCCGAACCCTAGTCATTACTATAGCTCGTTTAGCTGATAGAGGCGGCTCAAGGTCATTTGGTTCTATCCCCACTCCACTGTCCTAACACCCACATGCAAAGCGGTAATTTGCCACACGAATACCTGGACACAGCGGTCAGCTCGGAGAGTTAGTAACTGGAGGGGGGGATGAGGTGAGGAGCGGGGCCGTGTAAGATGACCTTGAGCCGCCAGTTTGGAGTGAACAGGGTACACGCCTCGATTTGAACACGGTTAAGGTCTCCGAACGAAACTGGCTGTTGACTTGTGTTCGGCTCGCGGTTTTGCGTTATTGTGGCAGCGAGGTAATACGGGGCGGCGCCTGCGGGATCCAGAACCGTATCTCACTGACCAGTTTGTTCGCTGTACCGGTTCCCCGGCGGACATTTGCGTGCCTCAAATTGCCCGCAGAGTCCAGACCGGCCTGTCTTTAACTCTCGCCGGTGCTCCACCCGATTATCTACCACACAGCTCACGACACTCATTGCGTATTTAAACCTTGACTGCAACGTTGTGTGGATTGCATTGACAAGATGCGGGACCCGAAAGAATTACTCTAGTAATCAGTGTGGTTGTGGACACGAAAAGGAACGTTTAGGGCCTGTTCAAACCCATCCTGCTCACGGGTCTACATCTACATATATACTCAGCAATTCACAAAATTGTGGGTGGCAGAGGGTGCCCAGCACCAAAGCTAATCTCTTTGCTGTGCGTTCCAATCCCTAATGGTACGAAGCAAAAAAGAATTCATATACGAATCATTGCGGCACCTTATTTCTCTAATCTTATCTATCCTGTCATTCCGACTCAAATAGATTGGTCGAAGAAGTATGTCACTACACTCGTAAGTGAAAGTGGGAGTAGACATGTTTAGCTATAAGTTTAAACGAAACGTGCGTCGTCTATCTGCCTGAGACTCCCAGCCTAGTCTACTAATCAGTTCTGTGACGCTTTCATAAGGAGTGTAGCAAGCGGTCACGAATCGAGGGGCTCTTCTCTGTACTTTCTCTATACTGTCGATCAACCCCTTACAAAACGGACCCCAGATGGGACAACAGTAGTCCAAATGTGGGCGCACAAGAGATTTGTACGCTATCTCCTTTGTTTGTTCATTACAATTTTTCAAGATTCGACCTAGGAATCGCAGCCTAGAATTAGCTCCACCTACTAACGAATTAATATGTAAGTCCCATTTCATGTTCCTTTCTACTGTTACTCCCAAATATTTCATAGAATCGACCATACCAATATCTGAACTGTTTACCTCGTATTTCTGATCTTTCATGCTCAATTCCTACGCCGTTCAGATGAATGATATAGTGGCGCTCTGGCATCGTATTTGCGAGGACGCGGGTTCGAATCCCCTTCTGGCCATCCAGAATTCGCTTTTTCTAGGTTTCCCCATATCACTTCAGGCTAATGCCAAGATGGTTCCTTCAAAAATGCCATGCTTTAATTCCTTGCCCCCAGTCCTTTCCAGACTCTAATGACGTAGACATCATCATCATCATTAGTTTTCTGCCCTCGGGCAGGTTTTCACTTGCCTGCTCTCCATGATCTTCTATCTTCTGCCTTTCTCTTAAGAACCAGAAGAAAAAACGAAAAAGAAAGCTATAGCGCCTTCCTATTTCCACATATAAATACAAATATCTTACTCGTGTCTGGTTGTAGGGTATTGTTGACAAGGGTTTTATCGCTCCATAGCAAGTGTTAAACTACTCGGAGCTAACTTAGGTGTCTTTTTACTGGTTTACGAAGATTAACAGATTTGTCAGGTCGCCAGCAGCTTTAGACTACCCCCAAAGTATGTTACTAAACTTCCATTAGTCCTCAGACTCAACACGTTTTCCATAGCAACGAATACACAAACCTTTTTAACTTTTGTCAGCGATAATTATTACTTATTATGCTCCTTACATGCTAGCCAACCTAATTTACTTATGCACTTATTTAATATTTATGCTGAAACCGTTTCACTATGTGTATTACCACCTTATTTACACCAACCATTTTATATTTAATTATTAGTATGGGTGTTATCTCACAAGTCACATTCCTATCACGCACAATTGTTCCCTCTCTAGGGTGATGTAAACACTTGACACACGCAAACGTTTTCCTGGAATAATTTCTTCGATATCTAAGCTGAAAATTTTAAATAGAAGTTGTCGTTTGTAAAAACGTAATCCCAATAATAACTTGCGTGCCAGAAACGATGGGAAGACGTCGTGAAAATTATGCATGGCAGGTGATAAAGACCTGAACATATTTGTGAGAGTAGTCAGTATATTGAACCTTTATCGGCTGAGGCCGCTTTAAATTTGTCGTCTGTATTCTGCTCCTAAGGCCTAGCGGCCACACCACGAAGGAAGCCATCTCGCGATGGCATTCCGACCCATCCTGCCTGGTACCTTACGAGCGATAAACCAGCGCCAACCAATCTTCCTATTGGGGGCGCTTCGAGAATAGTCCGCATTTTAATTTGTCGACGCTGTCCCCCACAATAACAACATTCCGGTTAATATTAGTTGAGGTCTGTATAGCAAGAAACAACTGCTATAGTGGCAGTCACGAAATTAGTCCTGTGAAAGTCACGGAGTATCAGAACAGTGTTGCAAATCAGCAAAAAAAAATCAACTTTCAGTAATGAGTGCGAAAAAATTTCTAGAACATAAAACTTAACATGCGGAACAAGGTGATGTGCTTTATAATTCCAAACATTTGTGTGACTGTTTTTAAAAAAATAGTAATTTGTTTCCATGAAAATTATAAATCAAAATACTTTTTCACTTCAACCGAAAGAAAAAGCAATCAAAACAATAAGAAATAACTCAAAAAAATTATGCGCCTTCCTGAAAGTTAACAGACCCATACCGAATACATTCTATTCATTAAATAGGGAAGCATGTGAATAATAATAATAAAAAATGTTACACGAAGCGCTTAGTTGTTTCGGCTGTGTAATGTAAAATGTTGCTGACTAACTTCCGTTTTATTTGTTTACGTAAAAACTTCCAGCAAGAAAGTTTCTTAGAAAATACTGAAATTAATTCTGGTAGCAGGCAAAGCCTCTTCAGACAACCCCTTTTGGATTGTTTCACAGTTTATATTTGCGCGAATGATTGCGCGCAGCGCATGCTCCAGTGCCGGCTGGTCGGTCGGTTCGTTTACGACTGAGAAACATATTTCCTGTCCTCCACAGAAAAGCTATTTTCAGCTTCTGTAAGAATTATTATTGTCATTGTACACAATTGACCATACATGACAAATTTCGCGAAAAATCTTCAAAAGCAAAGACAAAACGAAAATTACTTTATCAAATATAAGGGACCGATTATACATAGAAATGACTGCCACAAATACTTCCATGTCAGTGTTCGTAATTTTTGGAAGTATTTTTTTTGCGTATTAGTTATTGGTATATTCCTTAAAAATACTTTAAAATACCTGTTACAATGATTTTAATTAGGTTTCCAATGCCCAGGCGGCCTGCAGGTTCGCGAATATTATTTCTGTCTGTTAATACACTAATTGCATGTATATGTTCCTGAACATCACCACCGTTAACATTACTCGAATAGGCCTTAAACTAAGGAAGCGACCGCGTGTAAAGATACGCATGGACGACCGGCAAAAGCTAATGTGGCAATGTCGCCGGCCCAACCAAGAGACAGAGGGTTGGTGCGGGCAGGTGAGGCAGTGGAGACAACGTGACCTTGGCAGGCCTAATTTCATGACGCCAACTAAAGAGCAAAAACCAATAATAAATTTTTGACACCAAAGATAATTACAATCAGCACAGAAAGTGTGAGAAACTCATAACTAGGGATCAGATTTTTAGGACAATTCATATTTTTTTCCTGCCTTATTTCTGAACTGAATTGAACAATAAATGAACGTTTTTGATTGTATTTTAATGTATTTTATATAACACGTGAATGCATATTCAGGCCATTTTCCCAGTTTTGGTCATATTACGCTAATATTTTTGGCCTTCGGTCATATTTGGAGGAAAAATCTGGTAATTTTTAATAATACCGTGAATTCACTTGAAGTTATGGATGAGAAGAAACTAAGATAATTATTCGCAGAACTGTACATTCGATGAAGAGACAGAATTATTTGTCACTAAGTTGGTTACAATTCACCAGTCAAGAATTAAAGTTATTCATTATTGTCACTCTCTAAACGTTAATGTTCCGCCCGCCTTTTAATCTCGAGAATGCAGCAGCAGCAGCATGCCTGTGTCGAGCCGCGTCAATCAATGTCTCACTGTCGCCAACACTTTAGAAAATAGTTCCTCAGTCAGCGTTAAATCTGCAGTAAATCAGTGAGTACCACCATGCCGAAACCAAAATTTTCTGCAAACGTGAAGTTACGGAGTTATGTAAAGGAATTTGGAGATGAGTATTTTAGTACAGACGAAAGAGTTATTTTCTGTAAATTATGTGCAATTAAAGTGACTTCAACAAAACGATTTAAAATTCAATTTTCCAATGGCGCAATGAGTCCACGCAGGGGCGGATCCAGGATTATGGTTTGGGGGGGGGGGGCTTGAACGGACTTTTGTTTGGGGGGGCTTGGCTTGAGTGAATTTTGGTTTTGGGGGGGGGACTTGAGTCAACCATGGGGTAGCCTCTTCGGGCCTCGAATCCGTAGAGCTAAAAAAAAAAGAAGGGTTTCAAAAATTACAATGTCCGGGGTGGACCCAGATACTTTTGGGGGGGGGCTTGAGCCCCCTAGCACCCCCCCCCCCCTGGATCCGCCCCTGAGTGCACGGAAACAAATTATGCTGTCTACATGAAAGCGACACTACTAGATAAAATAAATGATGTATAATTGAGCATGTTTTGTAACTATAGGTTATATTTACCCTTTAATAAGGTCATATTTGCAAACATATTTCTCCATTTTTTGGTCATAAAGATCCGAACCCTGCTCATAACTGTCGAGAATGTACCAACATGAAATGCCGAGGTCTTCAACCAAATGTTGATAATAAATTATAACTAAGTATCCTGTGCGGAATGAGCGAGGTTGGTAGTTTGTATTGGGACGAAAGAAGATCAGACTCAGTTGTAACAATTGTTTGTTTGTCAGCTGAAATAGGTACGTTGCAAAAAACACGAAACAACTAGAAATGGTAAAATGTTTCCCTAACAGAAACAAAAATATCCGAAAAGCTCATTAGTCCAGAGAACACACACAGTATATGAATGTCTATGTGATGCGTGATGGTGCTATCTAGCGCTAATGAGAAACCAGCAGCTTGGCTCTGAACTACCACGTTTTGTAGCAACTGTTTATTTTTAAACAGAAAATATCTGCTGGTAACGCGATAATGGGCCGTGAAAAATTTTCGATATGTGGTGCTTCTATCTAGCGGTATGCATCAATCCTTAACGAAGCCAGCAAAGCCCGGCAACCTGAATCTGAACTATCGCATACTCGTGACCATAACTGTTCATAATTTCGCCGTTTACAGATCGAATTTCGAAAAATTCCTATCTTAATTAATAATGTTACCAAAGCGGAAACTTAATCTTCCAAATGGTACCTCAATTATCGATTTTGGCTAAGTATGGAGGGAGAGGGATGCCATGTCAAAAAAAAAAAAAAAAATACCCTTTAGAAATAGCATACATTTTATTAAATAATTACCTCAGACAATATAGTTAGTTTTATGAACATAAAAATATGGATGAATGAAAATTTTAGTTCTGAAATAAAAGGTAGAATATGTAAAGTTACGATGAGAATGATATTAATACGTGCCACTGAAAAGATCCCGCAGACACCTGAGGTAGTGTAAACTGCAGGAATGAGACCTTTGCTATGTCCAAAGGAGAAATAATAAATTGATTGAATAAGAAATTAAAACACTTGTAAGTTATGTAATATGATATTTTGAAATTTCTCAAATTTTGATGGTAGGACAAATAATCGCAAATAGGGTACTACAGAATGCCAGGCTAAATATTTATCACTATCCCCCCAGCCTCCTTTTCAATTGCAATTTCCAATAAGTACTGTCATTTGCTAATTGAACAATTTATGTTTCTACTAGCTTCCGCTGCTTCATCCGCTTGGAAGTGTGTTATACTATATTTCATATTAAAGTAGTAATAGATTTTTTATTCATTGTGATCTTTGATAATATTAATGTCGGTGTCTTTTCAGTTTCCCAGTCTCTCAAAGGAACTGAATGTCTGTAGATCAGTTACTACATTTTGTTAGGTTGGAGTTTGTTTACTAAGACATATTAAACGATGTAGATAAGAAGTAAAGCTACAACGTTTCAACGAAACACAAAACACAAAAGGAAAGATTGCAGTAATTTAATAACAGTTTAATCAAATACAGCAACCTATTTATGATGTACATTTCTGTGATTCCAATTTTTTTAAACTACAATCTATTAACAGCAGGCGTTATGATATTTTTTAAATTTTTATTTTTTTAACTGCTTAACCACTCTTTACAGCGAGGTCTTTAGAGACGGGGAAGGATGGGGGCAAGGAATGGGGAGTAATCCGGCCATGGCCTTTTGAAGGAAGCATCCCGGCATTTGCCTGGAGTGATTTGGGAAATCATGGAAACCCCAAATCTGGATGCCCGGACGGGGATTCGAACCGCCGTCCTCCCGAATGCGAGGCCAAAATTTAATTTTAAGACATGCTGAGGAAACCTAAGTACAATCTTTTATTTGCAGCTCCGCTATCTTCCAACAGAACTCTTATATTTACGTGCAAATTAACAGTAACTAAGTACATACGCATTTAAATTTTTTAAAGAACTGATTTCTATTTGGCGTACTGGAACTATTAGTTTATCAAGTGCATAAATTTTCACACTTATAAACTGAATACGTCACAACGTTCCTGCTATAATCTCTAAGAAGCAGTGTGTGCGGTCAATACGAGAAGAAGCAAAGACTAAACGTGGCAGTGCAGTCTAGGAAGTAGCTGATTCTTTGGTGCTGGCGAAATGCGAATTTATAATCACAATTTCCTAATGAACAATTCATTTTTGAGGAATAAAAACTACTCTCATGTTATTACCAAGACTATATACTAACTCGGTGTCAATTTTAATTTAAATCCGCTGGGCAATTGAAATGAATTGCGATGGGGTGCACGCTCCGTTGTCAATTTCCCTAATAATCTAATTACACTTTTTTTAGTAGTTATTATTATTATCTTACATACTTTCATTTTTAAATTCCACCCCCGTCTACTTTTTTCAATTTACGAACTTCAATTTTAAATCTTTTCGGCGTTTTTGGTAGATTATCCATCACTTCCCCTGGCAACCGATTCCAATCCCTGACACCAATACCAAGAGAAAAAAAATCACATTCCCTTTTTGCATGAAATCGAGTGCCAGCTTGAGCTCATGGCCATCTTTCCCCTTCCATGCACTATTCCTAATTCTTCGACCAATATCCCTCCAAGCTCCATTACCAACATATGCCCTGTACATTCCCAGCACTCTCTTCACCCTCTTCCTTTCTTCCAAAGACTCCCAATCCAGCTCCTTTATCATATCAGTTACTGACTGGGTTATACCGTGAATTCCACAAAAAAATCTAACACTCCTTTGCACAGCCACCAACTCCCGTATTTTATACCCAAACTGCGGACCCATACTACACCACCATATTCAAGCAATTGTCTGACCAGTGTTTTGTAACCCACTTCCTTAACTTCACTGGTACATCCTCTCATCACTCCCTTCAGCAAATGGAGGATTTTGTAACCTTTTCTTATCACCTGCCCAAGTGCCCTGCCCAGTTGAGTTTATTGTCAAAAGTTATGCCAAGATATTTACAAATATTTGAGACAGATAATCCAAACATCCATCCATCCAAACTTTCTAATTTATAATATTACTAGCTGAGGTACCAGGATTCGCTCAGGGAGTTGATATGAGATTGTGTGGTAGTTGGAATAAAAGGATAAACTTTAAAGTGTAAGAAGTATTTTTTTTAAATTGAAAACATATTCTAACTATTGCAATACTTGTTTACAGGGGCGGATCCAGGATTTCGGTTTGGGGGGGGGGGGGGCTTGGCTTGGCTTGAATGGATTTTGGTTGGGAGGGCTTGCCTTCAGTGGACTTTAGTTTTTTTTTGGGGGGGGGGGGGGCTTGAGTTGGCCATGGGGTAGTCTTTATAGCCTCCTCGGGCCTCGAATCTGTAGAGCTAAAAAAAAAAAAAAAAAGGCTCCAAAATTACAATGTCGGGGGTGGTCCCAGATACTTTTTGGGGGGGGGGGGCTTGAGACACCTAGCCGCCCCCTGGATCCGCCCCTGCTTGTTTATAAACAACATTTTTCATTTAGTTATCCGGGATATACATGTACAAACTTTTCGTATTTCCTACTCGATAGCAAGCTACGTATAGTTGACCGTGAGAGGAACAGGAGTCTCTGGGGTTGATGCCGCAATGTTTTAAAGTTTGTCCTTGCGCTTTGTTAATTATAAAACTATAAGCTAATTTGATTTCATGCAACAGAGTCCTGGTGTTTCTCCACTAAATTTTTTCGCGTTACAAAATTGGAAGATGTGATCTAGTTTTCCTATTACGACGTGGTTGTTTTTGTTATATTGTTTTGTCGGGTCGTAGTAGAATACTTCATTTTTCAGGTTATACAGTTTACTTGTCCTCGTTCGCGCTTCTCGTTGAGTGATATTTTCATGGCCAGCTTGCGTTCTATTATAAGATTTTGTCGCAATTCTTGATTCGTTAATTCGTTAATTTCGTTGTTCTTCGGTTTTTCTACTTCTCACATTGCTCATTCACGTTCGCTGAGAACATAAACGTGCCTCTCGCTCTTTGACTGTTCCGTTTTCTCACTGTTCTAGAGGGCGAAGCTTCCAGCCCTTCTATCTTCAAGATCACGACCTTCAGGTAACAACTGAAACCTTCTTCATGGATAAGGGATAGAGGGCTACCACACCATATAAGTTCCTTGGTCGTGCCGGGACTCGTTCTTGAGTTTTAGAGGTCACGCACATTGTACACTTACTTTTATAATATACGTATATTGATTAAAATTAAGACTGTACCTTCGATTAATTTGTTCCTCACCATTCGTTTAATTCGCCGAGAAAAGTTATCGGCTGAAATCAACCTGAAAGTACCATATGTTTCTCTGTGGGAAGAAAAAGTATTCGCGTTACGTTTCCACTGCTGAACCCTTCGTCAAGTTCCTCCAGAAATCGTTAGTTCTAGTTCTGTGTGCAGCGAATCCATTTGCTGAGCCCCGAGGGGCAGCATTATTTCCCTGGAAGTACCGTCGACTCATTTTGCCGCTTATGCATTCCGCTCGTTTAACTGTCTGCAGCTGCTGCAAGTGCGGGCAGACAGGCATTTCACTTACGCTGCCAACTAGGCCGCTCGTAAACCCGCGATCTGCATCTCGGGAATCACCTTGACCGCTCCGAGAGATGTCCAAGGGCGCGCCCCATTGTTGCACGATACCCTGCAGTCGGAATCATCTGACCCTGACGTGCCCTGCAGGGTATTTCCGTGATGATGTTACAGACTTTCAAGGACGATGGAGAAAGGTAAATGTATGAATCTGAGGTGAGGGACCCTGGTCCGGGAACGACCGAGTAGAAAGTTATAAGCGAAAATCTACTCAAGTTCTGCCTTAGCCTAGCGCAGTGCTCAAACTAAGGACCCCAACTTCCGAACCCTGATCATGACGTACAGAATTCCCGCTGGATACTCCCCAATACCCTCAGATAATTTTCCTTGTTGATGGACTGGTAACGGCGCATGAAACTTGATGGCAGAGAGACCGAAAATCCTAAGGCTACCGCCCAAGGAAGCATGAGATCTAAAAACAAGTCTCAAAAAGTTACGAGGTCGATTAGTTGAGGGGAGGGATGTGTCTCCGACAAAATCTCACGTCATTTTAGAGGGGGGAGGTCCGATTAGGTCTCACCAAAGGAGGTGGGGGTCCGGAATTCCGGAAAAACACCTCACGTAATTAATGGGCGCTCCCTAACTAGAAGCGTGGTGTGGTCAGCAGCGTGTATCGACAGCCGCAATATCGAAAACGAAAGTCGATCTCTATCTCCACTTTTTCCAATCTTTTTTTTTTCAGGTTTCATTCTTCCTAGGTGATGCCTGCGATACAGGCTGTCGTAGGATCTCGGGGATCCTTTTCAGCAGACCTAAGCTAAGGGGATGAAACGGGAAGGAATTCGGCCTTGGGCTTTAATAGGAACCATCCCGGCATTCGCCTGGAGGGTCTACGAAAAACCGTAGTCAGAACGGCCAGATGAGACTTTGAACGCCCGTTCTACCGAATGCTAGGCTAGAGGCTTCGTTTGACTTAGTGTTCCAACCTTTTGGCACTAGCGACCTTTATGTAAATGAATTATTCGAATAGCATTGGGAAAAGAGTAGTAATGTTACCAGCAAAGCGGTCCTACAGCTCAAGGGAGATGCACGTCTCACACAAATCAAGATCTCTATTGGTCCAGGTATCGGAGCTTCTGGACGCGTAGTCTGAGCACTGATTTAGCCGCACCGCTGAGTAGTGTACACTGGCAACCTGTTCACAGGCCGTGTTCGCAACCATTATTAGGATCAATGCCGTCCAATCAACACGAGCGCCGCAGTCAACACTCCCGATGCAATCTGGGCGCCGGAGCACTGTGCATCAGGGCCGCCAACTTGACAAGTCATCCAAATAAACGCCCACCTCTGCGGGCGGGGCGGGCCGCGAGACAATAGCGTCGCCCACAACAGCAGCTCCTTTGTGTGTCCACTATCGCTCGCTAATCAACATGTCACATTTTCGCGTTGTGATTCGTCGGGGGTGGTCCGTGCTGTCTGGGCGAACCCTGTTCACTGTCACAGACACAGCACGCAGTGGTATGAGTCGTAGTGAAGCATTGTCACGGCGAAATGTTAGGGAGTGTAATGTACTGTACATGACCACCTCTGTACAGTTGAAACATCGGCGGAGATTGTGAATTTTCCGTGTTATGGACGAGAAAGGCCCAATTTCATCCTGAACACATGCTAGCTGCAACTTAATTTTTTTAAATTAAATTTATTTAATAACTTAAAACCCTACTGAAACTAGAGATGAAACAGATAGCTGTTTGGCCGGATTCCGGTTATCCGGCCATCCTACAAGTCGGATATTCGGCAGCCGAATATCCGGCAGAACGTTGTTAATTATGGTTAAAAAAATGTCGTCAGTAAAGACTGAATTGCCTACATAGGAATTTTTTGGTATGAATAATGACAATTAGTTATCGATTTTGAATTACTTTTCGTGAGGCACGTTTTGAAGCGAAGTTTGAATCATTTCGTTTTTTCTTTGTGGACTTAAAGAAAAAACAGTGACGTATTTTTTCTGTCTTCAACCAGATACCTATGCCAGTAAACTTTCATGAAATGAGGAAAGCTACAGCCGCTATCGTGCCTATACTGCCTTTAGACTTCGACATTGAAAGAAAAGCAGTTGACTATATCAGAATCTTTAGATAACGATGACAAAGCACAAGCAACTCCTGACTTACAATACATGAGAGCCTCTTTAAAAACTGAATTAAAAAGTGAAGATTCAACCTAATTGATTGCGACCTTCCAGGAGCCAAGATTTAATACAAACTATTTGGGGTTTGCTGAAGCTCGTCAGAAGATCCTATTGGAATCTAAAAAAAAAATGTCTTGCAAGGAATCTTCCATTAGTAGCAATTAAAAGGAGTGGAAGGAACGAGACAGAATCAATTGTGACTCGCGAATCTCAAGACACGTTTCGGAATTGTTTTAACGAGATTGCTAGTATCATGATCAAGAAAATAAAACGTGATTTCTAGCGAGATCGGCTTTTATTTAAAGTCGTCTAGAGTTGATCGGAAGCGTGACCCGTATATTTGGTGGTTACATAATGCGACACAGTACCCGAATTATACAAAATTTGATAGAATTTATTTTTCAGCGCCTTGCAGTTGAATATATAACGAAAGACTTTTCTCACGAGGACAGGCAAAACTGCTTATTACCACTTATTACAAATAAATTGGTGTCCATTCAGTACAAGAATTAATTTTTTATGTTAAAAACAATAAACGGTATTTTGCTTTTTATTTGTGTTTAGACTTATTATATACTCTGCATTTGTGAATTTAAAAAAAAAAAAAAAAAAAAAAAAAAAAAAAAAAAAAACATGAAATTTTCGTAATTTATTGAGAATCGGATACCCGCCGGATATTGACGTACTATCCGGTATCCGCTCGGATAGTAAATATTGGCCGGATAGGCCGGATATCGGATAGTTTCCGGATACCCGCCGGATATTGACCTACAATCCGGTATCCGGCCGGATAGTAAATATTGGCCGGATACCGGATAGTTGCCGGATATCCGTTTCATCTGTAACTCATCATGAACTCTTAATGGTGAAGCTTAATCATCACGCCTGCTTCAATGACGGGCTGGCTCTAACAACTGGGCCACGAAGGGGAATGTACAGTCTTTAGAAAATGTCAGAGAGTACGTTTACTCGTCCAGCTCATAAACATGAGAGGTAATGTAAGACCCGAAATTTTCCGTTCCATCAAGCTTTTGGGAGGCATTCCGTTATCCTCAAATGTAATGAGCACACAAAACTAAAGAAAATAGTTTAAGACCAGTGCATTCTTACTGCGCTGAAATACGGCTGTGAAACCTGGACTCTAAATGAAAATAAAAAAGGTAAACTAAGGACTGCTCAAAGAGTTATCGAAAGTTCAATGCTAGGTTTAATTAGAAAAGATAAGAAAAGAGCAACCGATATTAGCTCAGTAACGAAGGCCACCGACATCTTAGACATGAGTGCATCATTGTAGTGTCAATGGGCCAGAAATATTTATTATTAAGAGAGATTTTCCTCACTACAGAGGTTTTACTCCAACACCACAATAAAAAAAAAACTCGGAGCACAGATCTTGACTTCATCTTCTCAAAATATTTCTCCAGATATTTCGATCTTGTATGTCTTCCTCTTCTGCGCCAAATGTTTTCATTGCTGTTTTTACACTTTGGAGCCAGGTAAACATGAGCCGTCCTCTTTTCCTCCTTCCTTTAACTTTTTTATTATTTTTTTATTATTGTTTTAATGGCATTTGGCTTCCTTAGGCCATACAGCCAGCTCAAGTATGTGTTTATTTTCATCCAGTGTATATATATATCTTTCAAGTAATTGTAGACACACCACAGGACGGACACGACAAGCACACTAACACACAACACTTAAGCACCCATGCCCTCGGCCGGACTCGAACCGGCGACCTTCGGTACGTGGGGCCAGTACTCTAGCCCCTACGCTACAGAGGTCGGCTTCCTTTAACTTGTCATTCCTGTACTGGTTTTGGTATCCTAGTGTCTTCCATCCTTCTTACATGGCCGTACCACTCCAGTCTTTTTCGTTCTATAACTTCATACATTTCATTTTCCACTTCCAATAGCCTTATTATTTCAGAATTCCTTACTTTTTCTTTTCTTGATATTCTTGCTGATCTTCTCCAGAAATCCATTACTAATGCTTCCAACTTCATACTGCTTGGAGAAAAGACCAAAGATTGACAAACACAGTGTAGAGGAAGCCCAAGACCGAGAGGTAGAACACCAGACCAATAGAACAAGGACATACGTGGGGTTGTCGGAGTTAACTGGCAGAGGATCACCCAAGAATAGCTTGACTTCGAGAAGACTGCTCAAGTTCTACCTGAGCTCATTAATTTAAGAGTCTACGTCAGTCAATGATTAAACTGGCTGATAATGATAGTAACCTGCAACAGCCCAAAAATGATAGGAATTGTTGTTAATATTAGAAACGACAATCATTATATCGAAAGAAATATCACTTAATTTATTTAGCACTGTTACTTGAAATCCACATTTAAATTCTTATCTGCATTTTTTTTTATCAAACTCGTAGTACAATTCACGTTAATAGGTCTATTAGTTCCCAAACAATGCCCAAACATGCGCCGCACTTTATTGACAGACCGGGCGCCAACTAGGATTGCCACCGTACTCTATTAATATAGAGTATAGTGCTCTATTTCACGTGGGCGTACTCTATAATCTATGAAAGTAACAGAGAACATTAAATTACTCTTTTTAACCGACACACATTTCCATATCACTGGTTGACTTTTAACGTACAAAAATAGTATGCGAATGACAAAGATATCGATTATCTATAGAAATGCTTTGATTCACTGAAGGAAATTGATTTATCTCACTAAACAAAATTTTTAAACGGTAGAAAACAGAAAGTTAGGGTAGGAAATGTAGTATCAAAAGAAGTGGAAGTAAAAATGCGTGTGCCACAGGGTAGCGTATTGGGACCATTGCTATTCATTATTCTAATGAATAGTTGTGTTGATTGTTTACTATCTGAAATTAGATTGTTTGCAGATGACATAATGCTGTATAAAAGAATCAAAACGATAGAGGATTGTAAACGGTTGCAGGGTGATCTGGACAGGATATCTGATTGGGTTGGTAAACATGGAATGAAGATAAATGCAAAGAAGAGTCAGTTTATTAGATACACAAATAAAAAACAAAAGGTTAATTATGAATATAAGGTGGGAAAAGAATTGTTTGCTGAAGACTTGAAATGCAAATATCTTGGAATTACTTTTGATAACAAACTTAACTGGGCAGGACACATAGGACAGGTGGTAGGAAAAGGTTTCAAAGTTCTGCACTTGTTGGAGAGAGTTATGAGGGGATGTACGAGAGAAGTCAAGGAATTGGGTTACAAAACTTTGGTCAGACCATTGCTCGAATATGGTAGTGTAGTATGGGACCTTCATTTTACGTATCAAATACAGGAGTTGGAGAGGGTGCAAATAAGGGCTGCTAGATTTGTTTCTGGAAATTATCGCAGAATGCAATCAGTGACGGATACGATAAAGGAGCTGAAATGGGATTCATTGCAAGACAGGAGGAGGATGAGAAGGTCATGGGAGTGTACAGGGCATATACTGGTGATGAGGCATGGAAAGATATTGCAATAGGTATGAAAAGTAGTGCATGTTAGGGAAAAGATGACCATGACCACAAGCTGGCACTCGATTTCAGGCACAAGGGTGTGGGAAGATTCTCTTTTTAGGTAAGGGTGTCAGGGATTGGAATGAGTTACCAAGAGAAATGATGAATAATTTACCGAAAACTTTGAAGGAATTTAAAGATAAAATTTGTAGAGGGCAAATGTATTTGGTTGCAGGATAGGGGGAAGATGGGTGTGTAGGGAAATTGCCCCCGGAGCCTGTGCTATTAAATTAAATTAAATTAAATTAAAAAATAAATTAAAAACAACAATTTTAATTTATGATCACCCTTTCTATATGAACATTTTGCAGTTTTATTGAAGTTTTAAAACTGCATCAGGTGTTTTTTTCCGGAATTCCTGCTTCCTAGAGTGGTTATACCTTCCCCCCCCCCCCCCTAAAGTCGGTATCGGCGTCATTTCTAGACTTTTTTTTTTTTAGCTATACTGTTCTTCAAGAAATTAAAAAGATGACGGGAGATTTCCGTCAACCCCTCCCCCCTCCCCCTCCCCCCCCTCCCCCCTCCTCATTTAACACGTAATTAATGGACTCCTCTTTATATGAAAGAATAAAAAACTACTGAATTTATTGCGTGAAATACCAGTAGATTATAAAAGTTTGACTGATTTACCAACTTCTCAAAAATGGCAGTGCATATTCAATAAAAGTGAAGATTTTCTAAATATATTTAAAATAATCGATATTCCTTTTTCTGCACAAGCCACTTTTACATTCATTGAGAGAGGTTTTTTTCTGTCATGAATGCAAAAGGGAGAGTTGAAATAAACAAATATCCACCTAACAAACCTGTAAGGAAGTATGAACTCATCATCTGATATAATTTAAAAATAGACAAGTGTCTAGGAAGAATGTGTGTTCAAACATAAAAAACAAAAGTACTCTTTCTCTATACCTTGTATTTTAATTCTGCTGTCCAAAATTCAAAAGTACTCTTATTTTTTCAACAAAAAAGGTGGCAACTCTGCACTGTTAATTCTCAGCTCTTGCTGGCCAGAGCCAAAGATTACAATGCTAGCTAACGATAACAAACAACTGCTACCAAAAAACTACACAAAAATGCGGCTTGTGGAATCCTGCATTAATACAAATCAATTTACCCTAGGTTGACCCTGAAATCGGGACTACTCCCATGACCATACCCAAAACACGATCATGGGTTTGTACCTTTTGACCCTAAAATCGGGAACTAACCCCATGACCATACCCAAAACACGATCGAGCGTGGTGGTGTAACGGTTTGCGTTCTGGCCTCGCATTCGGGAGGACGGCGGTTCGAATCCCCGTCCGGACATCCAGATATGGATTTTCCATGGTTTCCCAAATCACTCCAGGCAAATGCCGGGATGCTTCCTTCAAAAGGCCATGGCCGAATTCCTTCCCGGTCCTTGCCCTCCATCCTTTCCCGTCTCTAAATAGACCTCGCTGTTAGAGAGACGTTAAGCAGATAAAAAAAATCTGGAACTAGTCCCACGACCATACCCAAAACACGATCATGGGTTTGTACCTTTTGGCCCCAAAATCGGTAACTAGTCCCATGACCATACCCAAATCACGATAATGCGTTTGTACCTTTTGACCCCAAAATCGGTAACTAGTCCCATGACCATACCCAAACACGATAATGCGTTTGTACCTTTTGACCCCAAAATCGGTAACTAGTCCCATGACCATACCCAAATCACGATAATGCGTTTGTACCTTTTGACCCCAAAATCGAGAGCTAGTCCCATGATCATACCCAAAACACGATCATGGGTTTGTACCTTTTGATCCTAAAATCGGGAACTTTTCGCAAGACGATACCCAAAACACGATCATGCGTTTGTACCTTTTAACCCTAAAATCGGGAACTAGTCCGATGACCATACCTAAAACATGATCATGGTTTTTTACCTTTTGACTCTAAAATCTGGAACTAGTCCCATGACCATACCCAAATACGATCATGGGTTTGCACCTTTCGACTCTAAAGTCGGGATCTATTCGCATGAACATACTCAAAACACGATCCGATCATGCGTTTGAACCATTTGACCCTAAAATCTGGAACTACCCCCATGACCATATCCAAAACACGATCATGCGTTTGTACCTTTTGACCCAAAAATGGGAAACTATTCGAATGATCATTCTCAAATCACGTTACGATCATGCGTTTGTACCTTTTGACCCTAAAATGGGGAACTATTCGCATGACCATACCAAAATCACGATCATGCGTTTTTACCTTTTGACTCTAAAATCGGGAACTAGTCCCACGACCACACGCAAAACACGATAACACGTAGTCCGTGTTGGCGGGAATATGAACTATCCCACGCTTCGTTTCTGAAGCTTCTTCCTGCAAGAGAGGTCTTCATTCAGTTACTATTTTGATCTGCAAGCACTCAGTGAATAGGGAGGCAGTAAAGCGGAGTGTTTGCTTAGCGGGAATGCAAAAAGCAATTACTGACGGATGGCAGAGCCGCCATTCCGATTAGCAGGAGAAGAACAGCCGGAGAGCACAACCGTAAAACGTCGACACGGGGCTCGTAGTAAAAGCTTCAAACTCCCGTGTCCAGCACCGTAAAATCCGTCACGTTTTGACGCGCGATCATAAAAGTCCCCTAATACGAGAGTAAACAGGAAGTGCCGTAAATTACCGTCGGTATAAATTCCAAATTAATTTCCCGGGACTTTTCTCTGATTTACGACTCTCGCGGTCGACAATTGGTGGTCCCCCGCTGTCAGCCGAGTTATGGCGAAACGTAAATAGGGAAAAAATGTCCCTGCCCCCGCCACCTCGTAAACAAAGCTTCGTTAGACCGGCACGGTGCCGTGCCAGCATGCAGTTACCACCGGGACAGCGCATCAAACACGCAACCCAAGATTCGCCGAGGAGTGCAGGCAACGAGATCGGGGATTAGCTGTCCCATCATCGTATTTACATTATTTCTACAAAGCAGTTATTTGTGTGTGTGTGTGTGTGACGAGCCATTCTCCTTTCATGCTTAACCAGAATCGATAAATGAGTATCATTTTAAAGATTAAGTTCTCGTTTTTGGTAGCATCATTAAAGAAAGGAATTTTTCTAAATTCAACCGGATAATGGCAAAGTTATATAAAAAAATAGTAAAAGTCACAAACCGTATTATAGTTTGGTTAAAAATTGATATTTTCTGCTTACAGCTTGACGCCTCGTCAACATCGGGATAGGGCAACGAACGGAAGGAATTCGGCCATGGCCTTTTGAAGAAAGCATCTCGGTATTCGACTGGAGTGATTTTGGAAAACCATTGAAAATCCAAATCTGTATGCCCGGACGGGGGTTATTTTTTTTAATTTAATTTAATTGCAATGGAGCACACGCTCCGGTGGCAATTTCCCTACACCCCCATCTTCCCCCTATCATGCAGCTACTTACATTTGCCCTCTACAAATTTTATCTCTAAATTCTTTCAACGTTTTCGGTAAATTATTCATCATTTCTCTTGGTAACTCATTCCAATCCCTGACACCCTTACCTAAAAAAGAGAATCTTCCCACACCCTTGTGCCTGAAATCGAGTGCCAGCTTGTGGTCATGGTCATCTTTTCCCTTCCATTCTCTACTTTTCATACCTATGCCAATATCTTTCCATGCCTCATCGCCAGTATATGCCCTGTACACTCCCATGACCCTCCTCACCCTCCTCCTGTCTTGCAATGAATCCCATTCCAGCTCCTTTATCATATCCGTCACTGATTGCATTCTGCGATAATTTCCAGGAACAAATCTAGCAGCCCATTTTTGCACCCTCTCCAACTCATGTATTTCGAACCCTAGTCCTCCCGAATGCGAGGTCAGAGTGTTAACCGCTCACCCACCACGCTCGGTTAGGGAAAAATACCGGAAGAAGTATGAACAAATAAGGTGCGATAGTTTAGATTCAAGCTACCAGGCTTCGCTGGCGTCGATAAGGAGTGATTCCATACTGCTAGATAGCTACACCATATCACGCAGAGATATTGATAAACTGTGTTTTTTCCTGGAGAAAGTAGCTTTTCGAATATTTTTATTTCTGCCAGGGAAACATCTCATCGTTTTAATTGTTTCGTATGGTTTCAGGCAAAAAATGAAGTCCATGAAAAGTTTCCTAAAATAACATCAGTGGAATACGTCTATAACTGTAAAAGCCAGCACACAATTGTGGAAACCTAAGTTTTCCGTTCCTGGCTGGGAAGATTGTCTGAAAGTTTAGGATTTGGCTATGAAAAGGGATGGCTGATATGAAAGTCTCTAATCAGACTGAGATCGAGAGTAAAGAAAGCGCTATATGTGAACGGAGATTCTCGATAGAAAGATACGATTACCTGATGAAGACAACAGACGCAGTTCGTGTGTGATCGTAACAAGTACTTGTTCAAAACAAATAGCAGAAAGTGAAGTGTATGAAAGATTACAGAGAGATGTTAAATTTTAGAAAGGATCACCAGTCCAGAAAAATGCAGAAGTGCTGTTCTGCCACCACTATCTTCCCACCTCTGATGATGCCCCACTCCAATAGGGCGAAACGCGTCTGTTGAAAGAAACATTAATAAAAAGAAACAGTTGTTAATAGACGGAGTTTAATTCATAAACATTTATGCAACAACTGTGGATCATGGCCAATACCAAAGTTATTCCTATAGGACTATATTGCAAGATACGAGGTCGATATCGTAATGTGCAACTGTGGAGAGATCAGATTGTTCAACACACTTTGTCCAGCTTCGTGCACGGAAGATGACATATGAGGCCTCGGAAAATGCACTGGAAAGGACTAAATTTTCGAACCTAACTTTTTGCTTTCTACCTGATTAACACTGAAGGCATAATTATTTCATCGGCTGTCAGTTTCGTGCAGGAGATAAACAAGAGTCGTGTGCTTTGATTTGAACTG
Organism: Vandiemenella viatica; assembly: GCA_031002005.1. Classification (NCBI taxonomy): domain Eukaryota; kingdom Metazoa; phylum Arthropoda; class Insecta; order Orthoptera; family Morabidae; genus Vandiemenella; species Vandiemenella viatica. Next base: position 168,507,852 of record CM061914.1, on the reverse strand, counting down.
TTATACGTCTCCCGAGCCAGACAGCCCGTGTGATTGGCCAGCAGTTCTTGGAAGCATAGTGCTGTGTTGTACCAGCCTCAAGACAAACAACCAAAGCTCCGACTCATCTCGGTGGAGCTGCCGCTTCTACAACGCAATCCCCCAGTGGGACACAGCCACAGTAACGCGCTAGGGGGAATCTTGCTTCCACAGGCGAATACCAGAATACTCTACCCTCCACTTCACTCCCGATAAGGCCCAGATTTAATAATCCTGAAGGCAGTGAGACGCAAATCGATAAGGGGGGGAAGATATTTCACAAATGTTGTTGGTTTCAGTAACATCGAAATCTTCCATACAGACTTTCTGTTGGTTCCAAGTCTGTGAGAAAAAATCGCATCATCGTCTTCACTACACGTCACGAAATCTTCAAGATAGCTGTCTACGAAGCAAAAAGAAGCACAAAGGGAGCGTCCATAAACCACGTAGCTCCATTTTGGCCTCCTGTGAAACCCCTTCGCCCCCTTAGTAGCCCAAAATGGCTTTGGCCTCTACCCACCCCCCTCCCCCCCACGTAGCACGTAGCACGTAGCTTTTTTCCCTTTTGATTCCAGAATATATTTTGTACTGTTTTTCTTGTCAGACTATTGTAAAATACATACGGAGCTAATTAAATGAACTATATACCTATTCACATGCTGTTGTGTGTTCTGTACCTCATTTTAATTGTAAAAAATAATATGAATGGAAAGCTACGTGGCCTGGTTCGGAACCGCCCTCCTCCCCTCCCACGTATCGCAGCGTAGCCTCCCCCCCCCTTCCCCCCTATACCGAGCATTGTAGTTTATGGACGTTCCAAAAGATAGTAGTTTCAGTTTTTGGTCGTTCCTCGTGTGAATCATCATCGAGAGACGTTCGACACGTTTAAATCTAGACCTCATTTCTTCTTTTTTTCTTCATTCGGTTTCACAACTAGTCGACATCAAAGTCATTAGAGCCATGAGAAAATAATGGGGAGAGTGGGGGACAAGGGAACGACTTGAATTAGGAAATAACCTCATTAAGGAGGTATCTTGGCGTTCGCCTGGAATGATTTCGGTAAATCATGGTGAGCCGAAATATAGGTGGCCGGACAAGGATTTGAACCAGTGATGCCACCTTACGAAAACAAAAGTCACTAGACCTGATCTCAAAAATCACTAGATTGCGGGATATTTAGAACTAAAAGATTCGCTAGAAATCGCTAAATAAAATAAAGGAAAATTGTAAGGCAAGTAATATAAAAATATTTTAATAATTAGTATTTTCATTAAATTAAATACAGTATTGTATTAAAATCATCATCAAATTTTTAAAATCATCATCAAATTTTTTTCAATGAGTATTTCTTCTTCATTATCTTGGTGTATCGTTGGAGTTGCAGAATTTGCAGATGTGGAATGATGAAATGACTCGTCAGTCTTAGATTTAAAAGAGTATTTACCATCCTTACCAATTACAACAATTACATCAGCCGGAAGCTCGTAACTGCAGCAAGTTTTTTCCTTGTAAAAGAATGCTATCAAGAGTATTTACAGCTATCCTATTTCTCAAATTGATTTTAGGAATGTTCATTGTACTGAAAATTCCTTTCTATTGCGGAATTCGAGAGAGAAAGTGATAGGATGTGGCTAAATCAGGTAACTCCAGAAACGTATTTATTCCACCAGCATTCTTGTACTGGGTAAGCCGTATTCCTCTTTCAATATATTATGTACGCCAGTATTTATCTGAGTCATGACAGACGCATTACCTTCCTCATTTCCCATCAAGTTTTTCGAAACTCTGCAAGGTTGAATATCACTAAAAATCGCCAAATATTTTTTTAGCGATAACGTATTTAAGAATATCGCTTTCGAACTTCAAAATTCACTAAATCTAGCTACAAAATCGCTAAGGTGGCAACATTGATTTGAACCCGTGTCCTCCCTAAGGCTAGGCCAGATCGTATATCTCACCCACCACGCCCCCATTCCCATATGTTGAAAATGAGAGCCCCGGTTGCTTATAAACGTTCATTGACTTTTCACGAAATTCCACTGGTGACTAACGCTCCAAAACGAAGAATTTTATGACGGCAGGATATTTCAGATTAACGAGAGATACACAAAACTCCTGATTTAAAAAGTCGTATAAACAAAATTAGTTGGTGGATCAAGTTAAAACTTGACGTTCGTTGTTACAAGTGTACAAAAATCTCAAAGAAAACTGCATTCATACCAATGACCTGTCCCTAACTGGCCTAGAACTTTTCACCTTACCGTCTTAGTGCCTGTTCTCTTCTAAATCGTATTGATGGCAGCATCAAATACAAGGTAGTTTTTTTTTTTCAATTCGATGGCTTTATCACTGGCTGGTTGTGAGACATTAATTTCGAGTTGTAGACATGACAACAAATGTAGCACAGTTTGAATTTAGCCACAACAACAAGTGGTATCTGGTTGCTTTCCCATGAAACGAGAGTGTCTTGCAGCGGCCAACTCCAACTCTGACTTCTATATGAGTGGTCGTTGTTCAAACTCAGGTGGTAGACCCTCATTCGGCTTGATCCCGTCACTGTTATGTAGTATTCTGTTATCCCAGGCCGGGTATTCTTTCATTGCTTGTTGTTCCTTCCAGTGGTTTTGAGGTCCGTAAGAACCTCGATTAGGATTTCAGCCTCAATGACGCTGGTACATGACCATGTAAAATGTATCGGGCTTCTTCTGCCACTCTGAGCATTGCCATGTTGGTAATTACAAGAGTTATTTTTTAAATACAATTCGTTTGTGAACTACAGTGAGATTGCTGCAGTGCGCTTACATGTCTGATCCCAGCATGCTTTCCATACGATCCCAGCATGCTTTGCGCACGTTCAGACACCATTCATAGCTATATCATTTGCCAGATACCAGAATTGACGACCTTCATGAATGGACGAATGTACCTAAAATACACACAGCAATATTCCAGAAAGCTGAGAGGTTCCACGAAAAAATTTAACAGAAACAGAGATAATGTAGAAAGCTTACGAAATGTTGGTAAATATATGCCAAAAAGATGGCACCGATACAAAGTCTCCTTAAACATATTGTTCCAGCCAAAATAAAATAAAGATTACTACCTAACCCCATTATCCTGCATACACACCTAGGAGGTTTTCCCCCTATTATGGGTTTCTCCTCCAAAGAGTACAAACAAAGAACACCAGACACTCAAAAGCAAATCTACCAAAGGTAGCGGGCTTGAAAGAACAAACATGAGACACACACACACACACAGAAAGAGCTGTATAAGACTATAATGTTTAAGAAAACTGATTTGCCCGCCGACTGTGAGTGTAACAAACAATCTTGGCAGTAGCAACAATTCAAGGTCAGATATGTGAAGAAGTGTACGATGCCAATGCAATGACTGATACTAAATTTCGAAAGTGGGTGGGAATGATAAAGGACGGGCGCGTTAATGTGCGTGATGAGCCACACCCATTCCGACGTTCTCTGGTTTCTGAGGATTTCGTGATGTGGACAGCAAAATTCTGGAGGACTTTACAGTCCAGACCCAGTTATTTTTACCTGTTTCGATACTTGAAGGGGTTCCTTGGTGGGCAACGGGTCAACGACGACGAAGAAGTGACAACTGCGGACATGGATTTATTGGGCTTTTTCACTGGCGGCAGATTTCTTTGACTTTGGAATCCAAAAACTCGTTGAACGGTATTACAAATGTTTGAACAAAAATGGAAATTATGTAGAAAAGTTGATGAAAGTACGTATAATATGCAACTAAATATATGCTATCGATATTGGCAGTATTTCTTTATTATTAAAAAGCGGAGCTTATTTTTAAAAAAAAAAAAAAAAACATTTCGCACTTCCCGATTTGTTTCCGAAGAACTTGTTATCAAGCGTACGAGGTCGATATTTCCCGTTCGATATATCAATTCAATATTTCGCATTCGATATATTGCATTTGATGTCTCGCATTCGATATCACACGTTCGATATATCGCATTCGATATAACGAGTTAGATATATCGCATTCGATATCTCGCGTTCGATTGATCGCATTCGATATCACGAGTTAGATATATCGCATTCGATAACGCGCGTTTGATAAATCGCGTTCGAAATACCGAAAACAATTTAAGACAATCGATAAGAATGTTTTCCCAGTATTATTTGTTATTAATCAGGTTTGTATGTGTCCCGCTGTCGCTGGGATTGAGCCTTCAGAGTCGTAACTGAGGTGATGGTTGTTCGATCGCCGTGTCGCAGCAGCCTGCCGAGCTGGTATTCCCGCTTCCTCTCTTGTTATGCCGTGTCACAGGCCTCGTCTGATTCTTTTTCTCCGGGGGCGCGCTCGAGCTGACGGACAAGAATGAAAAGAAATAATAAAAGAGAACCGGAACAAACACTCGGCGCTTCTCTCGAGGGGAAGGGTTGTGCCTTCGACCACCGCCCTCGGCAAGCACACAAGTGTCTGAAACAAAGTTTCACACGTCGCGCTGTTTGCATTGTCTGGTTTCACCAACCGCGAAGCTTGACACTGTCTAGACGAAAGATCAGACCCGGCTGTTTTACAACACTAGCAGTGCCGGCGGATTCGTCAAGCACAGTTTGAGATTTGGGCTGTTAATTTAGATATGAAGCGTCCATAAACTACGTGGCGCGGTCCAAAAAAGAGAGGATAGAAAGCTACGTGAAAAAAAGGGGGCGGGGGGTCCTAGCCAAGCCACGTAGCTTTTCATTTATATTATTTGTAACAGCTTTTTAAAAAGGGGGCATCCATAAATTATGTGAAGTGTTTTTCCGGATTTCCGGAAATCCCTCGCCCCCCCTCTCTGATGAGTCTTCGTGAGATCTAGTCCGACCTACCCTGCCCCCCCCCCTTTGTGGTGAGATCTGGTTTGTGAGACCGAACCCCCCCCCCTAGTAATCACCCTCACAACTTTTTTTTTAGGTCTCCCCCGAATCCGGTTACACCCCCACTTTTCGACGAAATGACCCCTAAACCCCCCTAAAATCGACTTTCGCGTCATCTGTATATCTTTTTTTTTTTAGCTCTACACTTCAAAAAGAAAACTCCACGTAGAGATTTCCGTTGACCCCTCCCCCCTCTCGCCTTTGATGAGATTTCCCGGACCCCCCCCCCATTTCACCTCACGTAATTAATGGACTCCCCCAAAAGGAACAGAACCCATAACAGCATTAAAGTATTTATTTCCGTCATTTAATTATCTCCGTATGTAATTTACGGTAGTCTGACAAAAGAAAACGGTTCTAATTGTCTTCTTGAATCAACAGGGAAATAAAGCAATGTTTGCCGGCCTCGGTGTGTCCTGCGTACAAACGTGCCAGGGATCGGCAACGAGGTATCACCTGTGTCCACTCCTCTAGAGAGAACAAGAAGACTGATGACAAGAAGACTGAGGACACAGCTGTCCAACAACCACCCGCCACCGACTATCCTAGTCGACAGCGAGAGAACAAGAATAAGCCCCCTCCTGAACAGAATGAAAAGAGACACCCCCAAAAATCAGGCAAAGGAATGCAAAAAGGAAATAAGAAGAACATGGCTCAACAGTCTGCAAATAAGAAGAGCACGACTCAACAATCGGCTAATCGTTCGGTGGCCACAACTTATGCCGAAAAGACATCTGGAAAAACACCACCAAAAGGGACTAAGCAAACTGCAGCAGAGAAGACAAACTCTCAAGAAACCTGCCAGAAATGCCAACACTCGCCCACTCCTCAATCAGCAAATAACAGCGGCACGATGGACCATCTATTAAACATAGTAGGTAGCCTACTCAATATGTTGACGTCTCTCCTCGCCAAGTTTGACCAGCTCGCCGCGGATATAAAGACCGCAGTTAAGACGGTTCCAGCAGCCGAACAATCAGAGAAATCCCTGACCAATAATGAATAGGACACATATACAAGGTTTATCTCTGTGTGTTTGGAATGCCAATGGCATCCGACAACAACTTGGAGAGTTTAGGCAATTTCTGCGTGATGAGGACGTAGATATTTGCCTTGTCTCAGAAACCCACCTCAAACAAGGCCTTAACGCCACAGTAGCCAACTATTGCTGCTATCGGCATGACAGGCCAACTGCAGGAGGAGGTGTGGCAATATATATAAAGCGTGGTATCCCTCATCATGAAATACTATCGCCACAAACCAACCAAATAGAAATCAGGGCTATAGAAGTGGAAACTACCACTGGGCCAGTCACAATAGTATCAGCATATAGACCACCACGGAGACAGCCAATTGCAGAGGACTTTGACCGTCTTCTTTCAATCCGAGGCAAACTGATCATCGGGGGTGATCTTAATTCGAAACACCCCGATTGGCACTCGAGAACTACAAACCCAGCAGGACAGCTGCTCCACAGGATTGCAGTCAGACGCAACTTGCTAGTCTGGGGCCCGGTGGAACCAACACACCACCCCTGGAATGGCGGTCGTCCAGATGTCCTGGACATTGTGATCACACGGGGGATTGCGGGCTTCATCTCCGCGCATACAATGAACAGGCTTTCGTCAGATCACTCTCCAGTCCTGATAGATATAGACGTAGGCCCGTGGAGACCAATAACTACCAGCCTAAAGAACTACAGCAAGACCAACTGGGAGAATTTCCGTGAAGAGATCACGGAATCCCTTCACCGCCTGAGGCCCCTAGATGCGACACAAATAGAGACTGCTATCAAACAGGTCTCCAAAACCATCATTAGAGCGGCTAACACAGCAACGCCTCCTGTAACTGAAAGACCCAGGTCTCGCCAACTCCCGCCACACCTACTAGCACAGATAAGACATAAAAACAGGGTGGCTAAGGAATGGCGACTAACCAGGCGCCCTGAAACAAGGCGGTTACTAAATCGACTCCAACGCGAGCTGAAAGCGGCGCTCGAAGAGCATAGAAACCGAGAGTGGTCGTCACGTCTGGCCTCCCTAGACGTTAAAGACGGAAACCTTTGGGTAGAGACCCGACGTTTTACAAAGCGGCGTACCAGACTGCCCCCACTTCATGGCGAAAGGGGTCTTGTGTTTAACGACTCAGACAAGGCCAATGCTCTGGCGGACCACTTTGAGAAGCAATTCAGACCTTCTCAAGATAATGATGAAGAAGAATCTGCAGACATCCGCCGAAGACTTGCCCGTTTTCTAGCAGCTGAGGACGACGACTACATAATAGAAGAGATCACACCTGATGAAGTTCGAAACATATTGAGTAAACTACACCCCAGGAAGGCTCCAGGAATTGACAATATAAGCAACCAACTACTGAAGAACCTTCCACTACAGGCGATTGAACACCTCACAGAAATCTTTAACATAGTTCTACGCCGCCAGCACTATCCAAGATGCTGGAAGCAGGCTACAGTTGTTGCTGTGCCAAAACCTGGGAAGAATACGACATTCCCCCAGAACTACCGCCCTATCAGCCTGCTCCCCTCAATGAGTAAAATCTTCGAGAGATTATTGTTAAAGAGACTAGAGGCACACATCAGGACCGAAAACATCATCCCGGAGTTTCAATTTGGGTTCCAAAAAAGACACTCTGCAAGCCAGCAAATTATGAGAATAGTGGAACGTGCCACTACTACCTTCAATTTTCGTGGCTACTGCCCGCTAGTATTGCTAGATGTCGCACGGGCATTCGACTCCGTCTGGCATAGCGGTTTGCTCTACAAACTATATAACCAGGGTTTCCCCGGCCCTCTTGTAAAGCTGATCAGGAGCTATATTTCTGGGAGATCTTTCAAAGTGAGGGTTGGCAATAATCTGTCAAGTCGCCGCCCCATAAGAGCTGGAGTACCGCAAGGTTCGGTCCTAGGTCCGGTACTGTATAATCTATATACCGCGGATATACCAGCCCCAGCCACAGTACGTACTGCCCTATATGCAGACGACACTGCGTTCTTTACCGCGCACAGAAATAAAGCCACTGCAATCAGAAGATTACAAGAAGTCCTCCAGCAGACTGAAGCCTGGGCAAGACGTTGGAGAATAACTTTAAACTCGACAAAGACTCAAGCTATTATGCTGACCAGGCGCCTGGGGAAGCGTGACCGTCGGCAAAACCGCATGCGTAACCTACACCTAAATGGTGAAGACATCGAATGGACAACCACAGCTAAATACCTCGGCGTGATTTTGGACACTCGTCTAACCTGGAAACATCACATTGAGGAGACACGACGAAAAGTTGCAGCTAGGCTACAAGAGTCATACCCAATACTCAACAGGGATAGCTCATTGTCAGCCTGCACCGGCGTCAGTGTATACTGTAGCCTAATACGACCGGTGATTGAATATGCGTGCCCTGTGTGGGGATATGCATCCAAGGCCCAAATAAACCGTTTGCAAACGATGCAGAACAGATCACTTCGGCGAGCACTACATGTGCCAAACCGATTTCCCACAGCAGACCTGCATGAAGCAGCAGGTGTCCCAATGCTCCAAGAAAGATTTATGGAAATTACCAAATCTTTCTACAGGACATCACGAAAGTCGACTAACCCACTAGTAGCAAATCTTGGCCAGTATTTTACTACCTTTGACAAACACAAAAGACCACTGTCAGTTCTAACTAATAATTGAGAAAAACAAAGAGCAACCAAAAGGCAAACCACCAGTAAAGTGACTAAATCTGTAAGATTGAAGGAAATGTCTAATGACAACAAACTTCACCACAACTGCTTACCAAAGGAAAGGCAGAAAATGCTCACGGCGGCGGCGAGGGGCTAGAGTGCTAGCTCCGCGTGCCGAAGGTTGCCGGTTCGAGTCCGGCCGAGGGCATGGGTGTTTAGTGTTGTGTCTGTGAATGTCTTGTCCGTGTTGTAGTGTCCTTGTGTCAATACTTGATAGCAACAAATCACATTGAGCTGGCTGTATGGCCTAGTAGCCGAATACCATAAAAAAAATAAAAAAGCAATGTAGCACGCGGGGGGAGGATGGGGGTAGGGGGTAGAGGCAAAGCCACGTCAGGCTATGTGGGGCGAGAGGGGTTTCACAGGAGACTAAAATGGAATTACGTAGTTTATGGACGCTCCCTAAGCTATAAAATAAATGTTGGCCGGGTAGTAAGGAACAGGTGATCAGCCCAGTCATTTCCTCTTTCTGGATCTCCTTCTCACCTTCTAAATTTAGGTTGTATGCAAATGTCTTAGAGGCGTCTGACGAGATCGAAAGGTTCCCGACCTTCAAGTCTGTCACAACTTGCTGTGTAATGTAAAGAAAGCCATAATGCTTCCGTGGCTCGGTTACACGTTTAACTGTAGGTCCCCTTTAACAGGTAGAATTTCGTGGTTAGGTTAGGTAAAGAGAAAAAGAAACTGGCAATTTTACCGCTGGCACTTGCAACGTCTTCCGCAATAATTAAAAATGATGAAATGTCTCCCTAACAGAAACGAAAATACCAGAAAAACTCCTTACTCAAGAAAAATACACAGTTTACATCTCTGTGATACTATGTAAGAATCAAGTGGGCTATAATGAAAGTAGAGAACCATGAGAGACATGCATCAGTTAAAAAGGGTGTGAGACAAGGTTGTAGTCTATCCTCGATAATGTTCAACTTGTATGTAGAAGAAGCAATAAATGAAATAAAAGAAAAATGTTCATGTGGCATAAGTGTTCAGGAAGAAAAAAGCAGTATGCTACAATTTGCTGATGATATGTCTTGTTAGCAGAACAGGCTGAGGATATTGAGAAGTTACTGAATGGCATGAACAAAAGTTACAAACGATGGCCGATGCAGAAATGATGTTAAAAGCAAAATAGCACTAGCAAAAAGAGCCTTCATGAAAAAGAGAAATCTTTTAGTATCAAACATTGATCTAGGAATTAGAAAAAAAAATTTAAAACTCTATGTGTGGAGCACAGCACTTTATGGTAGCGAAACATGGACTTTAGGAATACCAGAAAGAAAGAAAATTGAAGCATTTTAGATGTGGTGATACAGAAGAGTGCTGAAAATTAAATGGAGCGACAAAGTTCGAAATGAACGAGTTTTGGAAATGAAGGGTGAGGAAAGATATTTGTGGAAGAAGCTTACAGAAAGAAGAGACAGGCTGGTAGGTCATATTTTGAGACATGCTGGATTGGTTAATTTGTTAGTGGAGGGAACAGTCGAAGATAAGAACTGTAGAGGTAGACAGAGATTACAATATATCAAGCAGATAATGGAGGATATGGGCATGGAGCAAAGATCTATTTCTACCTCCATGGACGTGGGTTGTAAGGGGTATGTACAGATGAAGAGGTTAGGAAAGGATGGAGGATTGCATCAAACCAGTCAAAAGACTGATGACAGCAAAAAATAATAATAATAATATTAATTCTCTGTGTAATCGGGTTCTGCTTTCTAGTGGTATTGCGATCACTCCTTATTGAGCCAGCGCAGGCTAGCAGCTTGACTCTGAACCATCGCATACTCGTGGCGTTTGTTCACAATTCGCCATTTACAGGTTTCTTAATTAATGATGTTACCAATGCAGAGAATATAATCTTTATAATGATGCCTCATTTATCTATATTGGTTAAGTGTGTACAGCGAAAAATGGCTCGTTACTAAACAATACCTTTTAGAAATAATATATTTGATGAACTCTGATATAAAATCCCTAATTGAAGCGAAAAGTGAACGCATCGACTCCGCGATTATTTGGTTAAAAATATGATAAACATTCCGTGGTTCGGATTCCACGTTAAACTGTAGGTCCCAGAGGAAAGGAACTGGCCGTCCTACCTCTGACACAATGGCTTAGTATGCCTCCTTCGGGAGGATCCAACCAACCTTCGGGTTGTGGACTAAGTTAAGATTTTATGATAAACATAATCGTTTCGATTAATCGTCGTGCACTTCAACATTGGCTGAATGAAAAAGAGTAGTCTTCGGTTAACAAAGATGAAATTACTCAGTTCATATCTGCAAAAGGTGAGATATTACAAAGTATTCCTGATTTCCCAACTCTCGTAATAGTAGTTTGATTGCACAATGGTGAAACACAAATAGGCTTTCGCGACAAACTGACTAAATCCGTTAAAGTTGTCACTTGTGTCGTGCGTTATTGTCTGTGTCTTAATGCCTTGGATACCATTACAGCTCAGGAAGAGCTAATAATACAACACGAAAGAAATTGGCGCCGGCTGGTATGTCGGGGTCATCGCAATACTTTCTCGCGAAGATTTAATGAAACTAGTGATCGCCCAGGGGTCGAAATTCGACCGTAATTCATTAAGTTATGTAGTTTCTTTCGTGATACAGTAATAATCATTATTTGAATTTGTTCTATTGCGTTTACATAGATATGTTATATACATTCACGTCATTGGCTGCGAGCTTGTGTCGTTTGTCCTAATTTCCCGCAATACCTATAAAATTATAATGATGCACTCCACACGTGACTGTATCCTAAATTTTAGCTTCTAAACTAACCATAGCAAATGATGAAATATATTTATGAATGTTTTCAAAATAATTTTTGACTTTCTATTTATCGATGTTTCATTTGAATTTGGTCCATCATACAATGATTTAAAATATTCATTTTGACTTAAGGCCGATAAAATTGCTTTAGCTTTATGACAACATGAAGTAAATGCAGTCCTTCCACCAGAAGTGGCTACTGATTCGAAATGTTTTGCATTGCAAAATCTGCATTGTAAATTCGAAACTATCAAAATTTGTTGGTATGACGTTTATTGCGCATTTAAATGTATCCATCAAAATAATTTTATCATTCTGTGTGTTCACTATTTAAATTTGGTCTATTATCATTTTGAATTTCTCGCAAATAGGTATTCCTTCTTTTTTCTCTCTCTCTGTCCGACCTGTCAATGTTCTATATCGAGGCATAATAGAAGTAGCTGAAATCATCTGAATAAAAAAAAAGGATCCGTAATGAAATTTCTGAAATTCAAAAATCAAAAGACCGTTAACCAAAGTTTAACCTTTTAAATAATAAAAATACCATTTAGTATGTGGCAGAATCCCTACGTTCCTTTTCGAAATGTTTCCTATATAACATTAAAGATTAATCTCTACTTTATGCGACACTTTTGTTTCACCCAAGACCACAGAGTATCTCAATGCTGGGAATACACGTCAGATAGTTGGCTCCGATCCGTTTTCATGCACACACATGTTCGCAAATTTATTTTATATTTAATAATATATTTGTAACATGTATCAACTATGCTTAATATACATTTTTTTCTGTACTGTTGACCAAAGACCACAGACATTGGCAGAATAAAATAATAATAATAAAAAAAAAATGTAAACAACGAATTTTTTATTTAATTTGTAACACATATTATATATAGATTTTAGCTTCTTCTCCAAATAAACTTTAACTATGCCAAATCTCACACGACTCCTTGCGCGCAATATTCTTAAAAAGGGTTCCGAAGTTTTCGCTTAGCGTATTAATATATAGATAATGTAAAAACCAAATACGAATTGCGGGACGGGGAGTCAAACCAGTGACCTGAGAATGCGAGGCCGCTCACGCACCACGCTCGCGTTACCTTCAGCTACCACAAACGAACTTACGCCACAACTTGGCCGCCTACGCACGCCAGCAAAACTTACTGCCGCCCCGGTCGCGAGATATTCGCGCATTACTCGGGCGGGCGCAATTTATCGATCATTAGGTCGACCTTCCGCACAGTGCTCGAGGTCGACAGTTGTTTACGAGCGGGCGGGCGGCCCGTATTTCGTTGTGGCTGTCAGGTCTCCTTTTATTTTCGCCACATTGTCTCCCCGCGCCAAGCATCATATTTTCGTCTCCAGACGTAAATTCGTGTCGGCATTGTGCGCATTCCCGACGTGGGTTGACAGAGGCCCTCGTGCTACCAGGAGTGGTGGGGGGATTCCGACCTCGGTAATTAAGGCTCACTGACGTCATTTAGATACAATGAACACTGACTAATTGCAAAGGGTCTCCTTACATCCCATCTGTTCCAGTGCTTTCTTTTTGCTTTTTTAAAATTACTTTTTATTCATTTATTTACTAGTTTCAAAGCACATCAAAAATTACGAGTTGAATGGCCATATATTCGCAGTTGCTTAATTAAACAGAATCTATGTCTATAAAACAAAAACCGAGCTGATTGGTTACAGAACAAATCATAAACTACTGCGCAGATTTCGATGGGGCTTTAACCGTTTTAAAGATTAGAATCTGAATTGAATCGTTTGGTATGTGTTATTCTTCAACGTAACAAAACACCAGAGCAGTAAGTTAAAATCTGAACGAATAGCGTGAGACACCAAAGATGAAATACCAACTGGATGCATACGTCATACTTCGTAAAAAAATAATAATAATAATAATAATAATAATAATAATAAATGATAGCCACATTATTACATGTAACGTTTCATTCCTTAAATTTTGTTTTTAGTCTTTAAACCCCATAGATGCCCGTATTGAATGCGAAGAAGATTTCAGGGGAAAGTATGTAAAATAATGTTAATAATATAATGGAAAAAACCTTCCGAGAGCGTCTTTCCTTCTTTAAACTACGATCTCAGGCCACACATCTACAATCTCTGATGTTTGGAAGTGAAATTATGTGTAACGGATATCTGATGGTTTTGAACTTTTTAAAACCTTTAGTGTAGGCACTTCCGGTATTTTTATAATTTATTGATGAATAATTATGCCTTTTCCACATTTCCTGAAAAAAATCATTGTTTGTATTGCTGCACGAATGGCTGTGGTTATTTTGTTGAAACTTGGTACACATGTTCCTGAAAGGTCGGTTAGAAATATTGCAGGAATAAATCAATCCAATCTCTTTTCTTCTAATCCGGGAATTAGTCGTTCAAATACATATATAAAATGGAGCGATTGACTTGAAATTTGATTAATAATTTCACAATCATATGCATCACTCAAAGGTTTTCGTTAGTTTCAAAGTATAGGACAAGACAATACGAACACAACACTTAATTAACCCCCCTCCCTCCGCTGTCCTAGGCCGGACTCGAACTGGTAACCTTGAGAACGCGAAGTTTTCACTCTATAGCCACCTATACCGGGGCTAACTATAAATTCTGCGCTAGTGTAAAGAAGAAAAAAATCTATTTAATACTTTTTTCACCTTGGTGGATGGTCATAGGATAACATCTGCACTGTTCACTATCTGCTCTTATTCTTCTCCATTTTCGTTGCGGCCACTATAGACCACGTGGTGCTTTCCTCTTAGCCCTGTATTGCTTCATCCTCGTGGATGTCTTTTCTTTCCTGGTTCCATTTCACCCCAGATCCGGAGCGCAGTGTTTTGGCTGTTAGTGACTGGGAAGGAACAGATGCTTTATCAACATTCTTTACTTATCGCTGTTGCAAATCTTGTTGGGTTCAGCTTCATGTTGCTCGAGATCTTTCCTCACTAGTCTCCTCGCCCACTTTGCTTTCCTTCTAGAGAAGGTGTTGGAGATTTTGGAGGCGAGTCACTGACTATCCATCTCAACTATGATACCATAGAACAGTGTTCATCAAAGTGAGCTACGCGAACCCCTGGGAGTTCGCCAGTTAATCTTACGGGGTTCGCGACAAGATTTACGTAATGGCGGACTCATTGTTGCCATTGTCACATGGTCACAGTTTTTTGTCAAGGGGGTTCGCCAGCGCCTAGAAAATTTTATAGGGGTACGTAGAGCCAAAAAGTTTGAGAAACACTGCCATAGAAGATTAATTTCCTCTATGGCTTCTTTAATGCTCTCCAGTTGTAAGTATAGGTCCTTATTGTACCTGAGTCTGTGTTTTCTCCCTTCTTCGACAAGAATGATAAGTTTCCTCAGGATCTTTCGATACTTTGGTTCCAGTTTTCTGAGTTTTCCCTTTCTAACCATGTTCAGGCTCACTGATGCATACAGTGCTGGTGGTAGAACTACACTAGTTTAGTCACGGAGTCTGAGGATTAGGTTTTTTTTATTACTTTACGCCTCGTTGATGGCTAAGGTCATTAGAAGCGGGATGGGACTGAGGACAAGGAACTGGAAGGAATTCGGCCATGGCATTTTTGAAGGAAGCATCCCGGCATTCGCCTGGAGTGATTTGGGGAAACCATAGAAAATCCAAATCTGGATGCCCTGAAGGGGATTCGAACCCGCGTCTACCCGAATGCCAGGCCAGAACGTTAACCGTTCACCCACCACGCTCGGTCTGAGGATAAGAAAGAAGGATTCAGAACCGTATATGTTGTTACAAACGTGGTATGATCTCTCCAATCTTGTACATCCGCTATTCATGGCTAAGTCCTCGTTGATGTTTTGGATTATCCATTCTCCAAGAAATTTGAAGGATTGGTATCGTTGCCTTACCCAGTGGGATTAAGTTGGGTGCATTTCTAACTCCCCTGTATACATCGTACCCGGAAACAAGTAGAAAGCGTCGGTACCGTAAATAAATCTTCCTCTAGCCGAAAGCTGAATGAATCAGATAAACACTTTTGATGTTGTTGACTGGGTGGTGTTGTAGAGAGTGTTGTACAGACGTGGTAGGTCGTAGAGACAGGGCCGGCGTTAGGGGGGGGGGGTGGAGGTAAGCGGGTCAAATGTACCGGGACCCGCCGGCTGATGGGGGCCCCCGATTACCGGCTGCAGGGGCCCCCAGGCCTCGAAGCCAAGAATCCGCCTATTGTCGCTCGGCTAGTTTGTAGAGCTAAAAAAAAAAGGTCGCCCATTTTACCCGGGGTTCGAAATTTCTAGCGCCGGCCCTGCGTAGAGACGAGACTTATTGGGGTAGGTCCCAAGTCTGGTGTAACCGCCTCCGCCTCTGGTCCGGAAGGAGAGGACTACTTGAGACAGCTGGCTGCCTCATCCTGCTGAGAGGACACTTCCGGCAGAGCGGCAGCTGATCAACACACACTTCCTCAACTCATCTTTGGAATTGTCCGCACGTAAAAAAGTGAAGGGGGCTGAGCACTTCATGTTGAATGGGAAGCGTCATTCTATGGTATCCGTGATTGTTAGTTAATTTGTTCGAGAGTCACTTTAAGTATTAACCTGATCTCCAGTTTCCAACGTGTTCGCGAATACGCTATCGAAATACGAAGACTACTAGTGTTTTCTTCTTGATTTACACCTTGCCTACGTCGAGGTCATTAGAGGTGGGAAAGGACAGGGGATAAGGAACGGAAAAAAAGATTTCGACATTCGCCTTTTGAAGGAACCATCCCGGCATTCAACTGGAGTTATTTGGGGAAACCATGGAAAAACCAAATTTCGATGGCTGGACGAGGATTCGAACCCGCGTCCACCTGAATGCGAAGCGGTAGGGTTAAAGAACACTGTTGATAAGTTACGAGAGGTGATCAGACGCTAAGATTACAAATTCCGCAGTAAAACGTCTTCATTTAATACAACCAATACCGCCAAGTGCTGGAACGAATAGGAGAGAAAAGGTCACATATAAATAAAATAAGAAACAGAAAAAAGAACTGGATTGGGCATGTGCTGAGGAACGAATGCCTACTTAAGACTGCTCTGGAGGGGACTGTAAACAGAGAGAAGAGAAGAGGTCGGCGAGGGATGAAAATGATGGATGATATAATGATAAACGGGAGATATATAGAGACTAAGAGAATGGCGGAACAGAGGGAGGCGTGGAGGGCTGTCACTGTGCGTGGACCTGCTGTATAGCAGAGAACCCTTCATGATACAGCCAACTGATAGTGCATGCATTATGTTATTTTCGACATTGTTTCCATACCGGCATTGACACTTGCAGCTTCGTGGGATGAGTTTGTCTGTTCCCTACGGCTGAAAACCCTTTCTTGCGAGTTCAGCCACGTTGTCTCGAAGTGTTTCACCTCCTCGTCTGAAGCGAATCGTCGGCCTCCTAGGTGCTCCTTCAACTGAGGAAAAAGGTGAAAGTCGTTGAAGCGAGGTCCGGGCTGTTGATGCCATGCTGGGTCGCCCCTTGAGATCCTCATCGGTGACGTTTTCTCTACTGGCCGCAAACTTGCGACACTATTCTGCGACATGCTGACGAGACGTTACGGTCTATCCGTAAACCTCAACCAACTGCCGGTGAATTCCAGCTGTGGTTAAATGTTTCGCCAGCAGAAATCGTATAACTATGCGGAATTTCTTCATGAGACTATTTCTCCAAAGGGGGCTCCCATTAATGACATAAGGTGTCCCCTCCTAAAATGACGTGAGATTTTGAGGGAGGACACCCCCTCCCCTCCCCTCCCAATCGACCTCGCAACTTTTTGAGACCTCCCTAAGGCCCCTAAGGGTGGTTTGTGGACCAAAATCTCCCCCCCCCCTCAAAATTCACTTTCGCGTCATTTGTAGACCTTTTTCTTTTTTAGTTCTACAATTCTACTAGAATTTCAAAACCTCGCATGAGATTTCCGTTGACTCACCCGTCCCCCTTGATGAGGTTTCATGAGATTTCGCCGGAACCCCCCCCCCCCTATTTCAACTCACGTCATTAATGGATGCCACCAAACGTGTCGCCATTTGTGTTTACCTACAACTAGCGCTGTGGGTGGCGGGTGGCTGAAACTCTCCACAGTTGTCAGCCTCTTGTCTCAGAACTGCCGCGCACTACTCATTTCTCAGTAACGGACGACACTCCAGGAATATCGGCCTTGTAACCTTAGTTACTGATCACTTCTCGCATACTGATATAATGATAATGAGAATTACTTTGATCATTTGATGGGATAACGGAGTTTCGCGATACAGGACTTATATCACAACCTGAGACTAATGATTGCTTTGCCGTTTTCCTACTGGTTGAAACCAATATCATCACATAGTATTCCAAAAGCTCCAGTTATTTTGAAGATCCACAAAAAAAAGTCATCGTATGGCGTTGTTGTCCGGAATATCCCGAAAGATTGGTGAAAGAAGAGAATGCGTTTTTTGTCGTGGTTAACTAACCTAACCTGGTAATCCTACCGGGTACAGGTGACCTCCAGCTCAACGTGGAATCTGAATCTGGAAGCGTTCTTGCGTACTTCACGTTATACAGCAAGCTGTGCCAAAGGTGAAGGTCGGGTTAAAGGCTTTTGAAAATCTTAGCCCAGACCGAGATTCGAGCCGAGGTAATTTTAAAAGACACTTAACCCGAATTTCATCTGTGGCAGAGCTTTCTGTGCAATGTGACTTTCGCCTGTACGCTTTCGTGGTTCGGATTCCAGGTTAAACTGTAGGTCTCCTTTAAATGTGACTAAGGGGGCATCCATAAATTACGTGAGGTGTTTTTTCGGATTTCCGTACCCCCCCCCCCTCTGTTGAGATCTGGTTAGTGAGAAACCCCCCCCCCATAAATCGTCCTCGCAAGTTTTTATACCGGTAACACACCTACTTTTCGAGGAAATACCCCCCCTAAAATCGACTTTCCCGTCATTTGTAGATTTTTTTTTTTTTTTTTGCTCTACAATCCGTCAATTTTTCCAAAACCTTACGTGAGATTTCCGTAGACCCCCCCTTCCCCTATTATACCTCACGTAATTTATGGACGCCCCCTAAGACAGGGGCGGGCGGAATATGCAGCCAATAGAAACCCTACTACTAGGTCATTACTATCACACGGAGTTATTATTATTTAGCATATCTGTAGCTATAACTATGACGTGTTGCGCATATGATATTAATAGCTTTAAGTTTTCACGTCTATCGGCATTCCCTAATAACTACTAACTGTTCTTTTTTTTCACGTGTATATGGCATCAATACTCCTTATCTATAATGCGAAACCTGTGAGTATTGACCCAGAGTATAGGTTGAGGTGGAGTACTGCTGTTATGTTGGGTCGTGCAGACGCGACACCCAGCGGGGCAGGTGCTGCGCACCCTTCCGGCCGACAAGTGGTCGCTAATGCGGCGCCTTTGTGGCTGTGATTTACGATCAGTGTGTGTGGCTCTGGGTGCCTGGGTCGCCGCGGGGGACGAACTATGCGCCTGCGATACGGCCCGCGATAAGGGTCGCAGCGGCCTCTACATCACAGCATCATACACTGTCCCGGCGCCTTCATCATTATCGGACGCGCGTTCGTACTTGTCAGAATAATGGAAGCAGCTGCTACGAACGTCCTTACAATACTTAAGGACAAATATCAATAAAGATATGTTTGGGGGGGACGGTCATAAACTTTGTGACATCACATGCATAATTTGTATCACTTTTTGACTCGTGGTGGAAGATGAAGATGATGTTGACACATAGAATGTCCTCAACACTATCGAAATCAAGAATGAAGTGACTATTATGCCAATAATAAACAGTATCAATGAATGGGTTCAAAATCCATGGACATATGATGACTCAATTTTTTATCATTAATTCGATTTTTTATGTTTTTTTATATTTTCTTAAATGTTTGATTTATTGTTGTTATGATTTTTTAACTAGAAATACAAAAATCATTTTGGAAGTGTGGTTTTAATTTATAAATTTAAAATTGCAAAATATGTGACGTCACACCAGGGGAGGGGGGTCCCACAAATGTGACAACCTGTGACAAGGGGGGAGGGAGGGGTAAAAAATCATGAAATTCGTGTGACGTAATTTGTGGATGGCCCCTTTCCATACTCTGGGAATGCAGTCAACTGCAATGGTCTAATTTCACTGTCAAAGTTTTCACTGGACGGTCCTTTCAAATAATACTGTTTGTAACTTCATTGATTCGTTCTTTAATTAACAGACTTTTACCGCCCGGTCAGCAGATGATTTTTACCCTTCACCAAAGGATAAAAATTATCACAACTTGTAACTTGACTAACGAGTTCAATTACAAAAAAAGATCGTCGAAACATGAATAAGAACATATCTTCTTCGGCGTTGGCAAAATAAATATTGCTCTCCGGCGACTAGCTGAGTTAAAGAAGTGTTGTAACTACATTTACAATTGCAGAATATTTCGGCGATCTGATTCGTCGAAACACTTTTAATCTCTGTTTTATTCCGTCGAAATCTTCAAAAACAAACATACGCGGATAAAGCAAAAACTTCGTCCAGAGATACTAAACCACATTACAAAACAATTCCAGTAATTAAACTTCTCGAATCCCCGTCCGGTTTCCCCAAATCACTCCAGTCGAATGCCGGGATTCTTCCTTCAAAAAGGCCATGGCCGAATTCCTTCTCGTTCCTTGTCACCAGTTCCATCCTGCCTCTAATGACCTTAGCCGTCGACGAGGCGTAAAGCCGTAAAAATTTTTTAAAAAAATTAAAAATAAACTTCAACGACCAAAACTACCTGACGAACAATTACCAAAACTTTTGACGACTGTACAACTGTTGAGAAATACTGATGACGGCTGCCTCAGCTCGTCTTGTTTAAATAAGCGCCATAGAAACTTTTTTTAATTTTTTTTTCCTTGTGGCTTTTCGCCTCGTCGACGTCGAGGTCATTAGAGGCGCGAAAGGACTGGGATGAATTCGGCCCTTGCCTTTAGAAGAAAGAAGCATCGCGGCATTCGCCTGGAGTGGTTTTGGGGAGACCACGGAAAACCCAGATCTGGATGGGCGGACGGCAATTCGAACCCACGTACTCCCGATTACGAGGCAAGAACGTGCCATAGAAACATCCAGAACACAACAGATGTGCCGACAGACGTTTCTAGGGTGCTAAAAATCCCAGTGACACTTAAAATTAGAACTTGTATAGAATCACTTAGGGGGCGTACATTAATTACGTCAGGTGAAATGGGGGGGGGGGTCGGATGAAATCTCACTAAACCTCACCAATGGGGAGGTAGGGGGTCAACGGAAATCTCAAGAGAGGTTTTGAAATTCTTGTATAATGGTTGAGCTAAAAAAAAAGAAGAAATGGATAAAAATGAGGCGAAATTCGAAAATCACTCCAGGCGAATGCCGGGATGCTTAATTGAAATGGCCATAGCCGAATTCCTTCCCGTTCCTTGTCCCCGGTAGTATCCCGCCTTTAATTACCTCTACGTCAACGAGGCGTAAATCTATAAGTAAAAAACAAACAAAAAATAGAAAATCTTTTGCAATAAACACCCCACATTTAGTAATTAGTGACTGCATATTTTCCTAAATGTTTGAGATGGGAGATTCATAGCAATACAGGGAATGTAATGTTTCGTTTGACGAACATTGAGGAGGGGCATCATTGTATTTCAAAAATGGAATTTCTTCCAGCATAAAAATAATACACAAGTGCAAAATGTAAAATTATATCTTAGTTCTTATTCTATATTTATTATGTATATATATATACATATATATCCGTGGATGCCTGTGCGAGGCAAAGCATGAGTTTTTATTTTCGGAGAAGGTGCACATACCGAATTTTTTAAATTTTTTTTATTTTTTTTTTTTTTTCTGGAGCTGTTTCTGGCGATTTTTCCCTCTTTCCTACAACTCTGACGAGCGGTGGCTCTCGTGTTTTATCTTTTCTTCCTATGTATAAAATTTAAAGTAGGGATGTTTGTTTCGAATACTAATCCACAAAATTCCAAAGATTTCGATCAAATTTCGTACTCCCGATCTGAACCATGGAGATAGTACTGTTCACCTGAAAAGTTAATTCCCGATATCCTTCACCGGAATCCACCTCCTCAAGGGAGCGTCCATAAACCACGTAGCTCCATTTGGCCTCTTGTGAACCGCCCTCCCCTCTACGTAACCCGTCGGAGGCTTTTGCCTCTACCCCCTCCCCCCCCCCCTCTTCATTTCGCGTAGCATAAAGCTTTTTTCCCTATTGATTCCAAAAGACATTTTGTGATATTTGCTCTTGTCAGAGTATCGTAAATGACATATGGAGGAATGAATGACGGAAATAAATATTCACATGCTGTTGTGTGTCGTGTACCTTATTTTAACTCTTACAAATAATACGTATGAATGAAAAGCTTCGTGGGTCTAGTTCGGAACCACCCGGCCCCCCCCCCCCCACCTTCTCCCCCCCACCCTCTCGTAGCCCTGCGTAGCTTTCCAGTGAAGTCTCCCCCCCCCCTCTAGACCATGCTACGTAATTTACGGACACACCCCAAGTACTACAGTGCTCGTGGACTGTTACGAAATTACTGAAATTTAATAGAAAGATTTGACGAGTCTCATTTTATGCCAACTCAAATTTAATTTGAAATATGGGATGTGTTGAAAACTACAGTTGCAACATTCTTATGGTAGATTACAGGGGAACAACTGAAGCGAAAATAAGACGGAAGTCCTGTGGTGAAGTCTTTGGTATCTACAACACTGTTTCCACAGGGCTTATGAATTGTTTAGCAAAAACACAGGTATTTTTGGAGTTTCTTGGACATCTTCCACCTCTGTACGCGTTATTTGGTAATTTTAAATGCTGAGATCTCTGTTCATGGATTCCGCCTGGAGTGGACACCTTGGGCTTCTCGCCTGTCATTACGCGGGAATTCACATCTAATTGCAGACCTCACATGAAACAAAGGGACTCTCGTTTCTCTTATTGTATCGCGTCTCGTGCGAAGGACGATAAGGCACCAGGACAGGAAACTCCTCTTGTTCTAGTTACAAGCCGATGGACGAGGTATTGATTAGCGCGTTGTTTTTTTAACCGTTTTATACATATGCCGTTAACAGTGGTCAACTTTCTCTAACAGCAGATCTAGAATTAACGAAACAGGTGTACTCCTCATATTTTTATTCAGTGATGTCATATGGCATAATTTTTGGGGGAAACTCTTCACAAAATAAAAAAGTTGTCATAGCACAGAAAACTTAAAAAAAAAAAAACACTCAATATTCTTGCAATGACTTCTCAGTATATATATTCTCTCATGTGCTTTGTCATAGATCATTTTAAAACTGTTTACTTCTAATTCACAGGTACAAAATTTCGATACAAGAAACAGAAATAACTTGCACAAAACACAAACATCTCTGTCATTAGTACAAAGAGGATTTAATTAATCTGGTATTACAGTGGCGGATTTTTTTTTTGCTCTAATATCTGGAATAATGAGATTTCTGTCGGCACCCCCTCCTCGCCCGAGTCAAGCCCCGCCCCCCCCCCCCCCAAACCAAATCCTAGCCCCCTCCAAACCAAAATCCTGGATCCGCCACTGCTGGTATACATCTGTTTAATAAACTTCCCAAGACTATAAAACAGTTTGCAGATATTAAAAGATATTTAAAGAAAAACTGAGAGATTATCTTATTGGCAACTCCTTCTACTCCATTCAAGAATTTTAACAAATTACTTAATTGTATTTAATATGCAAAATTCAGTTTTAAAAATTAATGTTTATTGTTATTCTCTTTATTTGTCCTTGGAACGTATAATTGTTTTTACTATGATTATGACTCATATTGTATATATGTGCATTAACCATCACATGTTTCACATTCCCATAGGTTCTTCCACAGCAGGGATCCATGAAACAAGATTGATAAATAAATAAATAAAAAATTACATGAAAACAGTTTGCACACGCCCAATGCCATGTTTAGAGACCCCGTTGGAGATAGACCAGACAATGCAATCTTTCTAAAATATCGATCTGTAGAGCAGTTTGGGGGCTTCCTATAATAACGTGTGGTGAAATGGGGAGGGGGGAGTCCGGAGAAATCTCACCAAAGGGGGGGGGGGGAAAGAGTCAATGGCCATCTTTTTAAATTCTTGATGGACAGTAGATCTCAAAAAACTAGGAAGTTGGTCAGCAGGGGAGGGGGGGGGGCGGGATCCCGGAAAAACATCCCACGTAAATAATGGACTACCCGTCTACGGGTGGCTCTGGGAAATTAGGAATATTCACGTCATGATCTATGAATACTGGACCCCAATTATTAAATTTTTAAACTGAGTCACAAACTGTATCATAACTAAGGATGTAGGCAATCAATAAATTTCCTTTTATAGGAAGAAAAATGGAATTAGGAAAATATATTTTAAAAACCTGAAAGATTAGGCTTCTTATCCAGATGACTTTCATCAATATCAGTTGTACCCTAATATAACATAATTATTATTATTATTATTTTTTAAGAAACTCGTAAATTTCAGAAAACAGTAATTTTCAAAATTAATGTGACTAGGAACTTTCTGAATGAATATGTTATTTATTATAAATTTCAACTCTAGGGACGGTCGTTGGCAGAAGATTCAAAACATCTGCAATTAAGACGTGAGGTGGAATAGAGAGCTGGGGAGGAGGGGGGGATGGGGGGATGATGAGGGGGCGAGGGTCTGGCGAGGTTCAGGAGGGGGGTCAAGGGAAATCTCACGAAAGGTTTTGAAATTCTTGCAGGACTGTAGAGCTAAAAAAAAAAACCTACAAATGACGCGAAAGTCGATTTTTGGGGGGTATTTTGGTTATAAGAAACCGACTATGAGGGGAGGGGGTATATTCACTCTTTGGACCATGAGAACTAAAAAAAAAGGTCTCCAAAAGTTCCGAGCTCGATTGACAGGGAATGCCTATATCTAGATGGCCAGGCCAGTATTCGAACCGGCGTCCTCCCGAATGTGAGACCAGAGAGTTGCTGCTAACCCTCGACGCTCATTCTGTCCAATAGTATCCTTGAGCTGAAGCTTAAGTAAGTAGTAACTCAACTAGAAAACACCACGCATTCGGGAGGACGCGGGTTCGAATCCCCGTCCGGGGATCCAGATTTGGGTTTTCCATGGTTTCCCCAAATCACTCCAGGCGAATGCCGGGATGCTTCCTTCAAAAAGGCCATGGCCGAATTCCTTCCCGTTCCTTGTCCCCAGTCCCATCCCGCCTCTAATGACGTTAGCCCTCAACGAGGCGTAAAGCAATGAGTAAAAAAATAATCACCAATGTGACTCGAATTCTGCCATCGATTCGGCTTTCGTTGGGTTGAGGGGTGCTAACCATGACGACCCTGGAGGCTATCGCGTGATTAATAGGCGCAGAGCACAGCAAGGAAACAGCTGTATGTGCCCTGCGAGCAAGTGTTTTGTGAGGCGGCGGTAATCAGAGATTTCTATTAGCCGCGCCGTCGACTCATTAAGCGGAGCTGTAACCAGCTGCCAGGGCGGCCCGTAATTACTCATTATTCTATTAGGAAGCCGCTTATTAAGTAACGAGCGGCCCGCGTCAACCACCTCGTTTCTATATTAGCAGATGTTGGCACCACTGGTCTCGTTCTCCGTCCAGAGAACATTATTTAGAGATTTCCCGTTAAAATGATACCATGTAATCTTCCCCGACATCCTGTCGAATGATGTAGAAACAGAACGTTTCGGCATCTGGGTCTGCGTCATCATCAGGTGTCAAGTAGCTTCTGGATGTTACAAGCTTGCTGCGACTGCCTAGGGCAGTGATTTTCAACCTGTGCCCCGCGAAAATGTGACAAGTGGCAGAATATTAAAATTTAATTCTAATTGAATTAAAAATATAATATCAAAATTAAATTAATAAAACTGATTCGAATACTGCCATTACCGGTTTCAGGCCCGGGGCCTCAGCATTTAAGTGGTAAGGAAGGTGAAACGAACTAAGAATTATATAATAGGTTTGAAAAGATATCAAACACAATTAAGAAAAGGAAATTAGCTTTCTAGGGCCACATCGAGAGAACGGAACCAGAATGAACGGCAAAGAAAATACTCCACTTTGAAGAGAACATGAAGACTCAAGTTCCATGGCAGAAAGAGGTCCATCAGGATCCGAAAAGATGTGGGTGGCATCAAGATGGAAAAAATCGAAGACAGAGAAGTATTCAGAGGAAAAATTGTGCATGTGTAGGGCCTGTCCTAAGAAAAACCAGCAAAGAAAAGGACGGTATTCTCAGAAGAAGAAAAAGCAAGAGTGGGACAGAGAATGAAGAAGCAATGGCGACGGAGGAAGGAGAGGAAATGAAGTAATGAAGTTGCGTAACCGTAGTCCATAGATGACTGAATATATATATACTGTAAAGGTTACAACAGAGTATAAACCATAAGCCAATAAACCAGACTTTCTAAAAGCCACGACCAGACCAGTTCTGGTATTTCTAGGATACGACTGTATTGCCTATCTATATTCGTTGAGGCCAACTAAGACCACCTCAACAAGCCTGCTTGCAATTGGCAGCGAGTTACAAAAAAAAAAATTTTTTGTCTGCTGTTTGTGTGTGTTTTGACAACACTTAACATCATTACCACTTGTTTACCGAGCGTGCTGGGTGAGTGGTAACGTTCTGGCCTCGCATTCGGGAGCACGCAGGTTCGAATCCCCTTCCTTCTGATCTGCCAGATTTGAGTTTTCCATGGTTTACCGAAATCACTCCAGGCGATTTCCGGGATAGTCCCTTCAAAGTCCATGGTCGAATTCATTCCCGTCCCGTAAAGCCATTAGCAAAAAAAAAATACTTCTGCTTCCTCTAAGTTGTTAATATGAAGACGTTTAAGATTCCGCGTGTATAAAGTTGATTTTATATGCTATACATATTTTCTCTCCATATTTCTACAGCACATTTCAAGTTCAAGATCGATTTGTAAATTATTGCATACTAACAGTAACGTTGGATAACATCGTTGCCCCTAGCATGTGTTACAGAACGTCATTATTCACTTTTAAAATAAACATATTTTTTAACTACCGTTTTATCATTGTTTCGACCAGATGCGTTGTGTCATTTTGATGAGGGGAATCGTCGGTGCGAAGATTGCGGTAGCTATTACATGTCAGTACGGAATAGCTTTTCCTTCTCTTTTCTGAACTGGTATTCGAAACCAAAATTGAGCATTAAACAGTAATATTCAAAGTACACTCCACTTTACTAGTACCTGTATTTTTTCTTGTCGAACCTGCAATTTTTATGAAGCGGGAAGTAAGGCATATAGTGACCAACGAAGTGATTTGTACTCTTTCTTTAAAATGAGAAGTAGTCACGTAACTTGTTTTTTATTTATTTATTATTTATTTATTTACTTATTGCTTTACGCCTCGTCGACGGCTAAGATCATTAGAGGCGGGATGTTACTGAGGACAAGGAACGGAAAGGAATTGGGCCATGGCCTTTTCGAAGGAAGCATCCCGGCATTCGCCTGGAGTGATTTGGGGAAACCATGGAAAACCCAAATCTGGATGCCCGGACAGAGATTCGAACCCGCGTCCTCCCGAATGCGAGGCCAGAACGTTAACCGTTTATCACGTAACTTGTTATAGGGAAATATGAAATAGTCGAGCGTAGGAAATTTAATATGACACTTGTATTCTAACTTTTTCTCAACCCCTTGAAACGCCTTTTGAAACACTCCGAAAAACGTTAAAGGGGCCATCCACAAATTACGTCACACGAATTTCATGATTTTTTTGACCCCTCCCTTCCCCCATGTCACAGATTGTCACATTTGTGGGACCCCACCCCTCCCCTGGTGTGACGTCACATATTTTGCAATTTTAAATTTATAAATTAAAACTGATTTATTTATTTCTAGTTAAAAAATCATATCAACAATAAATCAAACATTTAAGAAAACATTTAAAAAAACATAAAACAATCGAATTAATGACACAAATTGAGTCATCATGTGTCCATGGGTTTAGAACCCATTCCTTGGTACTGTTTGTTATTGGCACAATAGTCACTTCATTCTTGATTTCGATAGTGTTGGGAACATTCGATGTGTCAACATCATCTTCATCTTCCGCCACGAGCCAAAAAGTGATACAAATTATGCATGTGATGTCACAAAGTTTATGACACGTCCCCCCCTTGTCATACTTTGTTGACCCCCTCCCCTTCCCCTCAAGGTGTGACGTAATTTATGGATGGCCCCAAAGAGGTCGTATTCTAAAAGAAACATTGTTGTTAGACCATAGTTTTCTTTGTAGTTTCGGAGGAGTCTTAATAGTATAACAATGGACACACGTTTTTATTATATGGCCTTCGGTCTCTGCCAGCGTCAATTTATATTATTCTAACTATTATTACACGCTTCCTTATGTAATCATGAGGACAACAGAAGACGAACACAACACTTAAACAAAACCAAGCATTGCCCGAGGCTGTACTCGAACCGGCGACCCTGATAATGCGAGTCCAGCGTGGTAGCTCCTACACTGAAAAAGAAACATCTAGCTAGGCCAACATCAACAAAATTGGAACATGCAACGAACGTTTACTGATCCGTTGTAACACGGGTGCGCACACTTGTACACTTATGAAGAGAACACTGTCATTGCCTAAGACAGTGAAATTGATTGCAGCCACCGAGAGCGGACAAATCTCGCGTGAGGAATCGTCTGAGGCGTCGCTAATTGCAGACAGACTTCTGGCGTGCCGTATGGAGCGACCCCGGTCGCTTGGAGGACTAGTTCCCCGAGTCGACGACCTTGAGCATGATCTTTGAGCGCGGTCAGTCTTTGGAGTGTCCAGTCTGAAACGTGACAGTGGCACTCTGGACCCCCCCCCCCCCCCCTGTTATCCGGGGGGCGACTCAATGGACGAACGCTGTCGCGTCACAATAGGTCCCCGCGGAGCAGGGCCTTTCAGACAGATAGGGAACGTCGTAAATCCAAGTCCGGCGTCACGGTTTGACTCTCCAGCAGAAACAAGCGGGGAGGCCTTTGTGAGGTACTCGTAGGCTGCGCACCTGGGTGGCCCAGTAGCACTGAAAGAGCCTCAACAAGTCCCCCGGGCACATCTTAATTACACTCCTCAGCCAGGTGTCACTAGACTTCTGACGGGCCGACTACATGCAATCCAATGAATGAGCAGTACAGACAAATCAGCAACATAGGCTAGACATATTTTTTGTCACCGTATTTGATATGAACTCTTCCTATACTCTGATAATATACTCAGAAGTCTACATTCCCACGTCCATTATCTATACTAATATTATACATGCGAAAGTAACTCTGTCCCTCTGTTTGTTAGGGTTTTATCTTAATGAAATTTGACAAGGAAATATTGTGTATCATTAGAAAGGACGTAGGATACTTTGTTCGGGAAATTTCGAAAACTAACCGACCTGCGACAGACAGACGTATAACGTGTGTTAGTTCTTATAATGTAATACTGCTCGCTCAGGCTTTGTTTCTCTCGCAGTCAATCAGTGATGTCACTTTTTAAGTCACTTAGAGCTTTATATATCCAATTTAGGAATAAAATTCTAAGTCCACGCATACCGCGGGCAACTTACAATCTCCTTGAAATAGACTAATATTTTATAGGAACGAAGTCTTTATCGGAGTTGAGAATGGATGTAGTCTTCTCGGGAGACTAGCCGAGTAAGTAAGATGTTTCCACATGATATTTCGGCGATCTTAGGCTCCGTCGCCATCTTCTGGTGATGGCGACGGAGTCTGAGATCGCCGAAATATCATGTGGAAACATCTTACTTACTCGACTAGTCTCCCGAGAAGACTACATCCAGACTAATATTTGTTTTCTTCTGCATTTCTTCCTTTATTATTTTTTTTTTTATTTTTATTTTTTTGGCTGTCATCAGTATCGCGATTGTTTTGAAGCAAACCTCTATCTCTTCCTATCTTGGGCTAACCTTTTCATCTCAACATACCACTTAGGCGCCGTCCATTAATTACGTGAGGTGAAATTTCATACTTTATCTGCCCACTTAATCTTCAGCATCATTTTAAATGCTTTAGTTTTTCATATTTCTTGTTTCACGAGAGTCGCTGTTTCGCTAGCATGAAGTGTTGAGTTCCACACAAGGTGTTCAAAAAGTTCTTTTTAAGTCCTAGGTCAATATTTGAAACTAAAAGATTTCTCTGCAAGAAGGCTCCTTCCATTAGTACTGCTCCGCATTCAACATCATTCCTGTTTGAGCCATCAGATATAATTTTACTTCACAAGTAAAAGAGTTCACCCACTTTTTATTTAACACCCGATCCTATATTTACTCGTATTCTACCATTATTGCTACAATTGCTGCTATATTTAATCACTTTTGCCTTGTTTTATATTTAGTCTAAATTTCATTCCTACACTGTCCAAAAGAAAAAAATAGAACATCTCATGTGTCTCAAAACATGAACTGTCATGCTTCCCCTTCATTGACATGTTTCTTAAACATGTTTGTTATCGAACGTGGTGAGTGAGCCGTAAAGTTTCTGACCTCGCATTCCGCAGGTTCGAATCCCGCCCGATCACCGAATTTGATTTTCTATGGTATCCCGAAATCTCTCCAGTCGAATAATGGGATGGTTCATGCTAAATGCCATGTCCAAATTCTTTCCCGTTCCTAATAATCTCGACAAAGATGAGACGTAAATCCATTAAATCATGTTAATGTAATACTACTCTAATTACGAACACCGTTTTATAGCACTATATTTCATATTATTGAGTTTCTTCTTTCTGACCAAGCTGAAACTAGAAACGGTAACAGAAAATTCATTTACAGTACTAGGACACTGTCATACAGTAAAATATATCTACCTTCAGGGACTTTTTGATAGTACATATCTGTTACTGCTAACGAGCGTCATTTTTCAACTTCCTAAATAACTTCTCCGTAACATTTATTGTAGTATTATTTTCGTCTGTGACATTGTATGCGATTTAATTCCAACTTTCACGTGTGCTTTCTTCATCAGTTACCCGTGGTATTAGACCTTTCAGATACAAGCAAAACAATATCGGCAAATCGTAGCATGCTGAATCTTTCCTTTTCATTCTTTGTTCCAGTCCTTACTTTTTCTCTTAAGTCGTCGACTGCTTCTTCCATATACTTGCCTCTCGTGGTTATCTACCTGATGCTGAATTATTCTCTTGTATTTTAGTTCGTAATCTTCCACACTACTCCAAGCATCTTGTAGCTTACTAGATAACATTGGAAAATTATTACGCCTCGTTGACGTCGAGGTCATTAGAGGCGGGATGGGACTGGGGGAAAGGAACGGGGAGGAATTCAGCCCATCGCCTTTTTGAGGGACGCATCTCAGCATTCGCCTGGAGTGATCTGGAGAAACCATGGAAAACCCAAATCTGGTTTCCCGGACGGGGATTCGAACCGGCGTCCTCCCGAATGCGAGACCAGAGAGTCAGATTTGTTACCGCAGTATCATTCTGTACTGAAAAGCCAGACTGGTCTTCATATGGACTGAATACGTACTTTATAAACATCTACCATAGCGACATTCTAATGTTGCGGCTTGCGCGAAATTTATAATTTAACAATTCATTAACATCCCTAAAAATTCGCTGCAGTCGGTCGGTCGAAGAATGTTAAGGCTATTACATTTTTATTCAATTAATATGTTTATTATCCAGTTATTTTATTGTTGTAAGATGCTATGGTATAAAAATGTAGAAATGTAGAAATTTTTCGTCTGTTACGACTACCGGCAATAAGAATTGAAATTTAGTCAGCCTGGTATGCGGTTAATTATTTTTAATTGTATTTAATTAGTTAAAAGGACTTGAATGTCCGCGGGCGTTGTCTCATGGAATGAATGATGGGCGACCACCCAGATACAGGGTAGTGTTCCGTTAATGAGAAGGCGGTTTTAGCGGACACTAAAAACACTTAGAATACGAGAGATACTGGTCGGAAGTAATATCTGCGCATACCACGGCGCCTACAGCCTCCTCATTCCTAACGAAGCTATTTTTCATGCCCTGTTGAGTTTAATGCTTACGACTTTGGCGACAAAGTAGTCTACTTATTCGTAAGTGCAATAGAGGACATCTTGTTATTAACAGTAATCTTTTCGTTTCAAAAGAGTTTCAAGGAGTTTTGATTAATTCTAGCTAAATACCATGGTTCGAAACATACAGGTACTAAGAACTGAAACTCGTAAATATCAACTTTCTTTTTGTGTTCACACTATATATATTTATGTATGTAGGAATAAAGGAACGTATTGCCTTTTTGTTGAAACGTTTTCTCCTATTGTAGACAGACATTGTTCCTGAAGCGATAGAACGACAAATATGTTACTGATGAGCATATAAACGATGAATTCTTTGACCTCGCAAACACTCGAACAGAATAATTTATAAAAACCGACAGCTCACAAATGAGTAGATGCACAGTAGATCCGATGAACTGAATTCTAGGGTCCTCTTCGATTAAAAACACGCACAGCCAGGTGGAAACACAAATACAAACAGACACAGCATAACAGAAGACTACGGATAAAAACACCGTATGAACAACTACATAGGTATGTCAGTTATGTCGCTAATGAAATCAATTATAGTGTGGCGAACGCTACAGTGGAAATATCTCTGACACCCACTGTTCCTCTTTCTTGTACCCACCTGCTTTCACTTTGTACAAATTTTGAACAAAATGACAGAATTTAATATGTATAAATATTAACGTTTTTATTCAAAGCTACAAAGTAGAAATTCATACTTTAATTTTATATTTGCTTCAGAAATTGTTTCTGCGTATACCCTTATAGCTGAATGATAGTGAAGATCTTCGTCAACTATCCAAAACAATTAGTTCGAAGCACAAGTGTTAACTGTCAATTTTGCAACATATGAGTACTTTTGTCAGCAACTTGAGATTTGTTCAAATATTTTTGCACCATATTTTGAAATGTTGCTCCTAAATGTTTTCAAAATATTTCCGTACAAACTGATTCAAATTTTCAGTTTTTTTTTCCCTTCTGAAAATGTCAAAGGTTATTCGCGGTAAAAGTATAAGTTGGAGAATAATACGCTTAATCACTACGTTAAATTTTAACTCAATCAGTGTGACGGTTTCTTTTTCCATGTCCTGAAACATCCTGTTTTCACCTTTTTATATTTTCCGCTCTGGCCTGGCATTCCGGAGGACGCGGGTTCGAATCCCCTTCCGGCTATCAAGATTTCGGTTTTCCACGCTTTCCCGAAATCACTCCAGGCGAATGCCGGGCTGGTTAGTTCAAAAATACATGATCGAATTCCTTCCAGTTCCTCGTCACCATCCTCTGCTGGCTCTAATGATATCGACTTAGACGAGCCATGAAGCCTGAAATAGTATATATATATACCAACTCCGTCCCAGTGCCAGTATCCAGGATATCAAGGACCAGTTACAACAGTTGTGGCCAGCTTGCCTCAGGAGAGGACACAACGGCTTTATGACACCCGACCCAAGTGAATCAGTGCATATATTGCAATTTAAATAAATAAAAATAATTAGCATCCAGAGAAAAGGGGGTGCCACGTCATATTGATACGTGAACCTATACTGTCAAGTTCTATGTAAATTTGATTAGAGTTCGTAATCACTGAAATAAGAGCACGTACTCGCCCGTGAAGATTCATTTAGTTTCGTCTTCCCCTTCCGGAGGCTTCACATTTTTTGGCAGGAAGTATATATATATATATATATACGAAGCTGTTGAGGAGAAGGTGTGATAAAACTTCTTCTGAGTACAGCATATTGAAATGGAAAATCGAAGAAATTTTAGACCTTATCACGGTACTAACAGTACTGTACAGCACTGCAGTAAAATTTTTTTACCGAGCGTGGTGGGTGAGTGGTTAACGCACTGGCCTCGCATTCAGGAGGGCGCCGGTTCAAATCCCCGTCCGGGCATGCAGATTTGGGTATTCCATAGTTTCCCCAAATCACTCCAGGTGAATGCCGGCATGCTTCCTTCAAAAGGCCATGGCAGAATTCCTTCCCCTTCCTTGTACCAAGTCCCATCCCGTCTCTAATGACCACGACGTCGACGAGGCGTAAAGCCATAAGGCAAAAAAAAAAAATCTTTGACTATTTGAGGTATACTGTTAAGAGGAATGTGTGACAGACAAAATCACTTAAATCAAACTTTAGGAAACCGTAAACTTCTAATACCAAAATAATATAATGTTTACTCTTTGGTATTTTATCAGAAAAAAATAGAAGATGACCGTTTTGGAGAGCCTAAGAATCGAACTCGTGCCACGTATCTGCGCTTTTCACATGCGAAGTACATAGTTTACAGTCGGCACTCTCATCGCCTACGCTATTCACCGCTACCACAAACCACACGACACAGGTGATTCGTTCCAATCAGCACGGCACACGTCGAATGCGAAACGTACGATTATGAGCTGCCACCGCTCACATAGCTGCTGCCGCGCACACCGTGAGGGCGGTGTGATTCAAGCCCAGTGAAAACACTGCGCAACAGTTCCTGTTCCTCTTTCACTGAAACCGATCCTCAGACAGAATTTTTTGAACAGCATTTGTCGTTATCATCATCGTAATCGTCGTCGTCATCTTCATCATAATCGTGATGATTATCATCATCATCATCGTCTTCGTCATCATTCATCATCATCATCGTCGTCATTCGTCATCATCATCGTCGTCTTCGTCACCATCGTCATCGTCGTCGTCATTATCGTCATCATCATCACCGTTGTCGTCATTATCGTAATCATTATCGTCGTCATTATTGTCTTCTTATTCTTCGTCGTCATCATCGTCTTAGTCTATCGTAATCATCATCATCATCATCGTCGTCGTCATCGTCACCATCGTCGTCATCGTCACCATCGTCATCATCATCACCGTTCTCGTCATTATCGTCATCATCATCACTGTTCTCGTTATTATCGTCATCCTTATCATCGCCATTATTATCTTCAAAATCGTCATCATCGTCTTCTTCATCATTATCGTCATCTTCCTCATCGTCGTCGAAGTCATTATCATCTTCTTCGTCGTCTTTGCCATCATCATCGTCATCATCATCGTCGTCGTCGTCATTATCATCTTCTTCTTCCTCGCATCGTCGTAATAATCGTCGTCATAATTACCGTCATCATTATCATGGTCGTCGTTATTATCGTCGTCATTATATTCTTCGTCGTGGTCTTTATTATCATCGTCATCACCGTCATCATCATCATACTATTTGCTAGACATTTACACTTTTGAAGGTCGTCTTACACACCCTCCTCAATGTATGTCTATCACCCCCAGAGTTTTCCTCCACTACTTGACTCCAAACAACTCCTTCCTTCACTTGGTACTTCCATCTTCCCCGTGGCGTTCCAATTGGTGTCGCATCGGCATTCTTTTCTTTGTTAACATCTCTTCCAATGCTCCAACTTTTAATCCCTACCGGATGTTTTAATTTCTGATTTTATCTTTTCTTGTAACCCTCTCAGAAACCTCATCT
>CM061914.1:168080261-168471826 GCA_031002005.1 Vandiemenella viatica | reverse complement strand
AACACCCCGTCCATATAGGGTGGGATGTTATTGTGCCTTCAACAACAACGAACTCAGTCCTGCTGTCGAAACCGATTGCCCTCAAACAATGACACCAGCGGCTGGACCTACTATTACTATTACTCCGCGATTCACTAAAAGGGTGTGCGGAGGGTGCATTGCACCTATCCGGGAAGGTAATGGTTTGGAAGGGATATACGGGATATGGCAGGAGGCACCCATGGGCTATTGTGAGGAACCATCCCAGCATTCGCATGGAGCGATCTGGGAAAACCATGGAAAACCCAGATCAGGATGGCCGGAGTACTTTATCGAAAGCTACTCCTGTCGGATTTTATGTTTAGTCGCCCTGTAAATCCTTTCTATTCCACTCCCTAATCGCTCGTGGAAAAAATGAGTACAGAAATGAATCGGTTCTGGCCCTGATTTCTCTTATCTTATTTTCGCGATCATTCCGGGATATGAATGTTGCTGGTAGCAATATTTGTTTACTGTCATTCCGAAATACGTCAGTCGAGAATTTTTCAATTAGCTTCTGTCGAGAGCAACGCCTTCGGTGCTCTAGGTCTTCCCAACCTAACTCCTTCAACATCGCACTTACGCTTTCCCTCCAACTATATATACCTGTCACGAATCGGGCGGCTCTTCTTTGGACCATCTGTAATGCCTCCTTTAATCCCTTTTGATGGGGACCTCATACAGAGCAACAATATTCTAAGTGAGGCCGCACTAGTGACTTGTATGCAATCGATTTAACGTCCGGAGTGCATTGTTTTAAATTACGACCTAGAAATCGAAGCAAACGATTTGCTTTCCCAATTACATTCTCGATATGCTCATTCCACGACAAATTATTACGAATGGTTACCCCTAGGTATTTTGCGGAGTCTACCGTTCTAAGGACAGTGCCATTAATAGTATATTCAAAGCTAAATGGTGTCACCTTTTTACTTACATGCATGACTTGGCACTTTTTAGCGTTTAAATCCAACTGCCAATCTTTAAACCACGCAATTATTTTCATAATATCGTCTTGTAACAAAGCGCAGTCGTCCGGGGTTGTGATTTCACGATAAATAATAGCATCATCGGCCAATAATCTTTTCATCTCCCTTATTATGTCACACATATCATTAATGTAACCTGTGTGACGTTCTGAAATCACAGCAGGGTAAGCTATTTCTACGCCCTATTACATGCTGTCGATTATCACTCTGTCGTAGAAAGAATCGAAACTCATCTCTAAACACAAATGCACGCCATTCACGTGTCCATCTGCTTTTTGCAGTAAACCAGGTTAGGCGATGCTGGCAATGAAATGAGGTTAATGGAACACATTGCTCAGGGGTGAGAGAATGTAACCCAGCTTTAAGTAATTGGTTTACAATTGTTCGTGGAGTGACGTTCTCTGTAACCACTGCTATCTGGTCTGTCAGCAACAGCCACCCACACAATTTGCGGGTCTTTCCGTGATCTTGTCCTGTATGGACCTGTGCCTGATCCAGGAGTACTAGAGCCTTCTTTTATCCACCGTGTAGCAAGTCTGTATAGTGACATTGCATTACGTCCAATCCATCGGGAGCTTTCACGGTATGATGCATACATTTCAAACGCCAATTCTTCAACCTCTCTCAAAGTTAGACATTTTAGTGTAGTGGGTCGTTTCTCTTCGCCTTGGCATACTTGGCCAACAAGAACTTTTGGACAAAAAGGTGTCATTTTACAACACAATGTTCACCACTTATACGCTAAAAAACCTAGCAATTTTGCATAATAAATTTTTAATCGCTTAATACTCTTCATGAGGTCAAATTTCATTTATACATCACAACTCCGTGTGGGTATTGCACTTTAAATTTCCACCAGTCTACACGAATACGGAAGTAACCTGCTCTCTGTCTGTTTGTTACGTTTTAATGACTAAACGAATAGAGTGATCTTGACGAAATTTGACAAGGAAATGCTATGTATCATTACGGAGGACAAGAGATACAGCTTTAGGACAACTAAACATCTTTGTCTCGCAGTCAGTTTGTGTATAATCCGTTAATAAATTTAATGTACAGACACAACTTCAAATATATTACAAATTTAAATGCATTCTTATTGCTACCGGTTGTCACATATACGCTAATACTAGCTTCTAAGTATTGACTGTAAGTGACAATAATCTTTGGTCAGCGGGCGCTGCCAAAGAATAATACAACTAGTAAGAGAGAGGTGTGTAATCGCTGGGAGACAAAAGAGAGCACGGACTGTGTTAAGCTTGCGAGTAGGGCTGTTGATATTTTAAAAAATATCGGATTTTCGATATATCGATATTTTAAAAAATATTTATATCGGATTCGATATATCGAAGAAAAAGTATCGATATATCGATATATCGACCCTATTATATAAAAACAATATTACAAAAACAAATCATTTTAAAAAAGGGCGAAGTCTTGTGGCTATTTAATGATAAGAGTTGTGAGATATTTTTCTGAATCAAGTTTTGATCTTCTGAAAAAAAAATAATAGTTTTTCATGATGTTACGGATAAATCTTTTTTTTTAAATTGTGATTTAGCCATTATACTACTACTTTACTAAAAGGAAAGGCAGAATGTTTATGATTTACTCGAAGACTTGTGAATCCAAAAAGAGCATCGCGGGAAATCTTGGCTTTTGTGAGTTTAAAAGCTCAATAATGCAACATTGTAGAGGCATTTATTTAGGTTGATGTTCTATTATCAGAGTTTGTATAATGACCAAGTCACTTTCTTTTTACAAGTATTGTTTTATATGGAATTTAATTTCTTTTTGTAGGTTGATAGCTTGTTCTGAGTTTCTTACTTTATCAGAGTTTGCATAATGACCAAGTCACTTTTTTTACAAGTATTGTTTTATGTGGAATTTAATTTCTTTTTGTAGGTTGATAGCTTATTCTGAGTCTTCTTACTTTTTTGGACCAAATGTTTGCACCTTAGCAAAGATTGTGTATCCGAATTTATCAATATTCCTGCTTACATCCAATTTTCATGTCAAAATACTTTCCTCGACAACGCACGCTCATGTAAAACAACGGGCTCGAGTCCGATTCGTTCTGTGCGAGCTTCGCCGTGTCTGCATTGTTACCATCGGTGTAGGACTACCAATAACTTCCAAATTAAATGTAGTAACAAAGTAAAATTAATTGTGTTTTTTATGCTCCTGATCTTTGTGCAAAACTGAAATTCAAGCCATATAGCCTCATCAAGAAGAAAGCAATTAACCTACAAATTTTCTCCAAGACGTTTCAGCTTTTAGATTGGCATTGAAAAAACACAGGAACTTTTCTTATACTATGGGGATGAAGCCATGTATGTGTACCAAATTACCATTTTCTAGGACAACTGGATGTTGCATAGAATTATGATGAGAGAACGTCATAGTTATTTAAAAGAGTTTCAGATCCAAAAAAATTCCAAACTAAGGTGGTGAATGAAGTAAAATTTTGCACCAAAACTCATGTCAGAAACTTCATTGGACATACTTTTCAAGAGCATGAACTCATGTTTTTCCCGTTGTTTCTTCTACTATGAATGGAGAACTCCCTACATTAATTGAAAATTTCCCCTTCTTTGATATTGCTTCGCAAATGGGTAACGCTTTACCATAATACTTTTTAAAGCTGAGATTCTAGGTGAATGCAGGATTTAGGGCGAGGGGTGGGGGCAAACCGGGTACTTGCTCTGGGCGATAAAATCGTGTCCAACAATGCGTTTGGCAAACAGTTAAAGTGGCGACATCAATGCGTTTGGCCAACAATCAAGGAGGCGATTCTCGGGGTCTGGCTGGCAACAATGTTTGAAGAGGCGGCAATCTCAGTTTTTCCCCGGCTTGGAAAAATCCTAGAGCCGCTACTGTCAAGGCAGTTCCCTTGGCGTTAACAAATTGTTTTTTAAAGGCACCAATCTATAATAATAAGTTTTTAGCATAGCGCTTTGTAAAGGCAATCCAAAAGTGGTAGATTCTTTTTTTCAATTTCTTATCTTAATAAATTCGTAAGTGATATAACAAAACTGGCTGTGACATAATTTTGGAGCTCAATTCTTTGTTGGTATCCAATTCGCGCGAAATATTTAACTGTGGAGTGCCAGATACAGGCTTATAATTTCCGGGACATTTCTGGGTCTAAAAAGTATTTTGCGGTATGTTTAAAGAGTGAACAAAAATGCAAATTAATAAAAAAATCTATTTTAGGTAAATATGCTATCTAACGTATATATAGCACCTCTTTTAACTTTATTAATTAAACTATGGTAGAAAGTCAACATCAGGTATTATGAATCAAAAGGAAAAATACTAAACTTAAAACAAAAATTGACCACCTCGTTAGGAATTTTTTACTTTGGTCAAAATCAACATCGGGTATTATCAATCAAAATCTCAAAAATATTAAACCAAAACTGAACACTTCTGTTAGGCTCATTAATTAAAATTAGGCAAAAATCAACAATAACAAAAAAATTCTCTATCTTTTGCTAAATCAAAATCAACATCAATCAAAATAGATCTTAATCATCTACTTTTAAAATATTTATTACTAGATTTTGCCATTTTCATAAATATTTCTCCGTCACTGCTTTGCAAAACTGATAAAATTTCTCAGCAAGAGTCTTCAAAATTGATTGAGTTTGCAGTTCAGCCTTGATCGAATCCATGAACGTTCTGTTTCGCTCTTATTTCATAAATTATTCAACGGGCTAAAACTTGTCTCGTAAAAGTCATTGCTTGTTGGAATTGACAAAACAAAACCAACTATTTTTTTAAAATATTCAAAATCATTAAAAACGCTTGTTCTAAAGAAATTGGCCCAGATTTTATCGTTTGGAAAGTCTTTTGGAAGGACCTGAAAAACACGTTTCAGACATGTGAACTCTGTATAAAGGGAGTTAATGTTAACTGCATCTAGAATTTTCAAAGTCCCAGAAAATTCAAAGAGTATTTTCCTGTCAGTTTCAATTCCTCTGATTTAAGGGACATTCCATCCTCCCGCTGCAAGCATGGGATACTTGGCTTGGCCTCATGACCACCGTGGTGAACTGAGTTTGAGAAAAAAACTAGTATACGGAAATTCCGGGACAGTAACGCATAATTCCTGAACACGAGATCAGACACAAAATTCCGGGACATTCCCGGATTTTCCGGCTATCTGGCAACCCTACCCATACCTGGTACATTACGATTAGTTTCTTAATGCTAATACTTTTGCATTGATTGAAGACAAATTTTAAAAACTTTTCAAAATGTCCAGACAAGAATTCTAATGAATATTGAATGAGTTATTTTACCTTCGTTTTTTACTTCTCCACAGGCCCGCCGCTAGCTGTTTGAGCGCCCGCGTGCAATAGCGATTATGCCGCCCCTGTCCAACTACAGCCAGTGGTGGATTAGGAAATTTCCGAAACGGGTCAAAAAACTCTGAGATTGCCGCCCCCATTGTTGCCATCCCCAGTGTCGCCGCCGACCGCCCGAAGCAGCTGTTGAGCTAAAAAAAAAGGTCGCCCGCTACATAATATGCTGCCTTGCATGCCCGCTTACGGCGGCCCTGCTTCTCCATGTGCTCGTATCGTTCATTGTTTCTTAAAATTCTATCTATGAAAATGTATTGCATGTGCAACACAGGTAATCGTTTTCCCTCCAATAATAACTTGGAATATTCTACGAGGAAAACGGAAAATAACCACTTATTTTTTTAAAAATATCGGACTCCGATATCCAGATTTCAATATCGATATATCGATATATCGTCCTAAAAAATATCACTCATAAATATCGATATTTTTTTAAAAAATATCGATATATCGATATATCG
This sequence comes from Vandiemenella viatica, assembly GCA_031002005.1. Lineage (NCBI taxonomy): Eukaryota > Metazoa > Arthropoda > Insecta > Orthoptera > Morabidae > Vandiemenella > Vandiemenella viatica. Next base: position 168,465,988 of record CM061914.1, on the reverse strand, counting down.
ATATTTTATCAACAGCCCTACTTGCGAGAGGTTTTGTTATTTTGGCTATTTGGTTTTGAATAAACGTTTCATGTTATTGGTGTACCACATATATGTGGTTTTTCTTGTTTTAGTAAATATTATGATCACCTAAATGCATTACATTAATATGCACAACTGTCGAAACAAATAAAAGGCATCATGGGCAGTTTATAACCTGGCTTTCCTGGTAAGAATATAGCCGGGTTATACGCTATGTTTCAGACCGTCGAGATCTGCACTCTTAGCAAAGTTGTTGTCCAGATAGACTGGACTTAGGGCTGGTTAGATAGAGAATTTTCAAGCCAGGGCCCTCTCTGCGTAGAAACAAGCCCGCGTTTGCTGAGGCAAAAGTCAGACTGACGCAAGACGATAGTAGCAGTGTTGCCACCTTATTAAAACAAAAGTCGCTAGACCTGGTCTAAAAACTCACTAGATTACGGGATATTTAGAACTAAAAGATTCGCTAGAAATCGCTAAATAAAATAAGGAAAATGGTGAAGTAAGTAATATAAAAATATTTAATAATTAGTAATTTCATTAAATTCAACATAATATTCTATTAAAAATCAACATCAATTTCTTCAGTCGGTATTTATTCTTCATCATCTTGGTCCCGTTGGAGTTGTAGAACTTGCAGATGTGGAAGAATGAGATTAATCGTCAGTCTCAGTTTTGAGAGAATATTTATCATCTTTACCAATTGCAGCAATCACATCAGCCGGAAGCTAGTAACTGTATTGATTTTTTCTTAATATTTAACTGATTCCTTATAAAAAGAATGCTGTAAAGAATATTTGCAGCCATCCTATTCTTCAATTTATTTTTAACAATGTTCATTGCACTAAAATTCCTCTCTACTGCGGCATACCAGTAAGGAAGTGATAAAGCGGATATGGCTAAATCAGATAACTCCAAAAAAGTATTTATTCCAGCAACATAATATTCAGCCCAAAATTATAGAGTGATCCCAAAATTCACTGAAATTATTTGTAGCCTTCCATTGAACATAATTAATACAATGTCATTGCTGTAGGGGTTCGTCATTTTTTTCGTCATCAAATCTGAGTTCTGAGGCAAGATCTTCTATTTTGTTATATTTGTCCTGGCGAAGAGTATTTTCCACACTCAAAAGACACATTTTCTCCCAAACAATGTAGTTGAAAGGAAGCGAGTATTTTTTTCGAAACTGCAAGATTGAATATCACTAAAAATCACCAAATAATTTTTTAGCGATAACACATTTAAGAATATCGCTGTCGAACTTCAAAAATTCACTAAATCCTAGCGACAAAATCGCTAAGGTGGCAACATTGGATAGTAGGTCCCCCTCTATTTACCCCAGTCCGCCGCGGATCCAAAATAGGGTCCCTCTAGGGATGAGCATTTAAAAAAATATATAGATAAATATCGAAACGATATTTACAAACACTATCTATATACATCGGGAAACAAAAAAAACCGATATTTCAATATATCGATATTTTTGGGTTAAGGGAAGTAATTATCTACTATAAAAAAAATCATAAAATACATCAAAATATTTAAGAAAATTCTGAAAATTAAAAACACAGGTATAAATTATACAAACTTTTATTATTTTTTTCAATCAATCAAACCAGTATTCGTCTGATATGGACATCAGAAGGACACTCTGTTTTATGTTCCCCCCGTCAATCTACTCCTGTTGTTCCGTACAGCTAAGCTGACTGCAGAAGTCACTCTTTCGGACGACACAGAAGAAGCTTGACATATAAGGTATTTCAGCGCGATTTCCGAAAGCAGTGGTTGGAGCGCTGGCAATTCAACCAAAACTTTACTGGGTCTGATTTTCTGTCTATTAATGGTTAGTCCAGATACTGCTTAAGCTCATTAGGAACTGATCCAGAGCTTGGAACCTCTTGCATAACAGTAGTGCTTTACATGTGTGGACCAAATTGATGTTTTATCTGCGATATCTTGTGTTGTGTCACAGTGATTGAAAACTAAAAACTGCTCTCACTACATCAATCGAAGACAGCAATCACAAGAAGGTATTCTTTCGTGGGATTGTAATTCAGGAGGAAAGCTATATGTCTTTATGTACATTTAAAGAGCATTACAATGAGCATTAGGATAGAGGATTTAATAGCAATCCAGAATTGGTTTATTAAGGTCAAAGTGCGACAATAACTCCATTACATCAAATTTTACTGTATACTTGGAACGTATTCCCCATAATCCTATATAAACTATCATTCCGTATTCAAGGTTTCCGTATTCAAGATTTCCGTATTAAAGATTTTCGTATTTGCGGCATATTTCCGGAACGTATTTCTTGCGATTAAAAAGTTTTGACTGTAGACTAGAGTGTGGACATTTAAATGAATTAACGGTCATTCATAATGGACTTGTCAACCTATTAACTGTATTCAAAATAATAAAAAAAAAAGTTGAAAAGAGAATATTTCAACTACAAAGATAAAATAACCGCTTACATGATAGCATAAAAATGCGTTAACGTAAAGTTATTAAAATTTAACAGCTTTTTTTAACCTCTCAACCGCTGATGAAGTGTTTATAATTCGACGAATACACTTTTAAGACACTTTCAGAAGATTGGATATGTAATTTATCCTATATACATGTAACGATTAAATTGGATACTGAATTGCGTTCGTAGAAAAAAATATCGAATTGGTGCTTAAAACCGATACACTAAATACAATATCGATATATTGAAAATAGAAATATCGGCGATAAATATCGATTATATTTAGAAAAAATATCGATATATCCCGCAACCATAAAAAAAAACACCAAACAGCGAAAGAGAAACAACCAAACAAATTAAAAGTGCACACACACAAGAGGATATGCTACCGGAAGCGTCTAATCAACCCTCGCCAAGTGACAGCGATTCAGATGAGGAATCAGATACCAGAGAGGTGGTAGCAGGGCCCGCTCTAGGGGGGGGCAAGCCGGGCATTTGCCCTGGGCGCTAAAATTTAGGGGTGCCATTTCGGCTTTAAGTGTGAGAAAAATATTAATGATATTAATGTGTTAAATACCCAATTAATAAAAAAAATCCACATACAGATTTTTTCGTTCGTTAAAAACTTCCAGTTCTTAGCTATTTGGGTGCGCCCCAAGAGACTTCGAAGTGACGGGGCGCGGACCTCATAGAGGCACGCCGTTGTCCAGCCGCCTCTGTGTGAATTGCGCCATAGGAGCAACTTCAAAATGCGCCGCGTCCGCGCCACGTCTCTTCTGTGTCAATTGGGCCTTAGCACGCGAGTAGAACGCTGTTTCGACTTTTGTTGTTTCAACTTGCCTATTATTGCTAATTATTAAAGTGGTTTCATTACACAACAGCATTACTCTTACTATTACGTTATTAGTGATAAGTGGAAGTTCATAAAATTTACTTCAGGATTTTATAATTTCTAAAGGTAAGTACATCTATGATTAAACTGTTATTTAGTTGGGTATACGATATAAGCGCACAACGACAAAAGCGCACAACGACAAAAGCGCACAACAGAAGCGCGATAGTGTTACACTTGACCTTTGCTACCTGCGCTGATTCTGACATTATACTAGACATTATTACTAGACACGGCGAAAAGGAGTGTTTTAGGCTCTAAAACACGGAATCGATAGTGCTTGACGGGGATGCTGAGTATTTATTTATTGAATTGATGAACCAAATCAATATGGATCTTAGTTATTGGAAATCAAAGTGGAATATTTTGCTTAATAATTTCTTCTCGTAATCCGAGCCTCACAGATTTGTTGTAAAAAATTAGATATAGGCATTGAAAGTGTTATGGTTGGGTTAAATTACATACTCTAGCTTTGATCGCTTGTGAAAATACTGTTGTTTAGTGGGTGAGGGACAGTACTTATAATCATTAATAAATAAATAATATTAACAGCTGCTGATTACCGATTAGTTACTTCACATACCATTAGTAGCCTATATTCAATTTCGAATGTTAACTGCTAATATATAATAACCCATGATGCCTATTATATATACGAATGCGGTTTCCAGATATTCTAATTGCTGCATTTATAAACCGTTTCAACAAAAAGAAATTCATTAACCATTTTAGTGAATGTGAATAACTTTGTCAGTTGGTTTAATAAGTGCATTGCGCGACAATCACTCCACAACATCATTTATTTTTTAAATTTTTTTTGTGAACTTGGAACGTATTCTGTTTAAGCCTATCGAAATTGCCATTTACGGATCGTATCCTCCGCGAATAAGCTTTGACTGTGTAGTAACACTAGACTTTCTTTATGTTCACAGGATATGGAATATATTTTGTGTTGTGCATAAATATTTTTTATATCCACTGAGAATATGGTTTTAGCTTATCTAGAACAAGGATAAATATTTACTTTTTAAATTATTTTATAGTGTACATAGTAACGGGCGTGCCTCTTCCAAAATGTTTGATGGTCAAAGAAAACTATCTGGTTACCAGTACAAAAAAAGAAGGTTGGGAAAGGAAGTGGAAAGGCAGAATCAATTTGGCGTGTTAAAAAAATATACTGTATTCAGGGTTTACCAAAACAAATCTTAGAATCCAATATCAGGTCGGGATACAAAAGAAGTACAGAATCGTCAGAATAATAGCATACAAATGAACGAAGTTTCTAAACCAGTTGGTACTGACACCAACCTCACAGAAGGCGTTCTAAATCTTTGTGGCCAAGAAGCTTACGAGACGCCGTAAGATGCTTTTTAGTAAGGAAAACTATTGCATAATTACAAATTTCTTTCCAATGACACAGGTCGATATTTTAGCACAAAATATTATGCACGAAATTTAAGCAACGGAGAGCAAATATTGCGAGATTAGCTACTATCTTTCACAAAACTGCATTTACTGCTTCTGTTGCAAAATTTTCGACCGTTTAGTTAGTTCTCTCTCAAAGAAGGGTTTTCAAAATTGGAAGCACCTTGGCGAAACTTTAAGAGAGCATGAAATTTCGAAAAATCATATTCAGGCATACAAAAGTCATGGCTATAAATAAACGAAAGATTAAATTGTTGTAAAACTGTAGATGCTGCCACTCAAAAAGTTATTAATGCAGAAATAAATCATTGGAATGAGGTGCTTCTAAGAATCGTTGCAATTACCAAAATGCTTGGTAAAAGTTGTCTGGTTTTTCAAGCTACAAGCGACAAGTTGTTTGAGAATAATAACGGTAATTTCTTAAAAATAGTTGAGTTACTGTCTGAATACGATCCCATTATGGAAGAGCACGTGCTTGAGTGCTCTAAAAAGTAGAGACTAAAGCTCAATATCTTGGAAAAAAATATGTAAACCGTGATAGTAGATCTGCTGCATCAAAGTGTAAAGTCTCATGTTATTAATGAAATAAAAAACAATTCAAATATTTTTCCATAATTTTAAACTGTACTCCTCACTTTAGTAAGATTCAGCAAATTACTCTTGTAATCAGGTATGTTTCAACCAATAAATTTAATCCTAATGTTGAAATTAAAATTAATGAAAGCTTTTAAGGCTTCTTACCAGTCGAAAGATCCACAGGAAAACAAATGTCTGATACTATAGTTGGAGATCTTAATGACTTGTGTTTAAATTTGCAGGATATCAGAGGCCAGTGACTGACAAAGGGTCCAATATGAGGGGCAATAAAACAGGAGTGCAATCTAGAATTAAACAATATAATTCGCGAGCATTCAATGTTTCGTGTAGTAGCCATTCTCTCAATCTTGTTATTAATCGCAAAAGCGTCCTTGGAAGCCGCTAATTTCTTCAATATGGTCCAAAAAATATATTTATTCATTTCGGCATCTACTTTTCGATGGGAAATACTTTTAAAGCATATTCAGGGTTCAACTTTGAAAACATGGAGTGACACTAGTTGGGAGAGTAGGATAGAGGCATTAAAATTTCATTTTGGGAGATGTATACGACGCCTTGCTAAGCATTTACGAAAACCAAGAAATTGATAATTTAATGATTTAGCCATTTTGATAATTGAATATGAAATTGCTAATGAAGTAAATTTAAAGATGTAATAAAAAATTCGCAAACTGAAACTAAGGAAAAAAGTTTTTTTTGTGATTTTAGCGTATTTGATGTAATCTGGTTTTATTTTCAAAATAATGGCATTTACATTGTTTGTGTGATAATATCCATCTGTAATAGCATTTAAAAATGTAAAAAAAATATGGTTTATTTGTGGCTATGTACAGATATTTCATTATTAATTTCTCTATTTTGTGCAGCTATATCAAAATTCAATAACTTTATTTATGAATATACGATTTTATTAAAATTAAAATTAAATATTTTATTCGATTAAAAATTAATTATTTTTTTTAATAAAATATATAATTCTACATAATCTTAAGGGGCGGCAATTTGTCTATTTGTCCGGGGTGGCAAAACCACTAGAGCGGGCCCTGGTGGTAGATGTACCGAGCATCCCCACATCTAACAGATACGAGGCTCCCGAGGGTGCCTCAGATACCGTAGATACCCCAAGGCAACCACAACCACAAATGATTAGAGTTCCCCCAATCTTTTGCTACGAGACGAAGGGCTATATGGCCTTCGTCAAAGAAATAGAAAGAGGTCAAACCGGTGACCTTCACTCTGCTTATCGCGGAAATTGTATCAAATATCAGGCTTCAAACCTGAAAGATTTAAAATTCATCATTCAGGGACTAGATATTAGGAATTTTCAATATCATACTTACGATGAAGATTCCCTAAAAATTCTTAAGGTTGTCATCCGCGAACTGCCCCCAGATATTCAACCAATCGAAATTCAGGATGACCTTATCAGAAAAAATGTAGTGCAGATGTCGGCTTCAAAAGAGGGGGAGGGGTGAGGGACTAGAGTTAAATTGCCCATATTTTTAGTACAGCGCCAAAGAAGTCCAGAGGCTCAAGAAATATATAAAATTCAATACATTCTCCGCCTCTAGGTGATGGTAGAGTCTTACAGATTTCCGTCAGGTCACATTCAATGCCATACATGTCAGAATTTTGGACATGGGTCCAAAAATTGCCACCTCGCTCCAAGATATGTAAAATGTGGCGGAGGGCACCTCACAAACACGTGCCAGAAAAAAACTTGAGGAGGCACCCAAATGTGCAAATTTTAATGGGTCACATTCCGCAAGCCACCATAAATGCCCAACCTATCAAGAAATTCTCAAAAAGGGACTAGAACAAAGGAAAGCTGATGAGGAGAGAGAATAAAAAAAAAAGAGGAGAAAAATCTCCAACAAAACTCCACCACAACAAATCAGCAACAAAAACAACAAGAGAAGAAAATCAAACTCAATCCAACAACCCTAACGAGAAAGTCAACGAGTTTCAACTAAAGAAAACTCAGTTCCCATCTCTCCAAAACCAATCAAAAAGCTCTGGGAAGGCATCGTCTCCCGCAAAGGCAGCAGAGCCACCTGCAGGGGGAGAAAACTCAAAGCTAATAACATCAATCAAAACCACATTAGAAAATTTAAACAAAGTACCAGACGCCGAATCTAAAATATTCGCTGTCATTAATGGTTTCTCGAGCTACTTCGATGCCGAAAAATAAATTTCAATCCATAATTGTCATGAACTGGAATGCCGACGGCATTTTACATCAAAAACAGTTACTAGAATTATTTCTTGAAGAGCAGAACATAGATATCGCACTAATAAGTGAAACACACCTGTACGCAAGTAAGCGTTTCCAAGAACTCAATTACACACTGTACAGGACCAATAGACTAAATCAACCAGGGGGAGGGACGGCAGTACTCATAAAAAACCGCCTTGCACATAGACCAATTGATTTACCTGCACTCGAGCGTGTTGAAGCCACGGCTGTTGAGGTCGGAATAAATGGGCAGGCAATTATACTTATAGCAGTGTACCATCCACCAGGCCGTAAAATACCGGAGCGCGACCTGGTAACACTGACCACAGCCAACAGAATAATCCTCGGGGGTGACTTTAACCCCAAATCGTTATCGTGGGGTTGCCGCGCTGCCAACTCAAGCGGCCGTGTCCTTCACGATTTTGTCTAAACTCCCAGGTGACTGTAGTGACGCCTGACGAACCCTCGCACTATCACAGGGACTCCACACTCAGGCCTGATATCTTGGACATATTTGTGTTCAAAAATATCACCTGGTCTGCGGCATCCACTGTATTTAATGACCTCGATTCTGACAACAACCCAGTGGTATTATATATTGATACAGTCATGCGTCGACCAGAGAGTAAAAAGTTATCTCTAACCACTAACTGGCAAAAATACCAAGAATTAGTAAACCACCACATTATAGGAAACTGCAAACTAAGAGAGAAGTCGAGAGACATATAGACCAGTTCGTAAACATTATCAAAGAATGCGCAAAAAAGGCCACAGTAAACATTAAATATGAACCTGATAAAAAAGACCTCCCAACCCACATTTCGGAACTGATAAAACTGAAAAACTACTACAGAAAATGTTGGCAACAATACAGAAACCTAGCTGACTGCAGAACAACTTACAGGCTAGCAAACCAGGTCAGATGGCACCTACAAAAACACCGAACAGAAAGTTGGGAGAACACACTCAGTCGAGCGGAGTGTAATCCAGACTTATTCTGGAAGGTCGTAAAATCGAGAAAAACATCACCCTTGTCGATAAAGCCATTACACGGACCAAATGGTAGTGTGTACACAGCGCGGGAAAAAGCCGAAGCCTTGGCAGACACCTTGGAACTACAGTTCCAGACACATGTCATTGATGATGAGGATAGTGATATCCATGAAGAAAGGGTAATTAGAGAAGTGCCTCGCATTTTGCGAGAAAATTTACGAACCTCTTTCAGTCCTGTCGAGCCGTCTGAAGTGTGCTCAATCATAGGGAAGCTAGGTAACAAAAAAAAACCCGTTACCGACGGCGTGAAAGCCACTTATTTTAAAAATCTACCCCATCCTGCAATAGTTCACCTAACCAAAATCTTTAACTCCTGTTTGAAGCTATGCTTCTTTCCTTCCTCCTGGAAAATTGCCAAAATTATCACTCTCCCAAAATCAAACAAAAACCAACTCTTCCCTCAAAACCATAGAACAATTTCACTCTTAAATTTCCTTGGTAAAATCCTAGAGCCTATTACCATGAACTCACTCCAAAAATTCCTAGATGACAACAATATAATCATCCCTCAACAATTCGGCTTTCGTGCTCAGCACAGTATCATCCACCAAGTTACCCGACTGGTTGAGCATATCTGCAAGGCGCGCTCTATAAGGCACAGTACAGGCGCTGTTATGCTAGATATTGAGAAAGCTTTCGACAGGGTTTGGCACAATGGATTAATCTACAAATTACATGCATTTGGCTGCTCTGGACTCTTGTCAAAAATAATAAAATGCTTCCTCAGAAACAGAAAATTTTACGTCGTGGTGGACGGAACAGAAAGCCGGTTGAAATCAATTGAAGCAGGCGTACCACAAGGATCGGTCATGGCTCTAACCCTGTACAGTGTGTATACTAACGACATTGCGTTATTTGCGGATGATACTATTGTATATAAGTCGAGCAGTAACTTAAATTATACTGTGCGTAAAGTGACTCAGCACCTCGAAGCAATCACACTATGGTGCCATCTTTGGAAAATAAAAATTAACCCTGAAAAAAGTCAGGCAATTATTTTCACAAACAGATCGACGAAACCCAACCAGAAAATCTCGCTAGACGGAGTGGACCCACCGTGGTGCAAATTGGTAAAATATTTAGGCTTGAAATTTGATAAGCAAATTGACTTGGCTCAGCTACATTCAAAATATAGGTTCAGCTCGACTCCACCAACTATATCCTCTCATCAAGGGGAAAAACCTTAGCATTAAGACTAAACTTAGAATATATAATGCAGTTATAAGACCTGCCCTGCTCTATGGATCAGAATTATTTAGTATGACAGCAAATACTAATGTAAAGAAGCTGCAAAGCATACAAAATAAATTCTTAAGAATAACTGTAGACGCTCCCCGGTACATGTTAAACCTACATATACATCAAGACTTAGGCATACCAAAAATCTCTGACTATATAAAAGACGAATCAACTAACTTCTATCAAAAATCACAGCTTTCGTCCCACCAACTAATTCAAAACATAGGACAACAAAATGACGCTGCAAATTACAACTGTCCCATCACAACTTTAACTATAAATTACAGGGTCTGACAAAAACAGTAAGACTTGCATAAAAAAGTCAGCTCACAACCCATTATTCAGAAAAAAGTTAGAAGGCTACAACGCCCTGGTACTTTAGCTTTTACATGGGTTTAGGCCCAAACAGGTGTCTGATTATCACCAAAGCCCAAGAACAGACACTGAAAATAGCAGGGGTACACATTCCCATGGTCAGTTATATGTATCTAGTTCACAGGTTTCCAAACCCTTAAGGCTATATTTCTCAGCAAAGAACAGCAAAATCAATGACGTTGTTTACAAAAAGGTATTGGCATAAGATGTCCCATGATCGTGCCTGAGGACCTGCGATAGAAAGTCTACCCCTTCTGTAGTGAACGAGCGGTTACTCACAACAGATAGGTGGAGTTCGTCTCCGATCAACCACTCCTCGGTTAGTTTTACCGAAGATATGTGATCAGAGATATTACGTACCTACTTCTACTTATTGCTAGTAATTAGCAGGGAATCAGTGATACAAGTGAAAAAATGTAGTTGAAAGAATGGAGTGACTTTAAAAAATTAAATGAAAATAACGTGAAATAACTGAAAATAGTGCTTAAAAATAGCTCTCATAAAATTGAAATCCTTACTAATAAAATTTTGTCACTCGGAATATCCTTTCTAAGCCAGCAGAAGGGTATATAATGCATTAGCCTTTATCTATTAAATTCTTCTTGTCGACTGGCGATGTGGTAAGTCATGGGGCTGGGTCAAAGACTGCCTCGAGCGCCCATTACCGACTGCGCTCTCGGACGGGTGGTGGGGAAGTCACGTGACGTTAGTACCATTGGCTTAGAAACTCTTACGAAGTGTTTTAGAGATACTATAGTGGGGAGCTCGCTTCCACGGGAGGAGCGTCTGTTAGCCTTGATCTCTGTTGCGTTAAGTGGAATTAATTTACATGGCTGTAAGCTTGCGAAAAATTCTTCAGAGTGAAAATTACTACATTCTATAACTTAAATCCCTCAATCTACTACACTCCCCTTAGTTGCTATTTTTAAACTGTAGCAAATTAGTTCTGTTCATGGGCCAGGTTTAATGACAAAATCGTTTGGTGATGGCTTCCCGTCATACGATCCCGACTTCGTGATGTTTGGGACACCTCTTACATAACTTTCAGGTTTATATATCGAATTCTAGCAATAAAATTTGAAGTCCACGCGTACGAAGTCGCGGGTAACAGCTAGTGGTTGTGTATGTCTTAAGGGGCCGTCCATTAATTACGTGAGGAGAAATTGGGTGGGAGGGATGAAGTCTCACGGAACCTCACCAAGGGTGGGTGGGCGTCAACGGAAATCTCACGTTCAGTTTTTGAATTTCTTGGAGGACTGTAAGCTAAAAAAAAAGTCTACAAATGACGCGAAAGTCGACTTAGAGGGGGTATTTCGTCCACAAGTGGTGGTATAACCACCCTGTGCAGCATAAGACCTACAAAAAAGGTCTCAACGAAGGCGAGACGGGACGGAACGGGACGAATACTCAACCACACGCCATGGGAACAGTACCGCCTCTGCTAGCGGAGACGAGACGCAGCTACCCACTCTGAGTCGGTAAACATCACAGGCGTGTGTAGCGGTGCAAAGTTTCCATCGGTTTGCAGCAGCATTACGTACCCCTTCTGTTGCTGTAAAGTGCTCTGTGCCAAACGACACTGGGCAACGTGGTGCGGAGGTGGCGGTGAGGTAAGCTAGGACTAACCTGCGGCCCGCGGTCGTCCCTACACTTCGACCAAAGAGGTCCCGTCCCGTCTCGCCATCATTACAAGGGATCGTGGGAATGCGCCTTTAGAGGGGAGGTGCGCGACTAAATCTCACAAAGTCTCACCACAGAGGGGAAGGGAGGGGGATCGGAAATTCCGGAAAAACACCTCACGTCTTTAACTTTTTTTAACTTGCGGCTTTACGCCTCGTCGAAGTCGAGGTCATTAGAGGCGGGACTGGGGACAAGTAACGGGAAGGAATTCGGCCATGTCCTTTTGTAGTAAGTATCCCTGCATTCGTCTGGAGTGATCTGGGGAAACCACGGAAAACGTCATTAATGGAATGCCCCTAAAACTAGTAACCGCTCCGCGGTGATGTGCGTCTTCGCATACGTCGGCAGTATCGCGATATCTCGTAATACCTTGCAGAGTGTTGCGTTCTAACGAGCGAGGAGGTGCAATCTGGAGCGCGTGTTTTCGCCTTGTTAGCGTCACGGGCGGCATTATGTGAGATACCCTGCTCCCCGAGCGCATTCCGGGAAACGAGATTCGGCAGATTGGCGGCCCTGTATGACCGGATTGGCGAATAACAATTTGTTGCTTAGAGATTGGAATCTCGCCCTGGCTGCCGTCCATCGCGCTGGGATTAATATGAGTCGGATGGACCATCCCAACAGGTAGAACTGCTACTGACAAAGCTCGGTTTCGGAACTTTATGACCAAAAAAATACAGAAATATACAGGGAAATACGTATGACATTAAAAACGGGTAAATATGACCTAAAATTACAGAATGTGAACAAACATTTAAATTCTCTATACATCATAACATGCTTACTTACACATAATTTATTTTACCTAGTAGAGTCGCTTTCATGTAGACAGCATAATTTGCTTCCGTGAGCTCACTGTACTATTGGAAAATTGAATTTTAAATCATTTTGTTGAAATCACTTTAATTTCTCATAATTTACAGAAAAGAACTATTTCAACTTTACTAAAATACTCCTCTCCAAAGTACCGAGCGTGGTGGGTGAACGGATAACGCTCTGGCCTCGCATTAGGGAGAACGCCGGTTCGAATCCCCGTCCGGGCATCCAGATTTGGTTTCTCCGTGGTTTCCCCAAATCACTCCAGGCGAATGCCGGGATGCTTCCTTAAAAAAGGCCATGGCTAAATTCCAAACCCATTCCGCCTCTAATGACCTCGACGTCGACGAGGCGTTAAGTAATTAGTAAAAAAAAAAAAAAAAAAAAAAAAAAATACTCCTCTCCAAATTCCCTTACGTAACTCCGCAACTTCGAACTTTCAGAAAATTTTGTTTTCGGCATGGTGGTACTCACTGATCCACTGCATGTTAAACACTGACTGAGGATTATTTTCAAAAGTATTTAATTGAGGCATTGATTGACGTGGATCGACATAGGCATGCTGATGCTGCATTGTCGAGATTAAAAGACGCACAGAACATTACGTCTAGACAGTGACAATAACGCATAACTTTAATTCTTGACTGGTGAATTCTGATCAGTTCAGTGACAATTAGTTTGCTTTTTCCTCCACTGTTTGATAGGAGTACAGTTCACGAATAATTATCTTAACTTCTTCTCATCTGTAAATTCTAGTGAATTCCCGGTACTATTATCAGATTTTTCCTCAAAATATGACCATAAATATTACCGTAATATGACAAAACTAGGAAAATGGCCTAAATATGCATTTATATGCTATAGAAAATACATTCAAATACAATCAGTAACGTTGAATCGGTGTTTAATTCAGCATTTCAGCTCAAAAAGAAGACAGGAAAGAAAATATGACTTGTCTTAAAGATCCGAACCGTAATCATAACCGCGGCGCAGCAATTTGATGATGGTTTCTTATGTAACTCGACGAGACAAATCGAAAGTGAAGAATAATATTTTTTAATATTTAGATTAGTTTTCGAGATATCGACTGTCAAAGACTAATTATCGGTACCGGCATAGATCTTCGTGCCTTTGGAGAAGGTTTATTCTGGTCCAGACCGTATTTAAACGTAACCACAATCAGTAGTAAGAAAACAAGTGGCTTTGGCGATATGTTTTTTTGTTCTCGGCAACATCTCAACGTAACCGTCTCAATTTTTAGTCAGTATATCTCGAGAACTAAGCGGGATTCTTCACTTTAGATTTGTATCGTCGAATTACATAAGAATCCATTATCAAATTCTTTACTTTTGCCTCACATTTGGGAGGATGCTGTTCGAATTCCCTTCTGGGCATCCAGATTTGGGTTTTCCATGGTTTCCCCAAATCATTCCAGAGGAATGCCGGGATGCTTCCGTCAAAAGGCCACGGGCAAATTCCTTCTCGTTCCTTGACCCCCAATCCCTTCCCGCCTCTAATGACCTCGACGTCGACGAGACGTAAAGCTATATGTTAAATAATAATAATAATCCACTGTCAAATTTGGCATTGGACAATTTTTCCTTCGGGTCCAGGTCGCATTTCAATCTTAGCACCTAAGCTTTGAAACAGTAGGCCCATATATTGAGAACTAAGCGAGATATCAGAAGATTCTGTTCCTTACTTTCGATTTATCTCATTAGGTTACATAAGAATCCATGATCAAATTCCGGCGCCGGACGGTTAAAAAAATATCGGATCATTTTTTCGGAAAAGCACAATTGATTCTCCTGGACGTTGTAACTGTTATTCTCTGCTAAAAGTCGGGGATTCCATGATAAAACAATTTTAAAAACTCTTTGCCTGCACGGAAATTTGAACCGGAGACCACGATCGAAACAGCAGTAAGCAAGCGCTTTAACCACTGAGCTACCAGACCGCTGCATGCAAACGCAGTACAGAGACCTACACATCCTACTCGTCTGTCTATCGCCGTTCAGTAATTTTTCGAAATTATAAAACAACATGTATTATGTATACAGAAAATTTTTCAACCAAATTTAGACGGTATTTTTCTCCTTGTTTTAAAGGGTAAGTGTGCAAACTTTCATAGAAATCGGATGAAAGCTGTGGAATTGTATGAAGAACAAACAAACAAACAAACATATATACATTCATCTTTATACATACAGATTTAATGCTAAATGCTAGAGATGATCCTATTTGTTATTATGTTTGGTGTTAGGAGAACGCAGATGTACGAGCTGTGACGAGAGCTGAGAGCTTGCTGTTTGTTGTGCGCACAATAGTTCGCATCTGTCCATAGAATACTATCAGATTTCAGCACCGGAGTAGGCGATGCGTGACGTGCGCTTACCTGTTTCCAGAAAGATCTGGAGTACGGCCAAACAGAACCTTGATTTAGTCATAACTTGTTTGACAGAAAATTCTCTCTGGTATTCTGCTGGATAAGTTCTTCTGTCCACAACGTTTCGGCCGCAACCTCCGCTGCTATCATCAGGTGAGATGTCATAGCGAAGCTACCACTGCGACGACTTAATTCTCACATCTTAACTTGTTTGTTTGCGATTTATGCGCAGTTGCTTCAAAAATGTTTCTAAATTAAACGCCGCCTAATAACAATTGTTTTATTGGTGATTCCTAATGCTTCCGCGGCCGTCTTTGTCCATGATTTAATATATTTTTGGGGTATTCCGCGTTTTTTGCTATGCCAGCGTAAACAGTATCTCTGACGAAGGCTGTAGGATGGCTGCCGAAAGTTAAGATTATGAAATACACAACGCGGCATACCCCGAAAATCTATTATTCATGTTTTATTGGCGTTTATTCACCATGTGCGTTTCGCCCTTGCGTTTGATGACATCGTCAGTCATTGCACGTGTACATGGTATTGTTGTGAAATAGTAGTAACATCAGCATACAACACAAATCACAGCTCAGACACACGCTGCTTACAGACGTAACGGTAATAGTAACCTTCACATGTTGATCCGCAACAAAAGTTTCCGCAAATGTATGGAACCGTGTTTAGAGCTTACGTACATAATTCTGCTACTTATTTCATTATGAAACCCTTACTTTGCTGTTTTCATCTTGTATTCGTCAAACTAGTAGCTGTCTGATTTGGACCAGCTGATTTTTTTTTGTGTAAAAATTTGTACTGATTAATTTCATCTTGAGTTTTACCTTGAGCTGCATTTGTGGTGAAGTTTATTAGTGTTTGTAATAACGTTGTCTGTAAAACAACTATGTTCCCATAATTTATTACAACTTCACTTGAGACACGTTTGTGAACTACGGTTACGCAACTTCATTTCCTCTTCCCAGTTTCCTTCCTCCGTCGCCTCTACTCATACATTCTCTGACACACCCTTCCTTTTTCTTCTTCTGACAATACCCTTCTTTTCCTGATTGGTTTTTCTTCAGACAGATCCTTTACCTCCGCAATTTTCCTCTGAACACTTCCCTGTCTTCGATGCCTTCCGCCTTGATTTCACACCTATTCAGATCCTGATGGACCTGTTTCACCCATATGCCTTTCACATGTTATGAAATCTATTACTGTCCCCTTGCCATATTTTCATCTTTTCTATATAATCCATGTACTGAAATAAACGATGGAGTTTAAGATTTTATATTTCTTGCGGCTGTCAGGTTACCAGATACAATTACTTTTCGGAGTTTCCGCGGAGGAGTCATTTCTCATTGCAGCCAACTGGGATTTTTTCCAGGGCTTCTGTAAAAGGCTGATTATATTTCCTGTGTAATTCGCATGAAGCGACTTAGGTACTGGTAGGGATGCAAGTTAATATCAATATCTATAAATGAATTCATATTTATATCGACGCCATGCAGATATCGACAATATTGGCCGCATCAAGCCGATAATATTGATATTTTCCAATACTTGTATATACTATATTGGAAATCGTCGTCGGCCATACTCGTTTCCGAGTTTATGTTGCTCTCTTGCGTGTTTATTTGTGTGTGCGCTGGTGGCTGGTCAGGCCGATTCTTGCATAGAACAGTCGTCCGCACACACTGCACCCAAATGTGGGTGGCTGGCGCGGTAGGGTTTGTCGGGCTTTCCACCTTAAACGGGATTCAGCTGCCAGACTTCGCCGCTCCTCTTCTAAACGTGCCACTGCTGCGGAGGTAGTTTTGCGCCATAGAACGCGGTCTTTTGTGAGGCTGTCCCAGGTGGTAAGGTCTATATTAGTTTTCTTCAGGGTCTTCTTGAACTGATCTTTGTAGCGTTTCTTAGGGGCACCGCGAGGTCTGCTGCCAGTGCTGAGCTCACCAACCCCATGAATGCGGCGTTCTCCTTCCCCTTTTCCTTTCCAGAAGATGGTGTATCCTGAAGTAGCTTCGCTGATTTTTCCTTCACCTGAGAGTCTGGTTTCGCTCAGAGCAGCAATATCAATATTTAGTCTGGCTAGCTCATGGGTGATGAGAGCAGTTCTTCTTTCGGGTCTGTCATGATTATCATTCAGGTCCAGTAAAGTCCTTACATTCCACGTGCCAATAATAATGGTTTTTGTAGTTTTTGTAGTTTTTCGACCGCAAAAAGGAGTGACCTGCTGGGTGCGGTTTCCCAGCCAGGTTCAAAAGTGATCTTCCGATGTTTAGCTCACATTTTCTAGAGCCTTCCCCATTCAGGGTGGGCAGCGGTGTTCCTGAATAGGCCTGCCCAGACACAGATGCAGGACCGGATTCCTGAGTAGATCACAGGGTCTCAGGAAGGCGACCATCACACATCTGCCGCCAACGTGCAGGTGAAAAGTGATTTTTATTTACATACTTATTGGAAATAAGTATGTAAATAAAAATCAAGTAACCAATTTGAGGGAGTTTATTGAAAAAATTAGGTCTACAAATGTTCAGAATCAAAAGATCCTCAAACAGTAGTTTTTTAACCTTTTCTCTCGAAGTCTTTCCCTACTTTGAGTGACAGTGGATCCTGCAATTGAGAAGAGGCGTTGAGAAGGTACCAACGAGACTACTATGAGTAAATGATTAACTGCAATTTCGAACATGTCTTAATCCAACTAGTATACTAATCATGATTGATTTTAAATCATTTTGCAGCAAAAAATATACCGTAATCTTCAAATAGCCAGGTTTACTCTAGAACGATATACCTAATAATTAAAAATAGCTTCACACTTTTCAACTTTTCCTTCAAAACTTTCGATTTTTTCTTCAAATTTTTAACAATTTTTGTTTTGATAGTTCCACGAGAAGTAACTCTATATAACGGTGTTAAGTGCTTCACTAAATACATTTAACCTTTCCCTTCAACTGCATTAAAAGGCCTATTATGAACACTAATAAAATAAGCAGTCCGGCTTAGAATATTGTAATACCTGCTAGAGAGAAACAAGAACCAACAAACGCAAGCGCAACGCAACAGATTAAATAATAAAACGGTGAACGTAACGAATAACACGCACGAAACGGATTGGAACTACAGACTAGGAAAGGATGTTATCTATTTTTTTATCGTATTAAATCAGTGTTTAGCATAGTCAAATTTGGTACCTGACACACATAGATTTATTCGTAGGATTTGTAGTGCTAAGGGGTTTGTAGTTTTCGATATTTCGCTGGATCATACCGATATTATCGTATCAATCACGTAAAAATATCGATATTCTTGGTCCGATATTATCGGTTGACCGATATATCGTTGCAATCCTAGTTACTTTTTTTTTTATTACTTTCGGCGACGTCGAGGTCATTAGAGACGGGATGGAACTGAGGACAAGGAACGTGGAGGAATCCGCCATGGCCTTTTGAAGGAAGTATCCCGGCATCCACCTGCAGTGATATTTGGAAATCATGGAAACCGAGCGCTACGGGTGACCGGTGAACTCTCTGGCCTCACATTAGGGAGGACGCAGGTTCGAATGCCCGTCCGGGCATCCAGATTTGGTTTTCCATGGTTACCCCAAATCATTCTAGGCGAATGTCGAGGTGCTTCCTTCAAAAAGGCCATGGCCAAATTCCTTCCCGTTTCTTGTCCCCAGTACCATCCCATCTCTAATGACCTCGACGTCGACGAGGCGTAAAGCCATAAGCAAAAAAAAAAGACGTGGGAAACCCAAATCTGGCTCAATATACAATTCGCTATGCTGACTGAAGACGTGTTCATCCATATCTTTGCCTGCTGCTGCAGCTATTGCGTTTTCTCAGGTTCTTCTCCCCCGCGTTACTCGACTGACCATTTCAGAGTCTGGGTGAATACCTCGTCACACGCTTCTGCTCTTGGGGCCGATTGCGATCTGGAGGTTATATCGAGGCGCTGAATCGGGTTTTATGAGTCGTGGAGCGCGCGGACACCTGGACTGATGCTATCCCAGGCGGGCGGACACATTTTCGCGAAACCATAACACGCTTTGTTCCGCCGTCTTTGTGCTCGGCAGGGCCATCTGTCGAGCCTCCTTTCAGCGCCGCCCGTCCTCGCTCTTTTCATGCGTCTGCGGATTTTCGCGGGCCTCGAAGTGCCGGAGGAATCTTTGCTCTGCTAAAGGGTTTAGCGGCGTGAAACTCGAGCCGACACAGCGGCGCACGGCCCATTGTGCTGGGTGTGTCAGACACCTGTCAACATTTCCGCGTCGTTACTGTGTCTCGCCTCATAGTTCCCGCGCTCTTATACGTTATTAGGCCGCTAATTCAGGATGGTCTGGCGTCCTACCAGCTCAGGAGTCCGGCATTACAGTGACGAACTGCTCCAGACTGAGAAAAAAGCTGCAAAGAAACCTACAGGACTCGCGAAGAAACTACAAGCTGGCAAATTTGAAACTGATCGCACTAACATAACATTCTTCAAAATACTGATTAGGATAGTGCGGGTATAAGTCAGAATGATTACAGTGATTTCAGAAAATTACTACAGATTTATTATTTGACATATACTTACAAGATTACACAGATGTATAAACAAACTGTAAAAGTTTTTTTGAGCGTCTATAGATGCTCAATATGTGTACCTTTAGTGACTCTGCACACATCGAGTCTATAATAGAGTTCTTCCCATACCCGATGCAGCATGTCTCTGTCAATAAGAGCAAATTTATTGGTGATGCGAACCAGCAGGTCTGGCAGATCAACTAGTACTGGTGGCACGAACACTGTGTCTTTTACGAAACCCCAAACAAAGAAGTCGCAGGGGGTTAGGTCAGGGGAACGAGGAGGCCATGACATCAGCTGACGATCATGCATCCCCAGTACAACCAATCCATCTGTTTGGAATCCTGGTGTTTAGGAAATTACGGACAACTAGAGAAAAATGGGGTGGAGCACTGTCCTGCTGGAAAATGTAATCTTCACTGTCAGCTTCCAGAATTGGCTCATGTGAATTGGGTTACAAATCTTTGGTCAGTTTGGTAGTTTGAGACCCACATATTGGTTATCAAATACAGGAGTTGTATAATGTGCATAGAAGAGCAGATAGATTTAACTGTGCAAATTATCGCAGGACACACTCAGTAAGTAACTGACATAATAAAAGAGCTGGATTGGGAATCATTGGAGGAAAGAAGGAGGGTGAAGAGAGTGCAGGGAATGTACAGGGCATCTGTTCGTGATGGGGCTTGGAGTGGTTTAGGAATAATGCACGGAAGGGGAAAGACGACCATGACCACAAGCTGGCGCTCGATTTCTTGCATTAGGGAGTGGGAAAATTGTCGTTTGTTGTTAAGGCGGCGTCCATTTTTCCGGAATTCTGGACCCCCCCCCCTTTTCTGGTGAAACTTCGTGAGATCTGGTAGCACCCCCTCCCCTCTAAATGACGTGAGACCCCCCCCCCCCTACTAATCGACATCGCAACTTTTTGAGACTTTTTTTTTTAGGTCTCATGCTTCCAAGGACGGTTATATCACCCCTAAGGCCAGGTTTTGGACCAAATCCCTCCCCCCACCCCTATAGCCGACTTTCGCGTCATTTGTAGACTCTTTTTTTTAGCTCTACCACCTCACGTGAGATTTCCGTTAACCCCCTCCCCCCCATTCCCCTTGGTGAGGTTTCGTGAGATTTCGCCTAACCCCCCCCCCCCCTATTTCACCTCACGTCATTATAGGACGCCACCTAAGGGTGTCAAGGGTTAGTACAGATTACCAAGTGAAGTGATGAATAATTAAAAAACACAAAAAAGTTCAAGTAATTTAAAATTGAAATTTGTAAGTCAGAAAAGCAAATGGGGAAGCAATTTAACACTCAAATTATAAAATAAATTTAAAAAAGAATATAAAAAGGGGTAATTAGATGACTACCGAGAGTGGTGGTGTAGCGGTTAGCGTTCTGGCCTCGCACTCGGGAGGACAGTGGTTCGAATCCCCGTCCAGGCATTCAGATTTGGGTTTTCCATGGTTTCCCAAATCACTCCAGGCAAATGCCGGGATGCTTCCTTCAAAAGGCCATGGACGAATCCTTCCCATTCCTTGCCCCCATCGTTTCCCGTCTCTAAAGACCTCTCTGTTAAGAGACGTTAAG
Organism: Vandiemenella viatica; assembly: GCA_031002005.1. NCBI lineage: Eukaryota > Metazoa > Arthropoda > Insecta > Orthoptera > Morabidae > Vandiemenella > Vandiemenella viatica. The sequence goes on along the minus strand of CM061914.1, from coordinate 168,444,652 downwards.
CAGTTTAAAAAAAAATAAAAAAATTAGATGACTGGCTGGATTGCCACCGCAGCGTTAGCTCCAGCGCAATTGAAATAGATAAATAAATATTGTACAGCCACACAGCGAAAGATGATACTAATAACTTCTGAGAATATGAACTTTCTAGTCGTCATGGTTACCCGGTAATGAAGACGTTGCATTGTTGGCGTGTGTTCACTGCCCGGTCCCCTGAGAAGAAACATGTCAGTCCCAGGTCTGGAGTGTGGATGACCGAAGCGCTGTGGACTGGCGGAGTAACTAGTCCACATTCTTGCGCCGGGTTGGCTCGGTGTTCGTTTTTGCGCCGATTTACAAGTGAGAAGCGGCATGCCAGCCAGACCTAGGACACCGGAATGTCGCGGTCGCAGCATTCCAGCCGCGGGGCATGTATGTCCATCACCGGCTGCTAAATTCACAGCAGCGGCGCCCTGTTAATTACAGAACCTCGCCAACATGAATGGACGCTGTGCAAGGATTGGCGTCTTTCATAAATTGTAAAATCCATTTCCTCCTACCTGTATATCACAGGTGAGACATAACATTATGACTAACTACCTATTATCGATAAAAATCCGTCCAGGCGATAGCAGCGTCACCTGACGAGGAACGACTGCTAGTCCGTCCGCTTAATTTTTAATGCTAAATATCAGAATCGATACGGTAGAGATAGTAAACAGCTGCAGGCTGATCTGATTGGGTTGGTAAACATGGGATAAATATAAATACAAAGAAGAGTCACCTTATTAGATGACATAAAACTGAAGGTTGATTATTATTATAAGGTGGGGAAAGAATTGTTTGTTGATTACTTGAAATGTAAATATCTTTGCATCACATTTAATAACAAGCTTAACTGGGCAGGACGCATTGGACAGGTAGTAGGAAAAGGTTTTAAAATTCTGCACTTGTTGGAGAGAGTAATGAGGGAATGTTCGAGAGAAGTAAAGGAATCGGGTTACAAAACTTTGGTCAGACCATTGCTCGAATATGGTAGTGTAGTATGGGACCCACATTTTGAGTATCAAATACTGTTGGAGAGGGTGCAAAAAAGGGCTGCTAGATTTGTTTCTGGAAATTATCGCACAATGCAATCAGTAACAGATATGATAAAAGAGCTGGAATGGGAAGACTGAGGGAGGATGAAGAGGGTCATGGGAATGTACAAGGCGTATATTGGTGATGAGGCATGGAAAGCTATTGGTGTAAGAATTAATAGTAATGCATGGAAGGGAAAAGATGACCATGACCACAAGCTGGCACTCGATTTCGGGCACAAGGGTATGAGAAAATTCTCTTTTTCAGATAAGGGGGTTAGGGATTGGAATAAGATACCATAAGAAATGATGAATAATTGATCAGAAACGTTGAAAGAATTTAAAGTTGAAATTTTTAGAGGACAAATGCAGGAGGATGCAGGAATGGAGGAAAATGTGTGTAGGGAAATTGCCACCGGAGCGTGTGCTCCGTTGTAATTAAATTAATGCTGTCTTGTTAGAATACCCATAATACATGTCGCATACTACACAACCATACTCGAGAAACAGCCGGACCTGAGCTTTTGTATCCCAATTCGTTATGTTGCCTGGTATCTAGGTCTAGAACTTTTCGGACCGCGGTGCGGTATGCTTAAGGAGGAGTAACACCTGTTGAATACTGTGCGGAGCGCTTGTTGCCTCGCATTGTCCGGTGTGACAGTTGCCTCGTTGGCTCGCTTGTTATGCGGCTGCCTCGCTGCCTCCCGCTCGCGTGTAATTACTCTCGTCTGCTTATTGAATAGGTTTACTGCCTCTCCCGCAGTTGCGCCGACTGTAATTTCGCCTCCTGAGCTTTGCCTCGAGGCCGATTTACGATTCACACCAGTGTGGGGGCAATTTTGCGTCCAGTTTCTAATCCCGGCGCATGCAGATGGGAAGCGTACTCCGCTAGTTCAGGTATTCATTGTATCGCAGATTTACGGCCGGTCTTCTCTCTGCGAGCCATAAACACTGCTTAACTCCCGTTTATTCTGAGGCACTCGGGCGATTGTACAGTGACCTTCGCGCTGTGCTCATTACGCGCTTCACAGAGGCAAGGTTGAGCTGGGATTACAGGGCAAACGCGGACTTGAGTTTGATTTACCTGCAACATTTATCCATTAACCGGAGATGCCTATTATTATTATTATTTCTCCGCGATTCACTAAAAGTGAAAGGGTCATAGTTTAGAAGGGATTTACGGGATATGGCAGGAGGCGCCCATGGGCTTATGTGAGGAACCATCCCAGCATGCGCCTGGAGTGATTCGGGAAAACCATGGAAAACTCAGATCAGGATGGCCGGAGTGCTTTATCGAAAGCTACTCCTGTCGGATTTTAGGTTTACTCGTCCGGTAAATTGTTTCTATTCCATGCCCTAATCGCTAGTGGGAAAAATGAGTACAGAAATGAATCGGTTCTGGCCCTGATTTCTCTTATCATATTTTCGCTGTCATTCCGAGATAAGATTTTTTTTATTTTTTTATTATTATTTTTTTAACTGCTTTACGTTTCTCAACAGCAAGGTCTTTAGAGACTGGAAAGGATGGGGGCAAGGAATGGGAAGGAATTCAGCCATGGCCTTTTTAAGGAAGCATACCGGCATTTTCCTGGAGTGTTTTGGGAAACCCGAGATAAGAATGTTGCTGGTAGCAATATTTCTTTGCTGTCATTCCGAAATACGCCAGTCGTGAATTTTTCAGTTACCTTCTGTCGAGAGCAATGCCTTCGGTGTTCCAGGTCTTCCCAACCTAACTCCTTCAACATCGCACTTAAGCTTTCCCTCCAACTATATATACCTGTCACGAATCGGGCGGGTCTTCTTTGGACCTTATCTAATGCCTCCAATAACCCTTTTTGATGGGGACCCGATACATAACAACAATATTCTAAGTGAGGACGCACTAGTGACTTGTATGCAATCGATTTAACTTCCGGAGTGCATTGTTTTAAATTACGACCTAGAAATGCTGCCCAATGATAAACTTCGAGAAACATTTATGGGGAAACTATTCAATATACACTCATCAGTCAATACATTAGGACCACCTACTTATTAGTGTGTTGGTCCTCCTTTGGAGCGCAATACAGAAGCGATTCGGCGTGGCATGGATTCGAAAAGTCCTAGTTGGGTTTCTGGAGTTGTCTGGCACCAGATGTCTACGCAAAGTTGACGCGATTTCCTTAAATTAGGGACCAGTGGTTTGTGGGCGCGGCTGCTGGGTACGAACATCTCGGAAACGGCGAGGCTGGTCGGCTGTTAGTCTGCTAATGTAGTGTGCATCTGTGCAGAGTGGTTGAAGGACGGTGAAACCACGACTGGGCGACAAGGTGGTGGACGTCCACGCCTCATCACAGAACGTGGAGGTCGGAGGCTTGCCCGCTCTGTAGGCGGCGATCTGTGGCAGATATGACAGTAGAATGTTCCTGCACCAGCATTGTCCAATATATCTTCTTCCAGGGGAAGCTTCAGAAATCGTGTTTCTTCTATTTTTTTGGTAAAAAGGAAGGGGGGGATTCTATCATAATTTTCCGTTGTTCCTTTATTTCTTCATTCCTCCTCCTATCATTAAGGGAATATCCTTTTACTGATGTTAGGAAATTCATTTTGGATGATTGAATATTATTTTTACATTATATTTGATTTACCATACATTAGAGTTGATACTGCTATTGTTTCCTAAATTTTAGTTCAGCCTTCTCTCCGGCTTTTCCTTTGAGTGTTGGTCGAACAGTACTGAAATAGGTGAAATTTCTTCTTCACTTCTTTATCTTCATTAAGAAATAGTTCACAACCGAGGTAAAAAAGCTTAAGACTTGTTTTATTGGTAGATTGTCAATCACTGTTTTGACTCTTATAGGATATTTCCATTGCAATGGCATAACTTTTGTTTTTGTACATCCGTCTCTAAAGACCTCGCTGTTAAGAGACGTTAAGCAGTTAAAAAGAAAAAAAAGTTTTTGTACAAGACAAACATTAAAATTAATTTTGGTTTGTCACTTTGGCTTTATATTAAGCTTATACAAAAATTAAGTTAAAAAGAACGGGGTGTGGGATATCCTGTCGCTTTTATTCATAATCTTAATATTTAAATATTATTTTAAAATTTTAGTTCACATTAGTAGGAAAAGTGTTTTTTATTTAAAAAAACTATAATTTTATTGATGTTGCAGTTGAAGTGTTTGTTTAACAAACTTTTGCTTATTGATACACGTATCTGCTAATAACAGCAAGTACACGCATATTTTTATCATTTTAAATGCGGTAGTGCTAAGATACTGTCCTAGAGTAAAGGAAATACAGACGGTAGGCGTGGGGATTCGAACCCACGCCCTCTCGTTCTGGTCTGGACGCAGGAGAAATGCGTGTTTCTGCTACACCTCTGATTCATAAGTGTTAAAAATTGTCGCCTCGTTCATTAAGCTGCTTACCTCCACTAACATACCGCCTCCCATTCCCACTGCCAGAAATTTCTGCTTGTATTCCGACTCATCTCCGCTGGCTAAGTATTTCGTTATTCGCCAGACGTCTAGCTTCGCATACTAATGCCAGATAATGTTCCTCCGCTTTGCATTTTTAAATGTTCACCACTGGATAATGTTTCTTAAGTGGGACTCAACATTCGTCTGTGACATAGCGTCAACTCGGAGACCCTTGCAAACGATTCCTCTGGATTTATACCGCTTCACTTCAAATATCTCGAAAAGATTTATATTTCTCGATATAAAATATTCTTTGAGCAGCCGCTCGTACCACAGCACCTTAATTTATTTTGATGGAGTAATAAAAAATGCTGCCCCCCACCCTTTTTCTGATATATGCTTTAAAATAAAGCCTTTAAATCGAATCGTGTCTTCACGAAGTGTTCTAATTTTAGTAATTGAGTCTGGAAGCTGAAGCCTACCTACGTAACCATTGTTTGACCTAGCAATTTATTACCGAATGTAAAGTAGCTGCGCCGCAATTACAACTGCCGCTTAGCTGCAATTACAAAGGTACCGTTTAATATCTGGTTCACATGCAAAAAATTATAATTAATGACTACTATTATCTTACATATGTTCCTTAATGATTATAATTACAACTAATGAGAGTAATATCTGTTTATACCGGGATTGAGAGGGAGGGTAGAGGGGGAATGGACAGTTGCGTAACATTTTAAAAATACTTCTGAGTCATAACGTAGGAACGTAAAAAACTTTGTCAATTGAATTATTCTTTTCTTTCAGTTTTACCTAAAACACCAGTAATTTAACAGTATTGATTCTCTACGTATCCTGTTTACTGCAACTATTCTAAAAGAAAATATATTCACATTTTTGTACACTCCACTCTTTCTCACAACATAGCTTTAAATTACAACCAGGATTCACTAGAAGACTGTAAAGAAATTTAGTATCATTCCATGTTTCATGTTTAAGTCTACAAAATATAGATTTCCGTCGGTGTTTTTTTTTTTCATGAATGCGAATGTGTTTGTTGATTAGTATATGAAATTATAACGTAAAACATTCAAATGTAGTTTTGTTGTTGTCAAACACATTGCAAGTAACCAGGAATGCGAAGAAACACATTAAGACAAAAAGAAAATACCATCAATATATTCCCTACAAAAAAAGTTCACTGCCTAAACCGATTTTATGAGGTTTCTAATACACTTCCTATTTAACTGAATCCGCCAATCGGAGAAATAAGTCTCATGGAAATGTTTTTTTGAGCTTAGCACATAATAAATTACTGCCAGGAAAAAAATAACTGCTGTTTTAATAGACAACGTTTTAATTTAATTTAATTGCAATGGTGTGCTTGCTCCGGTGGAAATTCCCATTCACACCCATTTTTCCCCTTTCCTTTTCCCATATACTTGATCCCTCTATTAATTTCAATTTCTTTTAGCGTTTTTGGTAAATTATTCATCATTTCACTTGGGAAATTGTTCCATTCCCTGATCCCCTCACTTACAAATGAAAATCTTCCCACAATTTCATGCGTGGAATCGAATTCCAGTTTGTGGTCACGGCCATCTATTCCATTTCGTGCTCCTCTATCAATTCTTTCACCAATATTTAAATTACATTAAATTGCAATAGAGCGAGCGCATGCTTCGGTGGCAATTTCCTTAAACACCCATCTTCCCCATTTTCTGCATCCACCTACATTTACCCTTTACAAATTTTAACTTTAAATTCTTTCAACGTTCTTGGCAAATTATTCATCATTTCTCTTGGTAACTTATTCCAATCCCTGACACTATTACCTAAAACCTACACCCTTGTGCCTGAAATCGAATGCCAGCTTGTGGTCATGGTCATTTTTTTCCCTTCCATGCATTACTTTCAATTCTTACACCAATATCTTTCCATGCCTCATCACCAATATACGCCTCGTACACTCCCATTACCCTCTTCACCCTCCTTCTGTCTTCCAATGAATCCCATTCTAACGCCTTATGATATCACTTACTGATTGTGTTCTGCGGTAATATCCAAAGCAGCCTTTCTTTGGATACCCCAAATGTTGGTCCCACATTACAACATCATATTCAGACAATGGTCTGACCAAAGTTCTGTAATCCAGTTTCCTTACTTCTCTGGTACATCCCCTCATCACTCTCTCCAATAAGAGCCCCACCTTATAATCATAAACAACCATAATTTTTTTATCTGTGTATATAATAAGACAGCTATTCGTTGCATGTATCTTCATCCCATGTTGACTTGCCAGGCTAGATATCCTGTGCAGATCATCCTGCACGTTCTCGCAGCCTTCTCCTGATATTATTCTATTGTGTAACATTATCTCATCTGCAAAACAACCTAACTTCTGACAGTAAGCCACCAATACAATCATTCATTAGAAAAGTGAAGTGACTGAAGATACGAGGCGCGTCCAGAAAGTAAGTTCCGTTTCAATTTATCTCCGCTGCAGCGCTGCGATTGCAGTTCCGCACATGCGCTGTAGACGATGTGTATCAAGGGGAAGAAAGTGCGCCATATGGAGATCGCTGTCAGTTACGTACGCTCTGTTGTGCTTGTTTGAAATGTCGGCGTTGATTGAAAATCCCGCCGCCTGTGAACTCAGGTCTGTGATTCGGTTTCTGAATGCAGGAAAGTGAAACCAAATGAAATTTATCGGCAAATTTGCGATGTTTACGGACCAAATGCGATGAGTGATTCGATGGTGAGAAGATGGATCCGACAGTTCAATGGCGGGCGTAGTGATGTGCACGATGAAGAACGAAGTGGGCGTCCACCTTTGGTTACAGAAGAACTGGTTCACGCGATTGATGACAAGATCCCAAGATCCAGGAAAACCGTAGGTTTACAATTAGTGCTCTCGCTATGGACTTCCCCCAAATTTCACGATCACTGATGCATGAAATTGTTACCAAACAACTGAAATTCCGTAAACTTTGCTCACGTTGGGTACCAAAGATTCTCACTGAGCCACACAAAACACAACGGATGGGTAGTGCACTAGAGGTTTTGACCCGTTATGCTGAAAGCGGCGAAGAATTTCTGAGACGGATAGTCACAGGAGATGAAACGTGGGTTTCTTACGACACCCCTGAGAGTAAGCGGCAATCAATGGAATGGAGGCACACTTCATCCCCACCAAAGGTTAAGCCGAAGCAAATCATGACACCTCGGAAAATGATGTGCACAGTGTTCTGGGACTGGAAGGGCATCCTACTCATTGGCTTATTACCGCGTGGTCAAACAATCAAAGCAGATGCTTATTGCCAGACACTTCAGAAATTGCGCCGTGCAATTCAGAATAAGCGCCGGGGACTGCTGTCAAAAGGTGTTTTGCTTCACGACAACGCACGATCACACACTGCAAACGTGACGAAAAACCTCGTACAGGGATTTGGCTGGGACGTGTTTCACCATCCTCCGTACAGCCCTGACCTCGCTCCTAGCGACTTTCATCTGTTCTTACATCTCAAGTCTTTCCTTGGTGGTCATCACTTCACCAATGACGACGAGCTGAAAGAAACTGTTTCCAACTGGTTGAAGACACAGGCGGCAGATTTCTATGAAGAAGGTATACAAAACCTGGTGCCACGCTATGACAAATGCCTGCAAAATTTCGGCAGTTATGTGGAAAAGTAGTTTAAGAGTTGTAGAATTTTGTGCAATAAAAATTTCTTCTGTATCTGTGTACAATTTCATTTTATTACCAAACGGAACTTACTTTCTGGACGCGCCTCGTATTAGTTCATGATTGGAACAGATGAAGGATAACAAACACTGGGACAGCAAAAAAAAAAAAAAAAAAAAAAAGTTTTAATTTGAACATCTGTCGTAGACGGTAAAGTAATAGTAACATATTCTTCCCAAGAACAATCTCATCTACTATTACTCTGCGATTCACTAAAAGTGTGTGGAGGCAGTTGCGCACCACCATGGTAGGTCTCAGCATATCGTCGCCCGGATTCCAACAAACCACTTTTAATTTTTGAACTCCGCAGACGCGAAATAATTTCCTTGGCGCACAGAATCCATCTGTCATCCGCCTAAGTACAGGTTTACTGTCTTAAATCAAAACCGCGCGTTCGGCCGAGGAACCTGTTCAGCCACCTGGCGTCCACATTTTTCTTTAATATTCCCCCTTTATCGTGTCGTTTCTGTAAGATTGGTAGGCCCGTTGTTGGTTTTAGCGTCGTTTTGTGCCCAGGCGCAGCGACAGAGCTTTGAAAACTGTGACAATAAATTTTACCTCGCGACGCCACTGCTTACAACTAATGGCAAATGTTGTTTTCTTGTTTGTACCACTCTCGCTATTTATTTTGGGTGATGAATTTTCTTTTACTTTATCATATTTGTCTGTTTTATTATGAAAATATGTTACAAACTTACATATTTCATTTGTAATGAAATGCAAACATAAATTATAGTTCTCGTTTATAATTATTGATCATTTTCGGTGCAACGCATACGCCTCCGTGACAATTCGACTAAACATGTATTTTTGAGTTTCAAGAATCTTTATTTTGAATTCCTTCAGGATTCAGGTACATTTTTCAGCGTTACCACACGGAAAATTATTCAGTCGTTGAATGCCTTACCTTCAAAAGAAAATTTTGCTTGTTGAAGGCTTGAAATGTTATAATATTTGATAATAAACTCAACTGAGCACGACACACTGGGCAGATGGTAGGAACAGGTTGCAAATTCCTTTATTTACTAGAGAGGATGATGAGAGGATGTACCAGAGAAGTTAGGGAGTTGAGTTACAAAACGTTTGTCAGACCATTCGTTGAATATGGTGGTGTAGTTTGGGACACACATTTTGTGTATCAAATATATGAAATAAATGAGTTGAAGCATGCGCAAAGAAAATAAGATACATTTGATTGTGGGAATCACGGCAGGACCCAATCAGTATCTGATATGATGAAAGAGCTGCATTGGGATTCACTGGAAGACAGGAGGAGGGTGAAGAGCTTGCCAGGGGTGTATAAGGCATTTATTGGTGGTGGGGTTTTCATGGATATTGGTTAAAGCATTAGGAGTAGTGAATCGAAGGGAAGACATGACCATGACCACATGCTGGTACTCTATTTCATGCTTAAGGAAATGGGAAAATTTCTTTTGGGGGTGAGGGTGTCAGAAATTGTAATATTTTGCCCAGGGAAGTGATAAAAAATTTACCAAAAACGCTGAAGAAATTTAAAATTAAAATTCGTAAATGGCAAAAGTAGATGAGTGGATGAGTTTAACACTTAAAGGATAAAAGATAATGATTCAAAATATTAAGAAAGGGCTAATTAAATGACTAGAGAAATTTGCATCGGAGCTTGCTCTCCGTTGCAATAAAATCCAACCAAATATTTTACAACTCCTTAATTCCCAAAATCGAGTGCATCTCTATCCTTCCCTGGAAAACTCCTAATTCTTCTGCCAACATCTATACGGAGCGTGGTGGGTGAACGGTTAACGTTCTGGCCTCGCATTCGGTAGGATGCGGGTTCCAATTCCCGTCCGGGCATCCAGATTTGGGTTTTCCATGGTTTACCCAAATCACTCCAGGTGAATGTCGGGATGCTTCCTTCAAAAAGGCCATGGCCAAATTCCTTCCCGTTCCTTGTTCCCCAGTTCCATCCCGCCTCTATTGACCTTTGCCGTCGACGAGGCGTGAAGCAATAAGTAGAAAAAAAATAACCAACATCTATCAAGTTCACATCATCGTCTTCTTTATCATATAATTTACTAATTCTGTTCTAAGGTAATTTCCATTAAATTTTTTTAACTGTTCCCATTCATAACGCCTTCCTTCGGTGTATTTCGTACCATTACTGCCCCACCGTAGTCAAAAACTTGTGTTTCTATCCAATTCTGTCCTTTATCACACTCTCCAGCAAATGCGAGAATTTGAAACTTCAGCCTGCCACCTGCTAAATGCGACTTGTGCAGTTAAGTTTACTGACTACCGAAATGCCAAGAAATTAACATTTCACGCTTCCAACAATCAATTCGTCTACCACCTTACATTCACTCAAACGCTTAATGAACGTTGGAAATTGAAACTTCCTGCGTGTTGACTTAGCCAACTTCTAGATCCTCCTGTAGCTGTATGAGCAACCAACTTTCCAAGTGTAAATTACCTACACAACAATCAGCAATGTTCCCTAAAATGTTCCCTCAGTTATGTATTCACTTCCATTTATTTTATTACTTCATTTCCTAACCTAACTATTTATCCCCTACTTCTTAAAAGCGCTTACAACAATGAATATTTTTTCATCATGCTAATGGTTTTTACCATATTCATCGACATTTTATGACTCACTCTGTCAAATACCTTAGAGGGATACAGTGCTACACTATGGCCTTTCAATTCCAATACATCTTAAGTACCTCACACACATAACTCAGTTGCTGAGTTTCGTGTAATTAAATTAAATTAATTAAAACATTGTATTAATTCTGTCCATCGTATGATCTGTAGAAGTAAATGTTGTTTGACATCGTCAGATGCTATCGTATTATTGATTTATTGATTAGTGGCACTGATTACAATAAAGTATATTATTCGCTAACATTTGTCTTACACTTTGCACGTTAGCTATCAGACTATCACCCAATTTCTTTACGTGTAAACCTCATTGACAAACAGTTTAAAGATGATGAAATTCGTGATCGAAGTAATAAGGGTATGCGCGACGTTTACTTTCAGTTCAAAGTTTGTATTAGTGTTTTATTTAGCTTAGTCTAATCAATGAGGTTTAATAACATCAAAAGCTGAAGTTCTTGTTTCCTTCCACAAATGTCCGGCGAATTTAAGTTTCGTTGTATGGATGAAATATACAATCCTAATAAAAGGGTACTTTGGTCATCGTGTTCGCAACGCTGACGTCACGCGCCCCGCCTTCATTGCCTGACTAACAGCGGCCAGCGATATTACTACAAAACAGAGTTTGTGAGAGTTATTCAGTAACAATTGTATTTAGTAAAGCAGACGGGAATAAATTAATTGCCAGAACAGCGAAAGAAAAGTTTTTATTGCATTTAAATTGACATATTACTTATTAGTTACCTTTTGTTTATTTAAATTCAAACCATAAAGAAGTGTTTTATACTCTCTGACCGGAGATATTGCTTTTACAGTAAACTAAGAAATATGTACCGCATAGTATCGTTTTTAAGGTTAATAACGGATGTCGTTAGTTAAGTTGAATGAAATTCCAGAACACTGCGTTCAATCCCGTTATTTTTAACGGCCTAGGAGGTATTTATATTCAATGTATATGTTTTCGCTATTTTATGGTAAGCCCGAAAAAAATTGAATTACCACAACTCTACGTTCAAACTATCATTTTTGACTAGACTGGAAAACAGTTTGTAACAACAAATAACATCTGGCAATCCCAAACCCTAGAATCACCCTCTAGTGAACAGTACTCACTAGTTTGAGGACCACTGACGTATACGATACGAAACGCTACCTAAAGCCCATGCCGATATGTCCGGCACTCGCGTTGGGTAATTTCACAGTTTGTCAGACATACTGCTCTCCTTTCCAGCTGTGCTTGTTTTTTTTATCAATCTCGAATACGCAATACGGAACAAGTTGTGCTGTTGGTTTATCAATACCTGGATAAGAAGCTACTAAGTTGGAACTGACAGCGTTGTGACCGGCTCTCCTGCTAGGACGGGAATTCTTATCATCGTCGCAAGGTATGAACTAGGGTTGTAGCGGATGCCATCTTTGTGGATGCGGATGTTCAGTGCTTGACATCAGTGGAAGCGGATGTTTTGTGGAAGCGGATGGTTTGCGGAAGCGGATGTTTTACGGAAGCGGATGGTTCGCGGAAGCGGATGGTTCGCGGAAGCGGATGGTTCGCGGAAGCGGATGGTTCGCGGAAGCGGATGGTTCGCGGAAGCGGATGGTTCGCGGAAGCGGATGGTTCGCGGAAGCGGATGTTTTTCAGAAGCGGATGTTTTGCGGAAGCGGGTGGTTTGTGGAAGCGGATGTTTTGCGGAAGCGGATGGTTTGCGGAAACGGATGGTTTGCGGAAGCGGATATTTTGCGGAAGCAGATGTGTAAAAATAAATTTATATTTTGATATCTTACCAAAAATACATTTTAAATCAATCTTTCTTTCATAAGTAAATTCTATTTCCTTATAATACTGCCATATTGATTTATTTTTGCCTCATCTTTCAACAACAACAACAAAAAAAGTGGGATGGTTTCACAAGTGAATTGAATTATTTACATAATTACTCACGCGTCTCAAACCCAGTCTTTGTCATATGAACGGAGTTCGTGGCTAGACTAATTCAAGCTTCTAGCACAAGGCCACGCCACCGCGCATTTCCGCACTCGCCTTTCTTTTTTTATGTAACTATACGCCTCGTCAACGTCGAGGTCATCAGAGGCGTGAAAAGATCGGGCCTAGGAACGGGAAGGAATTCGGCCATGGTCTTTCAAAGTGAGCATTCGTCTGGAATGATTTGGGGAAGCCATGAAAAACCCAAATCTGGATGCCGGACGGGGATTCGAACCAGCGTCCTCACGAACATTGAGAGGGCACCGAGCCCGATGTCACTTTTGTAAAGTTTACATGCAAGTTAAAACTTGTAAATTCGTCCCTTAGATAATAACACCTTCCAGTTCATTGTTACTTTCATTGCAAGATCGTCAGAAAACAACCACTTTTTTGTTAGCTAAGCGACGATGGGCAGAATATCGAATAAAGAGAAAAGTTAATATATATTGCAATATAAACGAAACATCCGCTATACATCTGCATAAAAAATTGCGCATGCGGATGCGAAAGCGGATGTTGGATTTCACGCGAAAGTTCCGCACTTGCGGATGCGGATATCCGTTACATCCCTAGTATGAACTAACAATTCGATTGGTTGTAATATTGGTTGTCCGGGTTGAACCGCGTCAATTTGTCGAAACCTAATGTTTCGGCCATCATTTTGTGGCCTTCTTCAGAGTACTGTCACGGCTGCCTGCCTTGACATCATAACTGGGATAACCTAGGTCCCAGATTGTGGGGAAGTTGGCTGTCACGGCTGGAACTGCTGCCGCCTATATATAGCTCCCGAAGAACGCGCTAGCCGTTTGGAATGACGTCACTCAAACTATCTCCGCCAGCGTGGCCGGTCCGATGGGGGCACGCAATTTATTCAATGACACAAGTGTATTGGTTCAAGAAAGCAGATGGTGGCCCCGGCGTGTCAGAGAAGCATTGGAAATAAAAAAAAGACCAGATAATATGAACGCGGACGGCGGGCTACAACTTGACCAAATATGGTCATGCTTGATCAGGAAACCGCGGGACGCAGGCCCCCATCGGACCGGCCACGCTGGCGGCGGTAGTTTGAGTGACGTCACTCCAAACGGCTAGCGCGTTCTTCGGGAGCTATATATAGGCGGCAGCAGTTCCAGCCGTGACAGTACTCTGAAGAAGGCCACAAAATGATGGCCGAAACGTTAGGTTTCGACAAATTGACGCGGTTCATCCCGGACAACCAAGATTACATTGACAACGACGGCGGAAGTCTGCGCACCCAATTCGATTGGTTGTTGCGATGATGTACAGTACCTGCGTAGGGCCCTAAATCGACGCCGTGAGTTCACTGGATAGGAGTGGAGAAAACGTGGGCGCCTGGGTAAAGATGTCACCATTGAGCTGTCTGATCCCTCGATACGGTGGCGCTATCTCCTTTGTCTGTGAGATATATGCGAGTACAGCACGCAGACGGGAATATGAATGCGACGTGCGACGTGGCTTCGTGGATGGCGAGGCGTTATTCCCTCGCCTCTTAATCGGTTCTTACTTTCTTCATTCGTAGTACTACTGAGAAATTACCTTCATGGTTCAAAGAATTTCAAAACTGGCTATAAGGAATGTTCTTATCGATTATTTGCTGATAAACTTAAACGACAATTCATCGTGCCGAATTCGGTGAATGATCTGTTAGTAGTAAACCCTCGTATTCGGGTTCGAATCCCCGTTCGGCCATCCAGATTTCGGTTTTCCTCGATTTCTAAAGATCACCTACGGTAAATTCCGGGCAGGTTCCTTCCATTTCCTTGAATCCAATCCATTCCAGCCTATAACAAACTCTATTACCTCTGAAATTGAAATCCGTCCACAGTATCAACCATATCCTGTGCTTAGAAGAAAAATACTTAAAAAAAGAAAAACACTTAGTCTAATATAATATAAAATATCAAAGTTTTCGCAGACGTTATTTACTAAAATTGCATTTACTTTTTTCTATTATAGTTTTGCGCTGTATTTTTCTTGCTGATGATGGTAACGTTTCGGTCACAAACTGGGGCATTCGTCAGAACTGTAATCTAATGTTGTTTGTAAATCCCAACCAAAATTTTTTTGCGGTTAGTTTGCTATATATCAATCCACTTTTATTGAAATTAGGGAGCATACAGTTGTAATGTATCTGTTATAAATTCTATTGGATTTTAACAACGTGGTTTGGCGATGGAGTCAGTTCTGGAGTGATTTCCGGAAACCATTGAAAGCCGAAATCTTGCCGGACGGGGATTCGAACCCGCGTCCAGAGTGTTCACGACTTTTCTTATATACCGTATGTTTCCGATATTAATGACGCTCAGTATTTTTTTAATACTGAAACATGGAGAACTTACATTGCACTCAGATGCAACGATACATCCTGAAGCTGCTTTCCCAACTTTGTTCTTCCGAATTTATTGGTGCTCTGCTGCACATTATATTCAAGATACCAATTATTACCGCTGTTCAAGAATCCATGCACTACCTTATTTTGTAATTTGTTCGAATTATGTAAAGGGATAACCAGCACTCAGATTGATACTAAAAACGCCTTTTCATTAATAGTAATTGGTATATACAGGGCGTTCGCCGGGAAACGCAACCCACTGTTAGCGCTACAAGGAAGAAACTGCTCCCGGCGAGCGAGCGCTCATCTTCCGGCATTGTTCGACCGTCGGCCGCGGACTATTTCATAATAATTACGCTTCATAAACTTCATAAACTTGTATGTGCTAAGCATTTAAATGTGACGTAATTCATTAGCTTACCTTATAAAAGATGCTGGAAGTGTTGAGCCTCTTGTGTAATGCACATTTCACATCTTCTGAACATTTTTCGAGACACACGTTGCCCTAACTGACTTAATGATTTTTTGGGTGACTGTTCTAGTCGAAAAGCGATATCGTCAATTTTCTCCTCTGTGAGAATACGGTTGACCGACAGTCTCTTTTTGTTAAAAAATGAACCCGTTTCTCTTACTTTTTTAACCAGACGCAGAATTGTTGATTTAGCTGGCAGTAAAGCGCCAGGAAATTCGCGACGAAATTTACTGCGACACTTTTTAAACGACTTCTTCTTCACATATGTATCGTAGAGAAATATTCTTTGTTGCAAACTGTAACGTACCATAATTTTACTCACACTCAAACACGGTACAGATTAGTAATAGTATGAAGCCCCAAACCAGCCAAACCGCGAAGAAACGTTTATTCACAACACTGATTAATAAGAGACTGAAGTCACAAACTAGCTACAATGCAAAGAAACCGTTCTTAACAATGTAAGGGTCCCAATATACTGCGTCACTGCACTGTTGGGGCAGCGGAGGTGTTAAACAGTGCGGTGATTCACGGTGCCGTGTGGCGGGAGCTGCTGGCGCGACTGACCGAGCAAGTTGCCGACAGCAACAGACTGGGAGGGTAGCGTATTCCGGCGAACGCCCTGTATTTTGCTGTCAACAGTCTTTCCACTAGTTTGGTTAAATCCCTCTTCTATACCTATCTTACGATATCTCAACAACTCCTTGCAACCCGCGTCCTCAATTATCCGCTATATATTTTCTAATCTTTGTCTACCTCTATGGTTCATACCTTTAACTATTCCCTCCACTAACAATTTAAGCTAGGTTCATATATTTTTAATGTTTGTCTACGTCTATATTTCTTAAATTCGATTGTTCCCTAACAAATTAACAAATCCCGCATAGTATATACGTCAATCTAATTCATTTACATTTTACACATACCTAACAAATTTTTACTCACAATTAAACATTATTTTTCAGATAAAAATTCAGTGATTAAAAACATTTTTCTTCAGATATGTGTCGGAATTTTAAGTATTGATATCACTGTAATTGAAAGCTATAAGTGGTATATTATGAAACCTGGCCGCTTGTCACTGATCCAGACATTAGTTCATTAAACAAAGAAATGTAAGACGCACCATGTGTTTCGTCCTACAAATCTGACAAAATTTTAAGTTTATTTTGTCCTTCCAATAAGCCTGACAACCAAACTCAATAAACCTTTACAACCCTTCTTAATTCTTTTAGTTATTAAAACGTACTATTTCTAGTGTATGGCTGGTTTGTTTATTTTCTTTAACTTTGCACCAATAATATTCTTCATAAACTGATCCTTAGCCAGTTTTTTTGAAATTATTAAGTCCTTGTTTTATTGTTTCAAGTGTTCCTTTCTCCCTTTCTGTTTCTTAAATCTGTTGTATTCTCTTCTCACCTACCTATTTCATCTCCTCACCTTCCTATTACAGTTACCTCTTAATAAGAATAAGCATGGTTTTCGCAATATAATGTATTACACTATCGAATACCTAGAGTACCATTTACCTAATACACTTTTCATCTGCTCTGCAAAGTTGTTCCGTACAGATTTACCCAGAAAAAGACTTTTGAAATTTTTTTATTTGACTGTGATAATGCATGAAATGAATGTATACCATTTACATACTAGTAAAAAATATAAAAGTAAAAAAATTGTATGTCTGTTCCGAACTTCTCTTTATTTTCTGTTTTGGAATAAGCAATTCTTCGCACTTATATAAATTATGTCCTTGAAAACTTCTTACTTCGACTCCACTGTACTTCCAAATGCCGAATCTTCCCCTGAAATATCTCTTCATTTCTGAAATTTGTGCCTTTTATAGCTGTACATATTTCGCTCTCCAATTTTTCTACTGGTTTATTGAATATTTGAATTTAATTAACTTTTAATTTCGTTGATATCCGGAACCCCCAATAAAAACCGAAATTTGCTCTAGAATCTTCCAGGATGTTTCGGGTGAAGTGTTGAAGCAATAAAAGAACAAGGAAAATGGAACGTATTTTTTTTGCGGTAAATTCGAATTGCGAAACCATTTATCGTACTTTACTTACACAAAACCAGTTTTACCAGAGATTAAGGACAGACTAAGGTGCCGTAAATCCCGGCTGAAACCTGAAACATTTCGAAGTAAGATACATTAGGTCTAGTCCACCATTCCTGTCTGCGCATGACGATGAAGCCCGCAGCTTAACTTGCGAAAGACAGCAACGGTCTACCAGGCTTAACGTCCCAGTCAGACAGATGAATTACACCTCCATCCCATCCTGACAGCGTGAAAATTTGGATTTTGGCCCACGCCTTCAATTCACAATAATTGGATGGTTATAGATGGGTGTAGGGAAATTGCCACCGGAGCCTGTGCTCCATTGCCATTAAATTAAATTAAATTAAAATCTGCCATTAAATCTCGTTGCTGATCAAGGCCCACCGTGGTCGCTATTCAATCATCTCTGCTTAATTACTGACAACTTACCATCCCGTATTAGGTCTAAATTATTCTATTTCCACCTTAATCTGTTTTTTGGTTGCTTCCAACAGAAATGAGTACGATTAATGGTAGGATAAGGTTTAAAAATTCTGCACTTATTGGAGAGAGTGATGAGGGGGTGTACGAGAGAAGTAAATGAATTGGGTTACAAAATTTTGGTCAGACCATTGCTTGTATATGGTGGTGTAGTATGGGACCCACATTTTGTGTATCAAATACAGGAGCTGGAGAGGGTGCAAATAAGAGCTGCTAGATTTATTTCTGAAAATTTCTGCAGAATCCAATATGTAACACATATGATAAAGAAGCTGGAATGGGATTCATTGCAAGACAGGAGGAGGATGAAGAGGGTCATGGGAGTGTGCAAGGCGTATACTGGTGATGAGGCATGGAAAGATATTGCAATAGGTATGAAAAGTAGTGCATGGAAGGGAAAAGATGACCATGACCACAAGCTGGCACTCGATTTCAGGCACAAGGGTGACGGAAGATTCTCATTTTTAGGTAAGGGTATCACGAATTGGAATAAGTTGCCAAGCGAAATGATGAATAATGTACCGAAAACGTGAAAGAATTTAAAGTTAAAATTTGTAGAGGACAAATGTAGGCGGGTACAGGATAGGGGGAAGTTGGGTGTGTAGGGAAATTGCCACCGGAGCCTGTGCTCCATTGCAATTAAATTAAATGTTGTATACTTGATATTACTTTTAACGTTCACCCTCCTGTTATAATTTTATCTTTTGCTCCTATTTTTATTTGAAAGAAACATGTAAACTATAACTGAGATAAATTCACTTTCTCTTTCTCAGTAAAAACAGTGATTCCACAATCAATATTAAACTTGGCTGAGTTCGCTGAATCAAACATTTGTTACATGACGTTTGGCTCACGTTGCACTGAACTCAAAATAATTTTTATAAAAACGAATTTTAGTTTGTGCGCAGCTGCAACAAAGTTTACATAAATCAACTTCTTCACATTTGATGTCAAACTATTAATGTAATAACCTCTTTTTATGCTCTCACCTGGTTAGATGCAATCCCTCTACCCCTTTCTATCTTGCGTTAATCTCTTTATCTCAACACACCCCCTTACAATCTATGTCTTCGAGTATGTGCTTCATAGTTTCTAATATTTGTCTTCCGCTGCAATTCTTACCTTCTACTGTTCCTTCCACTAACGAATTAACCTATAGCACAACATTTCAAATTATTCAATTTTCCTTCATTCTGGTATTCCTAAAGTACATGCTTCGCTACCATAAAGTGCTGTGTCCCACAAAAAGAGTTTTAGAAAGTTGTTTCAGAATACTAGAGCAATATTTGAAACTAAAATATTTCCGTTTTTCTTGAAATTTCTTTTTACTCTTTCATAGCCATCTCCTATCTAAGCAACCTTGGTAATGTTTCTCTATGCATTTATATTATCATCCTTGTTAATGCGTCCACCACGGAATCATCATTTTCGTCAGATTTGGTCCATCTTAAACCATCTCGGTCCATGCATCGTAATGTTAATAACAATAATATCCTCATCATATGTATGTAAGGAGCTTTTTTGTGATGAGCATCTTTCTACTGATCGATAAAGGTGGTATTATTTTAAAGATAAGTTCTCCAGTTAACATAAAAAATTAACAAACAAGTAAATGGCAAAATTATAAACAGTCATGTCACAGGTATGAGATAGTTCAAAGTAAAGCTGCCAGGGTTCGCTGTGATCGCATTACCACTAGATAGCAACAGCACATTTCACAGAGACACGCATACACTGCACTGCGCGTGTTTTCTGAAGTAAGGAGCTTTTCGGATATTTTTGTTTCTGTTCAGCAAACATTTGATGGTTTGTAATTTTTACGTTAGACGTTACAAGTGATTTGCTACGCAGGTCTTTCATTTGACAAATAAATAATTGCTATAAACCATTCGCGAAATTTTCGCACGGACGACCTAGTTTTACATATAAGGAGCGTCCATAAACTACGTAGCTCCATTTTGGGCTCCTGTGAACGTCGCCTACCCCTGCACGTAGCTCAACTTCGCATTTGCCTCTACTCCCTGTGACATATGGTCATTTTATGATGCACCATATTTTTTTATAAATTAAGATATTATACTTGGAATAATTGTGGTAAAGAAATAATTAAGTATTTGTGTATATTTTTTATAAAATTCATAGTAACGAGTATTCCACAGATGATATGTATATATTGTATGTCGTTGGAATAATCTAAATGTCTTAGTTTTTTATTAGTAGTAGTATCTTTGATTGTTTTGTTGTTAAAAAAAAAAGGAGAAGAAAAAAGATGGTTAACTAATTTGTGAATTTGTAATAATTATTATTGAATTGAACCTTTAGATATGATTAAAAAGAATTGCTGTAAAGTATATTCATCTGGTGTATTAATTTAAAAGTAACGAGGAGCTTACACCCGCCCCCCCCCCCCTCTCTCCGCAGCTAATTTCCCTTTTGATTCCAGAAGACATTTTGTACTGTTTTCTCTTGTCAGACTATCGTAAATTACATACGGAGATAATTAAATGACTGAAATAAATATTCACTTGCTGTTGTGTGTTGTGCCTTTCCCCATTACTGTTCAAATTATACCTAGAAGAAATATTGGAAAATGCTTAAATGGAAAAAGAGGAGTGCTTATTGGTGGCAAGAGAATAGAGTGCATACGATTTGCTAATGATATGGTCTTTCTGGCAGAAAGCGAACAAACTCTAAACAGAATGCTAAAAGATCTAGACGAAGCTTGTGAAGAGTTTTGATTGAAAATCAATACAGCAAAAACTAAGAGTATGGTGACTGAAAAAGGAAGAAAAGTAATAAATATTAAGTAAGGAAGAGCTAATATCAGTCAAGTAAGATCATTCAAATATCTTGTGTGATAACCGAAGATTTGAGATGCTACCAAGAGATAAAAACTCGCATTGCCGTGGCGAAGGAAGCATTCAATAGGAAAACGCGGATACCAGCTGGAAAAATAGACAAAACACACAGGAAAGACTTGGACAATGTGTTGTATGGAGTGTGGCTATTTATGGGGCGAAGACGTTGACAATGAGGCGAGAAGAGTTTGAGATGTGGATGTGGAGGAGAATGGAGAGGATAAGCTGGGTATATGAAATAAGTAATGATGAACTGCTGGATAGGGTTAGTGAAAGGAGAAAAATACTCCAAGTCATAAAAGAGAGAAAGAAGAACTGGATAGCCGCATGCTGAGAGAGGAGTGCCTGATAAAAAGACGTCTTGGAAGGACTAGTTTGTGGGACGAGAATAAGAGGAAGAAGGAGGTGAAAAAATACAGACAACATCAAGGAAAACGGCAAGTACATGGACCTTAAGAGAAAGGCAGAAGACAGAAGAACATGGAGAGGAGCAAAGTGAAAACCTGGGGCAGATAACTGATGATGACTTTGTGTGTTCTGACCTTATTTTAACTGTGAGAAATAATATGAATGAAAAGCTACGTGATTTGGCTCAGAAAATCACCCTTCCTCACGTAGCCCAAGGTAGCTTTCTACCCAACCCCTCCCCCCACCCCCTACTCCGAGCCACGTGGTTTATGGACGGTCCCTTTACAATTGGGACAGCTAAACTTTACCAGTATTAGACTATGCGGTTTGTGGCAAGAATGAATCTTGTTATAATATACACTTGCAGCTTTGCCATCAGTTGAATTCGTTACTCATGAATTTGTTGGGAGGACTGTAATACGATCGTGGTGGTTTGACTTGAGATAGGTCGATTCAAAAGATGATGAACCCGCGCTAGTTCACTATTGATATCAACCATCCCATCCCCATCGGAACCTCGGGTCTGGTTTCCATATGAATGTGATTTCACGCAGTCGAACGGGTCTCCTTGCAACAGCCATCCCAAACCTCTGTCTGGCGTTCCTCTTTTTATTGCCTGCCCTCCCCGGGCGCCGTCTTCTGTCACCTGAGACGGACGCCACAGTCCCGGAGACTTTACTGTCTGTGAGCGGGCACTTTCGAGACGGTCGTAAAGACAGCTGACACAGTCGCTGGCGGACAGCGCGGCGTCGCTTTGTGTGCTATTGCTTTTCAAAACGGCACATAATCGCTCGCGACACGGAGTCTCGCCTGTGTGGTCCACCAGAGCTGCAATACGATCTCCAGATTTCTCGGATGCATCAAAGCTGAACTGTGGCAGCTCCTTCTGCATGCTGCTTCATTTCAGAATACACGAAAAATTCATCAAGATCTGGTTACGATTAGTTTGCCTAGATGCTTTGGGGGACATCCATTAATTACGTGTGGTGAAATAGGGGGGGGGGGTCCGGCGAAATCTCACCAGGGGGGAGGGGGGTCTACGGAAATGTCACGTGAGATTTTGCGCAAAATTTGGGGACAGTAGAGCCAAAAAAAGGTCTACAATTTGCGCCAAAGTCGATTTCAGGAGGGTATTTCGTCAAAAAAGTTAGGGTGTGACCTAAAAAAAAAGGTCTACAAAAGTTTACAGGGCGATATTTAGGGGGAGAGGGGCTTCTCACGGATCAGATCTCACCAGAGGGGGGGGGGGGGTCCAGCCAGATCTCACGAAATCTCACCAGGGGGGAGGGGAGGGGGCCAGAAATCCGGAAAAACACCTCACGTAATTTGTGGATGCCCCCTTAAGGAGCTCTAAAAAAAACTAAAGATTCATTATCATCACAAGAAAAATAGACAAAGTTCTCAGAAAAAGACTCAGCAAATGTTTTGTGTGGAGTATGGCTCTTTATGGGACGTAGACACTGAGACGAAAAGATGAAAAACTGTTAGAAACGGTTGAGATGTGAATATGGAGGAGAATGGAGAGGATAAGCTGGGTGAATAAAGTAAGTAATGTTGAAGTGCTGGAAAGGGTTGGCGAAAGGAGAAAATTACTCGAAGGCATAAAAGAAAGAAAGAAGAACTTGGTTGGACACTTGCTGAGAGGGAAGTGATTGCTAAAAGATGCCTTGGGAGGACTAGGAGAGGGAGAGAAAGAAGGAGGTGCAGGATTACAGACAACATCAGAGAAAACGGCAACTACATCGATTTGAAGAGAAGGGTAGAAGACAGAAGAGCATGGAAAGCAGTACAATGTGAAAACCTGCCTTAAGCAGAATACCGATGATGATAATAATAATCATTATAAGGTGAGGAAAGATTGCTTGTTGAAGACTTGAAACGTAAATACCTTTTCGCAACATCTGATAACAAGCTGGGCACGACACCTTAGACAGGTAGTAAGAAAAGATTTCAAAATTCCTCACTTGTTGGAGATAGTTATGATGGGTCGTATAGAGAAATGAGAGAATTGGGTTACAAAACTTTTGCCAGATCATTGCATATGGTGGTGTCATACGGGACTCACAGGAGATGGAGGGGGTGCAAAGATTTGTCTATGGAAATTGTGACAGAAAACAATCAGTAACTGATATGATGAAGTAGCTGAAATGGGATTCAGTGGAAGACAGGAGGAGGATGAAGAGAATCATTGGAGTGTACAAGGCATAAATTGGTGATGAGGCGGGCATAGTTATTGGTGGAAGAATTGGGAGAGGTGCTTGGAAGGGAAAAGATGACCATGGCCACAAACTGGCACTCGATTTCGTGCATAAGGTTTTGGGATGATTTTCTTTCGTAGGAAAGGCATTCAGGCATTGGAATAAATTACCAAGAGAAATGATGGATAATTTACCAAAAACGCTAAAAGAATTTAGAGGTGATATCAGTATAGGACAAAGTAGGTGAGAAAACGAAATGGGGAAAAATGGATGTATAGGGAAATTGCCATCGGTACAAACGCTGCGTAGTAATTAAATTAAATTAATCCTGTGGGAGTGCTGTTCCAGACCACGCCGCTTTTGCATTCACCATCCTTTAGCGCCGTCTTGCTTCTCTGTAATCATACTCACCTCAACAGACGCATCCTAACACCCTACTTGTATAGAAGATTCCAGCAATTTAGCCACTACACTGACGAAAACGACGAATTCTGCCTATACCATAGTTTCGGAAGTACATCACAAGTTTTATTACCACTAGGTGGCCCATACGAAAATTTCACGAATTATATTATACGACGAATAGTGAGGGTGATTTTTTTCGTTTCTTCTTATTAATGATAGGCATACAATGTATTGCAAATATTTGTATAAGCTTGCTTCAAAATTTTGTTTTTAATTATGACTAAATAATTTACTATATGTTGATGTAATATTTTGGTATGAAGTAATGCTCTTTTGTTAGCTGGTCAAATTTTTCAAAAGCCAAAGTCTATAAAATAAAATTAATAAATAACAAAGTCCATATTCTAAAAATAAATTTTCAAAAAAATTATGACTGGTTATTGCATGCTTCAAGCGAAAGGAATAGATTTTGTAAGGTCATCTGTGTTTTGTGCTTGGTTGTTATTTTACTCCATAATCATTCAATTTCCCCGATTTTGTGCTATCAGATAACTAATTTTCACTCTCTATGCGGCTATCTTTGAGTAAGACCGTTTGATAATGAAAACATGCTTCAAACTTGACTATCTCCATACCAATAGCTTTTTTCAAAGTTGGACTTGAAAACATTTGTTACAGTATAATAATAATTCCGTGCGGTCTTAATAACCTGGTGACAGGGTTTCTATTGGGTGATCGAGGTTTTTATTGGTTGCGGATTCCGCCCCTGTCGTAGCTGCCTTAACCTAACCTGGCAATCCTACCGGGTAGAGGGGACCTAAAGTTTAAAGTGGAATCCGAACCTCAGAAGCATTCTGGCGTACTTCATATTACACAGCAAGCTGTGCCAGAGGTGAAAGCAGGGTTAAAGGTCTATGAAAATGCACACCGAGAACGGGCTTCGAATCTGGGACCTCCAGTCAGACGCCTAAACCACTGAGCCACCAGACCGCTTTTTGTTACAGTAAAAAAAAAAAAAAAAAAAAAAAAAACGCGTCATGTGTATATGTAAATTCAGTACAATTCATCCAATACCACATTGCATAACAAACTCATTCCTTTTTTTTTTTTTTTTTTTTCATTAGGTCTCGAATATACCATGGAGTCAGCCTGATAGAGTTATAAGTCGAAAAACAGGTGTTTTAGAGAACAATATTACAGATAAAATGATGTATTAAATATGCCTATCAGCTTCATTGATAAAGTTCTTAATGGTGCAGTAGATTTTGTGGTTGTTTGCAGCAAGCAGAACTGTTAACACTGGTTGCATGTGGCTGCTACGCTCGCACAAGAGAGTAGAGAAAAGTTGTTTGTTGTTGGTGGCAGCAATTGAAGAACACGTGATTGAGGTACTGTAGTGCAGAACGACATGTTTACCACGTGAATGGGATATGGATGGCTAGGAGAGGCGCCGTGCTTGAATCTCATTCGGATAATCACATCTACATCTATACCCTGCAATTCACAAATATTTTGGGTGGCAGACGGTGCTAAGCACCAATCATAATCCTGTGCATTCCAATCCCGAACAGAATTAGGAAAGAAAGAATACATAATAGTATCAGAACGGCATCTTATTTCTCTAATCTTATCCCTCATGTCATTGCAACCTAAATAGGTTGGCGGAAGATGTATTTCATTGCACTCGTAAATTAAAGATTTTCGCATGTTCTCCAACAAATTTAAACGAAAGCAACGTTGTCTGTCCGCCAAACAATCCCAGCCCAACCCGCGTATTAACTCCGTGACACTTTCGTAAGGACTGTAACTAGCAGTCATGAATCGAGCGGCTCTCCTCTGTACTTTCTCTAACGTGTCAATCAATCCCTTGCGATACGGATGCCAAACTCCACAACAGTAAACTAAATGAGGACGCACTAGTGTTTTGTACGCTATTTCCTTTGTATGAGCATTACAACTTCTCAAAATGCGACCTATAAATCGTAGTTTAGAAATAGCTTTGCCTGCGACGAAAGTTATGTGCAAGTCCCATTTCATGTTGCTTTGTACTGTTACGTCTAGATACTTCAGGGAATCCACCAACAACTGAATTGTTAACTTCGTACTCGTGAGCAAACGGGGTATTTTTATTACTTATTTGCATTGCCTTACAATTTTTGCAGTTAAGTGTAAGCTTCCATTTATGGCACCATTCCGAAATAACATCCAGATGGCGCTGAATTTTTAAACAATCGTCAGAGCACCTCACTTCCCTATAGGTAAGTTCATCATCAGCAAACAATCGCATCCTGCAATTATCGTTGTGACCGAGATCGTTTATAAAAAAGTAGGAAAAGAAGTGGTCCTATTACACTTCCTTGAGGAACGCTCGAAGTAGCATCTGGCTTAGAAGAGGTTTCCCCGTCAACAACGACATACTGTGACCGACCAGTTAGATGTGATGTAGGAACTTTGGTCGAATCACTCATGCCAGTGTGGCAAAGATACAATGATCAGTTTCATTCCTCATAGATATATCATTTAACTCCAGATCCAAATAACTATAGTCCGTTCAGTTAACATAGGCGGCTCAAGGTCAGTCTGCTGTATCCCCACTCCGCTGCTCTTACCCCGTCATACGAAAGGAGAGAGCAGTAGTTCCATGCTTAGGGTGGTTTCCCACGACCCGCGCCTTTGCTAGCCGCGCCGGTCCTGCTATCAATAGCGGACCGTGGGAAGGGAGCTGCCTTTACTGTCAGGGATGGCGCGCCTCTATCCGTAGCCCAGTCTGTAAACATCAAACGCCCGGATAGCTGAAACGACACTAGGCAACGTGGTGGGGAGGCGGCGAGGGCTAGCCTTTGGCGGGTGCTGCGTTCCCACGATCTCTTGTAATTGAAGCGGCACCTCACTATCCGAAGTGTAGGGATGAGCGCGCGCCGCAGGTTAGGCCTCTCTTCCTCACCACCATATCCTCACTGCGTTGCCTAGTGTCACAGAGCACTTAACAGCAGCACAAGGGGTGCATACCGCTGCTGCAAACCGATGGCAACAGCACACCGCTGCACACGCCTGTGATGTTTACCGACATAGAGTGGGTAGCTGCGTCTCGTCCCCGCTAGCAGAAGCGGCCTTGTTGCCATGGCGTGTTGTTGAGTATCCGTCCCGTCCCGTCCCATCCCGCCTTCGTTACAAGACGTCGTGGGAACGCGGCTTAATACGGCTACAAAATCACAGGCCGTGAGAACCCACCGTTAAGGCGCATTCCCACGATCCCTTGTTAACGAAGGTGAGACGGAACGAATACTCAACCACACGCCATGGGAACAGTGCCACCTCTGCTAGCGGAGACGAGACGCAGCTACGCACACTATATCGGTAAACATCACAGGCGTGTGTAGCGGTGCGCTGTTGACATCGGTTTGCAGCAGCGGTGCGCACCCCTTCTGTTGCTGTACAGTGCTCTGTGCCAAACGACACTAGGCAACGTGGTGCGGAGGTGGCGGCAAGATGAGCTAGGACTAACCTGCGGCCCGCGGTCGTCCCTACACTTCGGCTAATGAGGTCCTGTCCCGTCTCACCTCACCTACAAGGGATCGTGGGAATGCGCCTTTAGATAAACGGTATGTTCGGAAGGGTTGGCAAAGGGAGGGGTTGGGGAGGTGAAGAGCGGGGCAAGGGGAACATTGACTTTTGCCACCAGTTGACAGTGAACGGGGTATAGTCATTTATCGCTTTGTTCACATACGCGGAGCAACCTTTGTTAGAAGTGTATGTCCATGGTTGAGCAGGATTCCACCCAGGTTTCGCATGTCCTAATCAGCGCTGATAGTTTGTTCTGCCGGGCGAGCCTGGTCGAGACAGTTGTTGACAGCTGGTGGTGAGAGGCGCGCCTAATGTCCTGTCCTCTGTGCGCGCCAGGCCTGATTTAATGCGCGCTACGGCGAATCTGATTATTCGCGCGGCGCTCCCCTGGAATGGCGTGGACGTCCGTTCCAGGAAGCGCTCCAGCTTGGCTAATTACAGCAGCGGGCTGCGACCAATCAGCCTTTCACTCAATCCGCGCTACTTGTCCCGCGGCAGGTGTAGCGAAACGAGGACTGCTCGCGTTGTAACAGTGCCGTCCCGTAGACCTTCCCACTCAGGGCTACATCTATAAATAGCGCATCAATTTGGTTTTAGGCCATTTTTCAGCAGTTCTTGAAAATCAAAGCGTAGTGGGTGAGTGGCAACGCCCTGGCCTCACATTCGGGAGGACGCGGTTTCGAATCCCCGTCTGGGCATCCAGATTTGGGTTCTTATGGTTTCCCCAAATCACTCCAGGTCAATGCCGGGATGGTTCCTTCAAAAGGCCATGGATGAATTGCTTCCAGATCCTTACCCCCAGTCCTTTCCCATCTCTCAATGACCTCGACGTCTACGAGGCGTAAAGTCACAAGCCAAAAAAAAAGTAATAATATTGAAAATAATTTTAAAAAAATCTGTTTACAAACAACTTTGTTGAGGTGAATGTTGTTTTATTTTTTATTCCCCGGACGCGTTTCGGTATTTCGGTGAGGGGCATCCTCAGGGGTTGTAAACGTATGTTTTACGTATGTATTAATACAATTACTGTATATGGCACAAAAATATATACATATACACACACTGTACCCATCCTCACATGCCGCTCTGGAACAGCACTTTATACACTTTTGCAGCATGTTTATTGAAGTTCCAATCGAAAACTCTTTCAGTCGTCATTTAGAAAGCCACATTTGTTGGTATATAAAAGATTGTTTCGTTAATTTATACACGTGTTTTGTACATAACTTGTTTTGGTTACTTTGTTATTACGTTAGTGATTGTAATAAAGTCAACCTAGTTTTTCTTGTGACTGTACCTGTGTTTTTCATTCTATTAAATTATCTCTCTGTTCCTGCGATTGACCTGCTACTTGTGATTATTATGTGAGTGTTTTTTTTTTGTTTGCTTTTTTTTTTGTTGTTGTTTTTTTTTTTTTTTTTTTTGCATTCGGCCATGTTAGCCATTCAGCCAGCTCAATGTGTTTTTTCGTTTTACAGTGTATAGATTTCATCCAAGTGTGATTATTTTCTCTCTTTTGTAAGGACGACACAAGACGAACACAACACTTAATTAAAACCACCCATGCCCTCGGCCGGACTCGAACCGGCGACCCCTGCAACGCGAAGCAAGCGCGCTACCCCTACGCTGCCGGGGTCGGCAGTGTCTGTGTTAGTTTTCCTGTTTTGTGGTTGTTATAGGCGTGTTGAATGGTGTTTTATTTGTTAAATTGGTGAATATTGCTTTTCCCATTCCTATGCATTTGTGTATGCGATAGCTTTCTTGAACCGTTAGCACATGATTTTTGTGTTTGTTAATTTGTAAGTATAGATAGTAGACTTTAAGCCCCGCAAAATTACGGTTTCAACGGAGTGTTCTGGCAAGTAATTGGTTGCAACAGCTTACCTAAAACGAATTGTTATACAATAACGCTCGATACAATACCTCGTGCCTTACGCTGTAACAGGACTTTGTGGAAGGACATAGGATATTTTTTTGTGATAAATATCATATTTTATCATGAAATAACTGAACAATGACACACAGACGGACATCGTGAGCACGTTTCCGTCATGTTAAATCGGTCATTCAGGCTTTGTTTCTCTCGCAGTTGGTTTGTGTATGATCTAATCAAAGAACACCAAAATCAAAAACGTTGATTTTTTTTTTTTTTTGACTGCTTAACGTCTCTTAATAGCGAGATCTTTAGAGACGGGAAAGGATGGGGGGCAAGGAATGGGAAGGAATTCGGCCATGACCTTTTGAAGGAAGCATCCCGGCATTTGCCTGGAGTGATTTGAGAAACCATGGAAAACCCAAATCTGGATGCCAGGACGGGGATTCGAACCGCCCTCCTCCCGAATGCGAGGCCAAAAAAAAAACGTTGTATACAATCGATATTAACATAAGATTTTTCCCAGAAACTGATATAATTTTGAAGTTCCCCCCCCCCCCATCCCCCTTAGTTTGTCGCTATTTTTAAACATGTTACAAGTTTGTTCTCTTCATGACACAGGTTCAGTGTTGGAATAGTATGATGATGCCTTCCCCGCCATATTGTAGCTGCTCCGTGCTTATTACGTAACTCATAGCCTTCTATATCCAATTGTAGCAATAAAATTTTGAATCCAAGCTTATGATTTCGCGGGGAAAAAGCTAGTAGTGAATAACAGAGTACGGGTGACTATCCTTAGAATGTCACAGACTTTGTACAAAAATTGGTCAGGGATTGTTTGGCAGCCAGACGAACTTTGAATTTATTGGCTAGGATACAAACATATTTTCTTTTATGACTGCAGTGAAATATTTCTCTCACCGACATATTTGGCTTGGAATGACAGCTGAGATAACTGCAGAGTAATGTGGTGCCTATATGTACCCTTTCTTCTTCCGTGCCAATAAAGATCGGAATGCTCAGAGGCAAGAACTCCCATTCCCGCCTACAGTTTTGTGAATTCCAGAGAGCACAAGTCACAGTGGATGTAGTTGTGTGTTACATTGGAGGTGTATTACATCACGGGAGTCTGTGTTCGGTTGGAAATCTGCGACGTCCTCCCGCAACAAAGGCTCGCCCACCTAGTCGTCGAGTCGTTAAACTGGGGAGACCACACGAGCCTGCTTTGAATAACAAAGGTAATACGCAGAGCTGTCTCCGCACACGATGACTGTGGGCATTCTCCCCGGGCTGTTGGTACAGCGCACAGTGTCAACAGAGGAACTCCCAGCCCAGCCATGGTCCTCATAAATCACGGTACATGATCATTAATTTAACAGTTACCTCTGTTAATCGAAAAGTCGCACTGCCAATCTAGTTAATTAAATGGCTAGCGGAGAAGTGTCAGCTCATAATTCTATCAACTATCCAGTCATATGCCACATTTGTTGCAACAATGATAATGTGGAGGAAGAGATTTTAGAATCCTTCAACCATTATTAGAGATGGGATGTAACAGGGAAGAGAGACAATTGGGTTACAGAACTTTATCAAACCGTTGCTTGAATATCGTGGTGTAGCATGTGACACTCATTTTGGGGATCAAATACAGGACTTGGAAGTTGGAGGGCATGCAAAGAAGGGTAGCCAGACTTGTTTGTAGAAATTACAGCAGAATACAATCAGTATCTGATATGATAAAGGAGATAGAATGGAATTCATTGAAAAATTGAAAAGCAGAAATATCTGGAGCGGAGAAAAGCTGAGGGCGGAAACCGACGTAGACATCCATCATGACCTGATGTAGTCACTTCTGAGTTTTCCAGAGGAATCTCACTTCTGAGTGACTGCTGGATGTATTCCAGGACGGCAGCTTCCTGAAGAGCTGGGGTCTACGCCGCAGTCGATACCAGGAGTGAGAGCTATGGTCTCACGTCACACACTCACCCTTCGACCAGCCACCTGGATGTGAGGATAACAATGAGATTTCATTTACAAGCTGGACAGTCAAAGAACTGTTTAGTACCTAGTTCAATGAGTACGCTTAGGAGTACATTTTATCCTTGTTTTTTTAGTGTAGTTTTGTAGGATTTATTAGGATTAAATATTCAACTGTAACTTTTTTCTGTTTTATGTGTTACCGTATTTATAGGATTATTTACATTAATAGTATTATTAACATAATTTGCTTTTTAAACATGGTCTTAAGGGAAGATTAGCGGCCCAGTTTAGCCTCTAGATGCTGGGTCAAATGTAAATTGAAATAAATAAATAAAATTCATTGAAAGACAGGAGGAGGGTGAAGAAAGTGCTGGGAGTGTAAAAGACGTATAATTGTGATGAGTAGAAACCAGATTATATGAAACACAAAAAGATAGAAAAATGCATGAAAATATGCAAGAAAAATGCTTAAAATATGCATGAAAAGTGTCAAAATGTGCAACATTATATAATTTATAAATAACAATTTTTCGATTTTTATTTCCAATTCAGCATGCAATTAGTAAGTAGTTGAATAACATGTTTACAAATTTGATGTAACAATTATAAAAGTAAACAATCGGGTACTGTTCCAAATATTCATTAGTAAAATTATTTCTTTGATCTCACAAAATGTATTTATAACTGAATATGGTCCGTTCCACATTCACTGATGTAACTGGGCAGTAATTGAAATTCGGTGCTGTTAGCAGTCATTGTTTCTGGAAAAACTTCACGCGTCCCACTAATAAAACTATCAATTTGGCACAAAGGTTCAAAACCTGGGTTAATGATCAAAATATTTTCATACTTCATTTTAAATTTGCACAGTAATACCTCTCGAATGCGGATTTTTTCATTAACTGAATAGATTCAGTCAACATCAACCTTGAATTTCAAGCTTTTTAATACTCGAAGGTATGTGGGAAAAATGAATGCTAATTACAGCTATGGTTTTAATATTAGAATTTTTAAATGCTTCCTTGTACTCACTAACTGTCATAGCCTCTCCACTATCAAAGTCGTTTACTACAACTTTAATGACCTCGAAATGTTTATTGCAAAACAGTACAGCTTCAACCCACGTCGCCCATCGAGTTACCACTGGTTCCGGAGGTAAAGGCACATTTGGCAACTTTTTTATAGGCATTATTACGAGAACGTGCCTTAAGAAACGCTTTCTTTGTTGATGATATCAGTTTATTTACATTCCCAAACGTGGATTGTATTTCTTCAGCGAGTCGTCGTAGACTAAGAGCTGTGCTGCTAGTAGATTTTGCCGGCTAAACATAAGATTTTATTTATTAACTAGGTTCACTATCGAAAAATATTGTAAATATAGCTAAAATATGCATTATCACTAGGTTTTAAGTAAAATATGCAATAACCGGTGAAAGTTGGCTTAGTATGCAAATGCATATGCAAACATGGAAATACATATAATCAGGTCTCTATTGAAGAGACTTCGATGGATATTGGTTGAAAAATTGTGAGTAGAGCATAAGGGAGTGGTAAACTATTGTTTTGCAGATAATGATGTCGGGAATTTAGATAAATTACCAAGGAAAATGACAAATAGTTTGCCGAAAGCACTTAATGAATCTAAAATAAAAATTTGTAAAGGGCAAAAGTAGTTAGGTGGGGAAATCATTCTCGAATTTTTTTAAAAATTATTTTTTCTCTACATATCTCTTAGAACCTATCTCCTCAATTATCTGCTTCATATATTCTAATCTCTGTCTTCCTCTACAGTTCTTACCTTCGACTGTTCCCTCCAATAACAAATTAACCAATCCAGCATGGCTCAAAATATGACCTACCAGCTTGTCTCTTCTTTCTGTAAGCTTTTTCCACAAACTTCTTTCCTCGCCCATCATTTCCAAAACTCGTTCATTCCTTACTTTGTCTCTCCACTTAATTTTCAGCATTCTTCTGTAGCACCACTTTTCAAATGCTTCAATTTTCCGTCTTTCCGGTATTCCTAAAGTCCATGTTTCGCTACCGTAAAGTGCTGTGCTCCACATATAGAGTTTTAAAATGTTTTTTGTAATTCCTAGATCAATATTTGAAACTAAAAGATTTATCTTTTTCATGAAGGCTCTTTTTGCTAGTGCTATTCTGCTTTTAACATCATTCCTGCTTCGGCCATTGGTTGTAATTTTGTTTCCCAAATAACAGAATTCACTTACTTCTCCAATTGCATTTGATCCTATTTTTATATTTAATCTGCTAGTATTTGTATCATTTATGCTACATTCTGTCACTTAAGTCTTGCTTTGATTAATATTCAGCCCAAATTCTTCTTTTATTTTGTTTATGCCATTCAGTAATTTCTCGAATTAATAAGAAAGTGGAAAGCAATGTGTAAGGATCATCACAATAAAGTTAAATATTGCCATCTAACCTGTTGCAGTTTGAGGTGTAACATATAAGGTTTAGTGTCGGAGGTGGCCGTGTCTGCCAGCACTTGTGGCGTTAGAACAATGTCCGGGAGTTTCTATTAGCGGGCTGTCGGCTGGCTGTCCGTTTATTTGCACGAGGCAACGAGTGAAGGTTTGCGTGGGCGTCACACACAAGTATGTTTACCACCACACCCTCCCCGCGCCACTAGCGCCCAGCTAACTGCCTGTTAAACAAGGTTTTCTCTTCCAAAATTTCTACTAACAAAATTAGAAAGGAATAAATTAGAATACACATGGTTACGTGAGAGCAATCCTGGAAAGAGAGGACAGTACTTCGTGCTATTTTTAAAAACCAAACATTTTATTCATTTATTTATCTTATGGCAATGTCACACAATCAATAATACAATTGTTTCCCACTAATAAAATGTAACATTGAATTATAATTGAAATTCAAAATCGACATAGTGCAGCCAATGTAGAGCTTCATTTGAAATATGTATAAAGAGTATCGGTGACTCCCTGAAGGCTCGAAGTGGGCAATCAAAGGTCACGTGACGGATGGTCTGTTTTTTCCTCACCACAGTCGCAATTCGGTGAATCTCTCATTCCCCATGTGTACAGAGCTGAAGCAGATCTGCCGTGACCAGACCTAACTCTGTTAAGAGCTGCCCAGGTCTTGAGAGGAAGGTCGAGTCCCTTTAGTGCCTGTTGACTGTCAAACAGGGAGTGCCATTCTGGTGGGGCTGAGGCTATCCATTCCAATTTCCAAGCTTCTCTCCCGTTAAAATTATCAGATATAATCTGCTTTGCAGTTTTTATGCTTGGACTTCTTGGACTGAAGTTGGGCTTCCATGTCGTCGTGGATAGGCAGATCTAAGTTATGACAGATCTTATTATATTGGGCAATTAGTCGATTGCGTCGTTTTGTCGTAGGTGGTTCGATGTTACATAAAAAGGGCAGCCAGTACAGTGGAGTGGTCTTAATACAGACTCTAATTATCTGCATTGTCTGGTTCAAAACTATGTCGATCTTTTTGACGTGGGTGCTATTCATCCAGACAGATGAGCAGTACTCAGCTGCAGAATACACAAGGCTCAGTGCTGAGGCGGATGCTCCCCAGGAGGTGCCAGTTAACTTCTGCAGAATATTATTTCTGGTTTTTAGTTTTGCTGCAGGGTTTTTAGATGTTTATTATACGACAAGGTGCGATTCATTACGACTCCCAAATACTTGGGGAAGGGGTTGTGTCGGATGGGAGTGCCATCAAGAAGAACGTCAAGTGAGAGATTCGCCGCCCGATTGTTAAGATGGAAGACACTAGTTTCCGTCTTGTTGGAACTGGGTACGAGGCGCCATTTCTTAAAATAGTTGCTCATTGTTTTGATTCTGGCCTCGCATTCGGGAGGACGGCGGTTCGAATCCCCGTCCGGGCATCCAGATTTAGGTTTTCCATGGTTTCCCAAATCACTCCAGGTAAATGCCGGGATGCTTCCTTCAAAAGGCCATGGCCGAATTCCTTCCCATTCCTTGCCACCCATCCTAAAGACCTCGCTGTTAGAGAGACGTTAAGCGGACAAAAAAAATTGTTTTGAGTTCAAACATGTTCATAGCTATAGAATAAATATTAGTAGCTATACATTCGTACAAAACACTTGTTTAACTGAAACACTGCAGTTTATTACTGTGTTAGGACCACAGTTTACGAATACCATATCAGTAATAATAATTAATTTTAAATTCACAATCTTTTCGTAAGGAATGGATATTATTTTCTCAATTCTCTTTAGTTTTCTAACACAAACATAAAGTTCGATATCACAGTGAAAGGGCCTACGATGCAGAAAATTGTTTAGTTTAAACCCTTATCTACCTGGAATTTCTTATATATTTTTTTTATTTCTTTTTTAAGAATGGAAGATGCATACATTCTTTTTCCATGAATGAATAATGAAGGTTAACTAGTAATATTTGTGGGAATGTTCTGGTTTTGTATCCCCCATATTGAGACTTTTAGGGTTGTCTGCTAGCACTGTTAGGAATCAGGAATGTTTAAACATGTTTCTTCACTATGTAACTAAGTTTATTTTTAAAAAAATCCTAGAGAACCTAATTCATGGTTAAAAATTTTTAAGGGAATGGTATGTTGTTTTTTTTTTTTTTTAATACTTTTACGCCTTGTCAAGGTCAGTAGAGACTGGAAAGGACTGGGGGTGAGGAACAGGTAAGAATTCGGCCATGGCACTTTGAAGAAACCATCCCCGCATTCCCTTGGAACGATTCCGTGCTACCATGGAAAACCGAAATCTGGATGCCCGGACGGGGATTCAAACTGGAGTCAACCTGGATGCCAGGCGAGAGCTTTACCGCTCATCCGCCACGTTCGGTGTAGTAGAATTTGCTACTACACAGTAGTAAATAAAATGTTAGGATGTTTCGTTTCTAAATCTATTAATGCAGATGCTACTGTTAGTTGTATACCTTATTGGATATTTTCGGGCTGGTCCGCAATACCCAGTTCACTCAACAGATTCGACAAAAGTAATAGCTCGTCTAACAGCAAGTTGCCGGTGGAACGTAAGTGCCGCCATCTATCCGCCAAACGTGTAAACTGTGCTCAATGTGTGATGTGTATATTCCGACCGTAGTCTGGTTTTTATGTGCAGTGTGTTGTGTGTATATGGAAATGAAACAAGGGACAAGTTGAAACCAGTTACCGGGCCCAGTGTGTTTTCTTCCGAACGATATCAGGCACAGGTATGCGTTCACATGTGACTGCGAATCATCATCTACATTTCCATATGCCACTGATCATGGTGGGTAAGTGGTAACGCTCTGGTATCGCCTTTTGGAGGACGAGGGTTCGAAACCAGATTTGGGTTTTCCATTGTTTCCCAAATCGCTCCAGGCGAATATTGGGATGGTTCCTTCAAAAGGACATGGTGGAATTTCTTTCCGTTCCGTGTCCCGCCTCTAATGACCTTGACTTCGACGAGGGTGGCGATACACGAGCTCTCCATTTGGATGTCATCTTATCATACTATGATCTTTTTAAAAAGAAGACCGCAAAGATTTATCTTTTTTTTTTTTTTTTTTTTTTTTTTTTTTTTTTTTTTTAACCAGGTTTTTCTGTTGGCGTTTATGTCTTTATTTTAAAATAATATTAGCAATTGATCTATTGCCACATTTATTTATATTTTGTCATGGTAGTCAGGAAGCATGTTAAGTCTTTATACTTCTCATTAATCTGCAGCACAAAGTCTTATTGAGACGACATCATTTAAAATAAATAATAACCCGAATATTAATATCGTTCTAATTGTTATTTAATAATATTTAAAACTGCATTATTTTCAATTTTACATTCAAAATAATATTTAACTATTAGCATAACAAATATTTCTATAGCGGACTGAAAACAAAAAAGAAATGGTACAATGTTGCATAGTCCACTCAAGGCACTGATGTTGTCTGCTCGGTGGTCGGTGGTCGGTGACAGAATGAGAAGAGTTTGGACCGCGGTTTCGCCAGACACGAGCCGACTAGAGTCATGTCTTGATGTCGCTCCACGTGGTTTTCCCCACACACCGTCAGTTGGCTTGATGGCATGATGGACGAAACTAATGGATATTGGACTGATCGGATATCCAAAATCCAAATAATCCTGTCAGTCCACGTCATCCACATCAATTTTCCCACAGACGACATCGCTCCATTTTGATGGATGGAGCGATCGTGTATGGTCACCTTTAAAGCCACTAAAACAGATTTCCATATTCCGTCACCATACCCATTACAGACGCATTTGAGAATTAACAGCAGGTGGTTTGGTACATAATATGGTTTTTATGAATCAGTTACCACCGCTACTATCTTTCCTACCTCGTTTCTTCTGCCGTCCGGACTGGAAGCAGCTAATCCAGGCACCACCACGGTATCGCAAAAAACTTTTTCAAATTTAGTTTGTTGCGAAGGGTAATATGTGTTGATTCAATTAGGTTATCTGACTATATACATATCGCCTTTAGTTGTATTCCCTGAATCATCGCATTTATTTATTGTTTGTGACAAACAATTACGTTAGTCGTGTCGCTATTAACTAGTAACTTTTTTAATTACTAAAGCACCTGTCTGCTTCCTTCAGAAAAAAAAAAATTAAAATTTTGATGACATACATTGTTTGAATTTTACCATCAGCAGAAAATTAAAATTATTACCACAATTTTTTATTTATTAGTTATTTAAACCAGGATTAACTCCAGATAGTAAATATGAATTGTTAATTTAATAGGTGATTGTTGACTTGAAACTTAATTATAAAGCACAGAAGTGATGTTCAGTAATCGATTAAAAAATGTATTGTGAGGTTGGACTGCAGATATTTATAGAAAGTGTACCACAGTGAAAATTGCAAGGCGTCGTACGCAGTCTGACACAATAAAATAAAGTCCGTGTAAATTTGTGACGATGCATGGAATTAGAATAGGTCTTTATTATCTGATTAATAGAATAGTTCATTCGTGTATTCGACTGCGCATCTATAAATTTTTAAGTAGATGTTGTAAGATAACATTATAATTGTTCATTATCTTTCCGTGATAAAGTTTTATTTGAGTAGAGAGCTGCTCTTTAATCTCTGTGGAAACCAAAGAGCGTTGTTGGCAGTTCCAGTTTTGGTGCAACAGTATCTTTGGATATGTGGCGCAGAGGTGAGGTGCAGTAAGCTGCAGCCACATACAAATAGCAAGATGAGCCAGTCGATATTGCATTAAAAGGAATTGTATAATATGGAATGTCAATTATTGAATCAAAGAAAGATGGGATTTTGTTTCTTATGCATCAATAAAACTAACAATAAGGTTACGAGGTTTTCAACCTTTAAATGGTTTGTATTATTGCAACTACATAATTTTCAAACTTATTACCCCAAGCAACTGTTTTGATTTTTATTTCGCAATTTAAACAACGGTCACTTAGGTATAGTTTGGTAGAACATCTCTTAAATTCCGAATTATGTGAACAATTTATGATTTTGTCTTGTAACAAAACGTTTGCTGTTTACTCTGATTAGAAAATGCTGTCCGAAGAATTATCTTAATATTTTACGGACTGATATCTGCGTGTACCAAATTATTTATTATTGCAACGGTAATTAGTATTCTCAGTGATTTCTTTGGGTAACTATCATGTCTTCTCGATATTACTCAATAGAGGCGGCGATAATATCTGCTAAATATCCAAAGTGAAGAACAACATTAACCAAGCTTGGGTGTATTTGATGTAGTTATTAGAAATGTCAATAACATTTAATGTGTATTTCGGACGTCCAAAATACGTTTGCGACAAGAAACATGCTAACTGCGGATTTTATGAGATGAATAGAATTAATTTTGGACAAAGGTGAATTTATCGTTCTTGTAAATAATATTTTAATAGCTCAACGTTAGTCAAACAATATTCACTTTTATGGGCTTGAAGTTATGCCCAGTTTTTCGTATGTTTCTACATAGGCAGTTTGGAGTGACTCAGCTGGGGTTTCTGACCGCCTTTCATAAGATCACAGGTACAGACATATTTCAGGTATAAAGTGTAGGTATGACAAATGCATTGCTCAGGACAGCTGAGGCACGTCCCACGCTCTGTTGTTAAGAGCGATACTTCAAAATCTACTCAGAGATACAGCGACTGTCAACTGAAAACTCTGCGTTGAATGGGATATGAGTTATAGCCGGCGTCCTGTCTGCAGTAACCGTCTATTGCGATATGACGCGCTATTTTAATGAATTTATTATGTATCGCGATATTATTTCTAAGATAATAGTAATGAAAACATGGAGAATGTTATGAGACCTATAAAAGTGTCTTTGCTTATAGCGAGACAAACTTCACCCTGCCAGTGTCTCAGTACACAATTACCGTGATTAGATTACGCAGTTTCATTATTCCATTGTTCCAACTTATTAGGTTTTTTTATGATTATAAAGTGTGGCAGGAATTTCTTGTTGAATGCCTGAAGTGTAAATACCTTGGCATAACATTTGATAACAAACTCAACTGTGCAGTAAACATTCGGTAGGCAGTAGGAGGCGGTTTTAAAATCTTTCATTTATGAGGGATGGTGATGAGGGGATTTACGAGAGAAGTAAAGAAATTGAGTTACAAAACTATGGTCAGACCATTGCTTGATTATGGTGTGGTAGTATGGGACAAAGCAGCCACGAATACGGACTTGACATTAATATAAATAAGACAAAAGTAATGGTCACTGGCAAAAACAACAACTGCCAATGCCAGATTATGATTAACCAGAAGATCATTGAATGTGTCTCAAGGTATACGTTTCTTGGCACCACAGTAAACAAGTTTCACTTCAATAATATTGTTACCTCAACTGTTTTATTTAAGAAATATCAGTAATGATACTTACATTTTTTTTCCACCCAGACAATTTTATTGATTTTTTTGTTACATAAATGATTCCATGAAAAATATATCTCAACTTAATTTAAATATAAAACTATTATAACTCCTGTTTCAGGTCCTTTTCTTTTTGTTCGATACTTGTCTTGCCTGCCAGATGGTGCTCGCGTCTGAGGTATGCATCTTGCTACTCGGCCCCAACACAGCCACATATTTCTTTTTTTTTTTCCAGTTTAGTAAATATCTGCCTTGTTGTCTGAGAGCTTTCTGTAAGTAGCGATTAGCAATTTAAAATTAGTCAGTTTTTAACTCTTAATTTCTTGTAAACGGAGGCTCAACAGGGCTAACGGTATTAAGGTGAGATACCTGAAGTGTTATACAACAAATACACATTTTTTAATTTATATTTTTATATTTATTTAGATTTGTTGATTTACCGGTGTCCCCTCTGCTTTCTTAATATTAATGTTTGCACAGCGATACGGATGGGAAACATCCGTCCCAGCTAGGCTCTGAATGGCGAGGAAGGTCAAAGCCATGATTGGAATTTCAAAGGGGACAAATGAATTTTGCTCCAGTCCCTGGAACCAGCCGCCCTCCCAGCGCCACTACAAACACATGCGTCACAGCTGTCAAGTTAAAAGATAGAAGAGGCAACCAGTACCTTTTATTCGCCGCGCTACAAGGGTCTTGTGATCTCGCGGAGAGGAAAAAAACTTAGAATCATCGTTCTGACCTGGGCAGCTGCTTCGGTGGGGAGGGGACGATCATGAGACCCTTTCTGCTGCGTCTGCCATTGTAATCTCTCTTCATTAATTTCCTGTGTCCATACTGAAGGTTACTAAAACGTTGTTTCTGGTAGGCCGGTCATGGTATCGTTGACGGTGGAAATATTCATTTCCACAATTTGCTTAGTAGGATACGACGCATGGAGATGCGAAATTTCTAATCACCACCTTGGGTAGTATCAGTTGGATTGGCCTAATGTTTAGTGCCACTTTTCTGGAATGAAACAAAGAGGATATATAAGACTTTAAACTTATTCCTCCTGGTTTATGCCACATAAAATGTATAGTTTTTTTATTTATTTTATTTTATTGCTGTTTTCCGACTGATTTAATGCAATCCTCCATCCCTTAACATACCTCTTACAACTTTCTTCTTAAATTATCTGCTTCATATATTCTAATCTCTGCCTCCCTCTACAGTTCTTACCTTCGACTGTTCCCTCCACTAATAAGTTAGCATGTCTCAAAATATGTCCTACAGTCCTGTCTCTTCTTTCTGTAAGACTTTTCCACAAACTTCTTTCCTCATCAATCATTTCCAAAACTCATTCAGTTTTGTACTTTATCTGTGCACTTAATTTTCAGCATCC
This sequence comes from Vandiemenella viatica, assembly GCA_031002005.1. Lineage (NCBI taxonomy): Eukaryota > Metazoa > Arthropoda > Insecta > Orthoptera > Morabidae > Vandiemenella > Vandiemenella viatica. The sequence goes on along the minus strand of CM061914.1, from coordinate 168,402,940 downwards.
CCCTACAGCGCCACATTTCAAATACTTCAATATTAATTCTTCCTCGTATTTCTAAAGTCTATGCTTCACTACCATATCGTATTGTTGTGTTCGACACATAGAGTTTTAAAAATTTATTTCTGAATCTTAAATTAATATTTGAAAATAAAACATTTGTCTTCCTCAAGAAGGCTTCTTTTCGCTAGTGCTATTCTACTTTTGAAATCATTCCTGCCTCAGCCATCATTTGTAATTTTACTTCCTATGTAACAAAATTCATTTATTTCGCCTATTACATCTAATCCTATTTTTATATTTCAGCTACTATTATTGCTATCATTTCTGCTAACTTTCATCACTTTTTTCTTGCTGTAATTTATATTTAATCCAAAATCTTCCTTCAGTGTTTTGTTCATTTTATGCATTAAATGTATACTGGAGAGAAAAATGGTTGTATACTACAAAGTCAACTCAGAGTTTTATGGACAAGAAAGTTGAAATCTCTGAATAAAAGAATCTGTTCTTCAGGTGAAATTATAAGATTCATTGTGTGGTTCACACCGTGAGACGGAAAGACAAAGTAAAGACATTTCGAAGAAACTGAAATAGATACATAGCAAAACACTTTAAAACGTATTACGAAACAATTAGAAATGAAGAAATATTTCATTAACAGAAACAAAAATTTCCGAAAAAGCTCTTTACTATAGAAAATACACACAGTATGCCAATAGTTTCTTGTGATGTGCTACTGTGTAGTAGTGATGGAATCATAGTGTTGCAAACTGAAAAAAAAACAAAATGTATTTTTTTTCAAATTTGTGAAAAAAAACCTAGCACCCTTGTTTTTTTTCTAAATTTGGTTTTTTTTTCAGAAAAAATATATTTGATAAATTATAGTTTTATTTATGGAACTTACATTTTACATGTGTGTTTTAAACCTTACTAAATCATATAATATCTTACATAATGATTCATAAATGTATCTGTATAGGTAACATAATTTTTTATTCATCCTCTATGTCGGTACCACATTCACTCGTATCAGTACTACCAACACTAGTTCGGTCGGAATTTTCTGTTTCTTCTTCTGTCCCCTCTAGATCCATAACTTCAGAAATAGTTACATTTTCTTTTACTGGTTGTATTGCATGCAAAAGCTTTTGAGATTGCAATTTTAAATTGTGAGCAAAGTACACACTGTGAATGAAGACTGCGCCGATAGTTCTGTATTACGGTCTTTTAAGTTTGAATTTAAATCTATTATCATTCAAAATAGGAGCTTTATTTGTTTTCAATCGTTGGTTTACGCCAACAGTTGCAAGGAAATTATTCATAATTACTGACAATGACTTAGTATCACTATACGCTGCGAGTTTAACAAGTATACGAATATAAGGAAAGCACAAGTAATAAAAAGAAGCAAAAAAACGTAGATAAATTTTAAATTCCTAATTTTTTGAAAAGATTCGTAGGTCTACAGATAAATTTGTAGGGCTGGCAGCACTAGTTCAAATAGCGAGTATCAATCCAAACAATGGGGAACGGGGATTCCTTCTCACGCAACCTAGCCTTTTCGGGAAGTCCCTATTCGTAAAAGAAAACTTCAGTCAATGTTACCAATATTTTTGTAATTTTTTTTTCTACTGAACCAGAAACATATAGTAGATTTAAAAGTAAGATAAGTACTTAGTATAAACTCTAAAACAGTCATATTAAACGATAAATGCCTTAAAAATTTGAAATTTATTAGTTATGAAAAAAAACATGTCCCAGAAAAAAACATGTTTTTTTTCAAGTTTTTTTTCATTTTTTTTTTCACGTCAGAAAAAAAACTGTTTTTTTACAACACTATGCAATCACTCCTTATTGACAACAGCGACGCCTAGTATCTAGACTCCGAACTATCGCATTCCCGTGACCTTGACTAACATAATTTTGCCATTTACGGGTTTAATTTCGAAAAATTATGTCTTAATTGCTGATGTTACCAAAGTGGATAACTTAATCTTTAAACTTATAACTCTTTTATCGATTTTGATCAAGTATGAATGGAGAAAGATGTTTCGTCAATAATAACACCTTCCAGGAGTAGTATATTTATTCTTCTTCTTTTTAGTTTCGGCCAGTATGGACCATGTTGTTCTTAACTTTGGCGAATTTTCTTCTTAGCCCATCCTTGCGCTGTGTTTTCTTTCTTGGATCCATTTCACCCCAGATCCGTGGCGCAATGTTTTGGCTGTTAGTGCCTAGATATGATCAGATGCTTTATTCAACATTCTACTCTTATCTCCGTTGAAAATCTGGTTGGGATCAATTTCCAGTTGCTCGATATATTTTCTGTCTAGCGTCGTCCACTTTGCGCTAGTCTCTTTACCTCTAAAGATGGGGTTGAATATTTGGAGGTGAATCTATCAATGACGATCCGAACTGTGATACCATAGAAGATTAATTTCCTCTTCTTATAGCTGATGTAATGCTCTCCAGTTGTTGGTATATGCCCTTATTGTGCCTGAGAATGTATTTTTTTCTCTTCTTTGTCGGCATCCATGATTTTTCTTCGGATATTTCATTCTTTTTGTTCAGTTTTCTCAGAAATATACATATATTTATATATTCTAGGAGCAAAACTCACTTAAAATGGTTACAGACTACAATCAATCAAAACAGCAGAAAAATTTTCAAACATCGAAATTGACATCAAGAAAAGGCGAATGAAATTCTTTGGTCACCTTCAGAGGCTACCAGAAAATCGATTGACGAAAAAGATAATACATTATGTAACTTCACTTAAAAATCCAACACCTTGGCTGTATGAAATTCGGAAGGATCTTAAAAGTGCAAACATAGGAGCAACAGACATCTTTTTTTTTTTAATGGCATTCGGCAACGGAGGCCATTCAGCCAGCTCAATGTGTATTTTTTCCAATGTATGGACGCCACAGGACGGACAAGACATTCACACAGACACACAACACTTAACACTTTACATCCATGCCCGCGGCCGGATTCGAACCGGCGGCCTTCGGCACGTGGAGCTAGCACTCTAGCCCCTACGCTACCGAGGCCGGCGAACAGACATCTTAGAAAGAGACACCTTCAGACACAAAGCAGACAAATGGGAAGTTATAACTGAGCAACCAAAACAAAAACAATACAGACCAAAGTGGTCGGAAGAACGCAAACAAGCTTTCTCGGAAAGAATGAAAGCCTACTGGAACAACAAGAATAACTCGATTCGGTGATTTTCTTAACGTCTTCCATTTATTGGGAGAATTTGCCAATAATAATAATAATTACTGTTTTCCCGCGTCGTTGTTGTATTTCCTGGTATCTCCGCGTGGAGCGCTTGAGTCGCGGAGTTCGCAGATTGCCCATGTGCCCAGTGACTCGTACGTAAGCATGCGGTTGGAGTCGGTCGTGGCAGCTGCCCTGTTTTCGTACCGAGATTAGATTCAGGCCGGAAGGTCAGGCGTCGGACAAAAGCCTGCGTGCCATAATGCCGAGGGGAGGTGGTGGAGTCTACCTGCTGCTTGTCAAGTGGCCGTGGCTGTGTCAGCCGCCTTGAATACAGCCAATCGCCCGCACAAAGCCCAACCCCAGCCCCGGAATGCAACACGCCTCCACAGAGTTCTAATCATTCCATTTCATGATTCCGTTCGACGGAAAAAAAACGGTCTCCCGTGTTATTGGTCTGGCTGGGTGTCCTGTTCGAATTTAGGTATCGGCAGGAATTTTTGTCAACTCGTCAAAGTGTCATTTACTTCAGCCTAGGCCTAGCTATGTGTATACGATATTCGCTGAAACTCTTCCATGGTTAAGCTTCAACGGGAAACTGTAGGCTTCCCGGCCTCGGTAGCGTAGGGGCTAAAGCGCTAGCTCCACGTGCCGTAGGTCGCCGGTTCGAGTCCGGCCGCGGGCATGGGTGTTTAAGTGTTGTGTATGTCCGTCCTGTGTTGAGTCTAATTAACTGGAAAAATTTCATACTGAAAGCACTGAGTGACGTAATCACTATCGAGTTGGCTGTATGACCTCAGATGCCGAAAGCCATTTTAAAAAAAAAAAAAAAAAAAAGATTGACCGGATTCAAGTCCTAGCTAGGTTATCGAGCATTCTTACTTTGGTGCCGATACCCTTGTAATCAATACTTTTCATACAATACTTCTTCTCATACCAGTACTTTGTAGCAGGTATCGATACCAATTATTACGGTGGAAAATTAGTGGCGGTACTAAATGGCCATTCGCAAAAAAAGTGAAAGTATAATTACAATAGACATGGCTGTATGATGTATGGGGCTCAAGACAAGAATAGGTACATGACGACAACCGAGATGTCTTTTCACTGTTGTTTTTAGAAACTGAGAATGTTATGGGATCTTGGTTTTAACTTTCCCATAGTTTTTGTTTAAAAAAGGTAGGGAGTAGTCTGATACATTCACCTCGAAAAAAATGGGTCATGGTTACATTATCTTTGGTTATCAACATTGCCTTTTATTTTCTTTTTGCTTATGGCTTTATGCCTCGTCGACGTCAAGGTCATTAGAGGCGGAATGGAACTGGGGCAAAGAACGGGAAGGAATTCGGCCATGGCCATTTGAAGGAACCGTCCCCGCATTCACGTTGAGTGAATTGGGGAAACCATGGAAAACCCAGATCTGGATGTACGGACGGGTTCCTTTTTTCAATACTTTAGTGAGTAAGATACGTTTTTCCGATACTACTGATGAATACAGTAGCGATACTGTTTTCTTCGACCAGTCCTGGACTTCATGTACGAACTGTTCTAATTGCTGATTGATCTCCGCCTCCTAAACTATACATTTCACAAAATGACAACACTCTGCTTCCCCCCACCCCCTCCCATTAGAGTAAGATCCTTCCGGCAAACGGGAGGGTCACCAATACGTCACTAGGGAAGTAGTGATTACTAACAAGAGGAAAGGCCTCCAATTGTGGAACTCAGATTCAGTTCATACTAGGGATAAAACGATACGAGTGAATACAAGTACTTACTGGATCCATTCCTTCCGATACCAAGTACTTTTTGTATCGATACTTTAAAAATAAGTATCAAGTAGGTATCGATCAAAAGTACTCGTATCGATGTGTATAGCAATATCACGAATATCATGATTTCATTTAACACGTTAATTGATACATTAAACGCTTATCTACACTGTAAAGAATATTTTTGCATTGTTTTCAACACATTCTTTTTCTAAGTATGTGTTGTTGGCAAACTTGTTTGTCTATGCCCAGCCGAAAAAAAAAAAAAATCTCTCTGCCATCGCGTCAGTCGCCATTTTATGTCGTGGTCGTCATGGACTCATTGTTTTCTTTTCGTTCTGTGTTCGTAATTCTAACCTAGGGTTGTCGTCGTTGATTTGTGTTTAGTTTTGGATTAGGTATATTTACTGATTGAAAATGGGACCTCCAAAGTCTAATGTGTGGCAATATTTCAAGAAAAATGATGACAAATCGCAAGCTGCAAAAAATGCTTTAAACCTCTGCGGTTTTGTGGCAATACTTCTAATTTGCATAAGCATTTAAAAAGCCATCCAGATATCACACCTGTTAATAGAAACGATAAGATTTCAATGTAAGTACAACATTTATTAATCTACAAAATTATTATTTGATATGTTTGGATGTTGATTGTGAATAGTGTTGTGTGGATACGTTAATCGATATGTTGTTTGATATAATCATATTGTAAGTATTGACTAGTATCGATTAAGTAAAAAACACTTGGAAAAACAAATATTTTTGGGCAGCACTACAAAAACCGACTTTTTTTTTTATAAAATAGTTTTATTTTGTCCTAGTCGGTATTAGTCCTGTAACGATCAGAAAGGTGAAAATGTAATAAATATCTTTCGTCAAATAATTATATATACTTTTATATCAATAAAGACTATCAATACTTATTTGATACTGTTTTTTCATTTGTTCCAAATTTCACTAGGAAAAATCAATCGATACGAGTAAGTATCGATAATTTTCAATGGATACCGAATAAGTATCGATACTTTACGACCGATACTGTATCGAGTAAAAGTATCGATACCTCAATGGTATCGTTTTATCCCTAGTTCATACTGTGTGTTATAAACGCTGGTGGCCAGCAGGGCCGGCGCTAGGAATTTCGGCCCGGGGTAAAATCGGCGACCTTTTTTTTTTTTAGCTCTACAAAATGGCCAGGCGACAATGGGGCGTATTCTTGCTTCATGGCCTGAGGGCCCCTATAGTCAGTTGATTGCAGTGATTGGGCCCCCCATCAGCGGGCGGGGCCCGGGTACTTTTGACCCGCTTACTCCCCCCTAACGCCGGCCCTGGTGGCCAGAGGTTGTAACGTAACCGTGAATGTTACGTTTATATTTGTAGTGGATAGTGTAATCTGAGAGGTATGTAAGGTCTTTGGCGGTGGGCGAGCGCCGAGCGGGGGAGTCAGTGATTGTCAGTGGTAACGTACGGAACAGCCGGCGGGAACGGGTCTACGGCAGTGTGTTTATCCCGTGAATACATCGTACGGCTGCTTGGCGTGTGTTCCGTACTAAAGAACACTGTGGGATGTGTGCTAAAGTATATGTTGGACTATGAAGGTTCTTCCGAGAGACCTGATTCAATATAAACTGTGTTTAGTAAACTACTGCAGAATCGGACTATGGCGATTGTTTGTTAATTAGTTTCGAGATTTGTGCTCACTGCTTATTTAGTTGTTTTGACTGTACTTGAAGCTGCTACCTTTGGTGACGAAGAAACATTAGTATTATTGTCTGGTGGCATGCTTGTGGACTGTGTAGTCTCAGAGGAATAAATCTACGAAAACTAGTACGCATATGTGTTTTTTTCTTCTGTGACTTTAATTAACCAACTAGCATAGCCGAAAGACTGGCGACCGCACGGCAAAACGAACCTTTAATTAAAAGAGTAATTAGTGGTGGAAGAAAGCTTAAGAAAAATCGTGTTAGGAAGTGTAGCTGCTCAATTGCTTCAACGAACTTTTAACTATACAAACACGAATAGCGTGAGAACACGTTACATTGGCTCAACGTGACAGGACAAGTTGCAGTTAAAATTGTTAAGGACGGACAGTGATTAATACAAAAAAAATAAAAAAAAAGTGCTGGAAATAATAAGCAGTGAATAGAGCGGGAAGACAACAATCGGCGATGGTACAGCTACTTCGAGGCGGCGAGTGCACAACATGTAATAAACGAGAGGACCCGAGCTTTCACGATCGGAACCGAACAACGCAGTCTGACGGGAAGCCTCGCCAGAGCAACAACTCGACACCGGGGCAACGCGGTACAGCGGAGAGACGCGACAGCGGAACAACGCGGGCACGCAGAAGCGGCGCGGCGTCATTGCGGTCGACGGCAGCGCGGTCAGCAACTGAGATTCTTCGAAAGGAAAGTGCGAACAATTTTTTTTAATTAAAGAAAGACACAAACTGACATTAAAATAATAATAATAATAAAAAATAAAAAAATATACTGTTTCGATTGGAATCACATTTCCGCGGTAGTAATTATTTCTTTTGCATTAAGGAATCTTCAAATGAGCTACTGACTATGCGGATTGCAAATTTTATGCATGCAAGCATAATTTTATTCTGATTTGGGTCAAGTTATGTCAGTTCTGTTAACGAATTAATTGTAATTTTTTTGTTGATTTCCAAGAAGGCATACGTTGAGTAGAATTAATAAATGTCTTCCATACAATTTCCTGTTAGGTTTTGTCTGGGAGGGTTTCTGATATTATATTTATTTTCTCCATGGCTGCGAGCGTTATTAAAGTTTATGTTAACCATTTTGTGAAGATAGGGGCATTATTTTACATCTCGAGCTATACGGAGTGGATCATGCAATATTCAAGTCGACTTGGAAAGCATTTCTTCGTGCCAATATTTTCTGGGGAGAGGCAGATCCAAGCAAACTTGCGTTTTCACCCAACGTTGTTTTATTCATGTGCAGTTCCTGCTAACCTGTGTTCTGGTTCAATGCTTTGTAGATTAGGAAACTGTTTGTTTACATTGAACTGTAGCCTGGATTTTATGGTTTTTCAGTGTTCTCAGATGGATAGAAGTTGGGAAAGAGGACTTTGCGTTTGACGTCCACAGTTTAAGGGTGTGGAAAGATTCTTAAGTAGCCTAGACTTTCTTAGGGTTCACATCAAAGTAGAGGATAAGATAAATACCCGGCATTAATAAATGTTGTTAAGAGGGTGGTAGGCCAAGCTTTTAAGGAGGAATGCAAAGTAACATGTACAAGCACAGTAAAGGAGTTCACGGCGATCCTGAAATTCTAAAAAATATAGATTGGTTATATAATTTTCAGTATGGTCCAAAGCTTGAAGAAGTTCCTGAGAAAACTGGGGTAGTTTTTGTGATAAAACTATCATGGTTTCAGTAAGATTCTGCCTATTTGATTATATCAAGGGGGCTATACCCGAGTTTGGTTACAGAGTAAACATACCTTGAACATAAGTGTTTAGTTGGGTGCGACAGGGTGAAATCGGAAGATGATGTTTGTATTTATCATTGTTTTTTTTTTTTTTTTTTAGAGGATTATTCAATGCTTGATTGTGAGTTAGATTCAAAGTCATCTGAGGCCTGTTGAGGAGCAGCTTGTGGATGATAATGAGTGTATGAGAAGTGTAGAGAATAATGAAAATTTGGAAGAGGACTTGTCAATTGGGAGTAAGGATTTTAGTAATCTCATGGTAACTGCAACTGGTAAAGGGAAAGTAGTTAGTATATCGCAGGAGGAGGTCAAGCAATGTAGGGAAATGTTCAGCGCCTTGAAAGAAGATAGTGTCAACGTGGACCAGAATTCATATCAGCAAGGTGATTTGGTTTTATTGGAAGTGAATTCCGAACTTTATAGTACTAATGGAGACATTCAAAAGTACCAGTTTTCGTATGAAGGACCTTTTCGAGTAGAGGGTGAGGAAGAGTCGAGGTACATATTAGCATTACCTGAGAATGGTAAAAGAAAGGGTGTTTACCCAGGCAGTTCCTTAATGCCATATACAAACGATGATAAGAAGAAAGAAGAGGAAGAACTAAGTGACAAAGAATTGCATGAAGAAGTTTGGCGAGAAGAAAACTCGGAAGAACCTGTGACAAAATATAAAATTACTAGGGAAGAAACAGAAGAATCAAAGGCTGAAGAACCGGGTAACAGTCTGAAAACATTTGGTGACAGTCTCGACGCATTTAGAGCGGAGATGAAACGGGCGTTTGCGGAATTTGAGTATAACCTGAGATGCTACTTCGAACAAGAAAAAGCAAAGATAGTTTCAGAAGAAACTTATAGATCAAATGGAAGAGAAACGGTGAATAAAAACAATGTTTGTGAGCCACAAGAGCAGGAGGAGACTTGTGTAACTGACGACAAGAATGTTGAGAAAGATACTGTAGCAAAAGAAGAAATAATGTCAGTAGAAGAAGATGGAAGACAGCGAGAAGCAGTCCTTGAGATGAAAGAAACATTTCAGGAGACAGAAGCAGTGAAGCATGAAACTTTGCCGGAAGGGAACCTCGCAGTGAAACATGGTCTGATGATAGATGAGTACTATTCATCATTTAAAGCCATACAACAGAAGGTGATTAATGGGAATAAAGAGATTATGCAGAAGAGAGGAAACTATGTGAAGCCTGAAGAATGGTATTTGCTGAGAAGATATGTGGAAACAAGTGGAGGAAGAAGAATGAAGGAGGAGTGGAAGAGGCGCAGGAAGAAGTTACGGTTATATGATGAAGCAAAGAATGTAAATAAGAAGAAAGGAGGAAGAAGAGAAGAAAGTTGGAAGAGACGCAGGAAGAAGTTACGCTTATATGATGAAGCAAAGAATGTAAATAAGAAGAAAGAGGGAAGAAGAGAAGAGAGTTGGAAGAAGCGAAAGAAGAAGCGGGGTTTAAAGCTGTTTGGTGAAGGAAGGAATATTGTAAAGAAAAAGAAGTAGGTACATTAGGTAGAGGGGGTGAGGTACAGTCTTCAGTTGCCTCACTACGCATGATGGAAACATCCATGCATAAATACCTTAGCGTTATGATAGGTTTAGGCTTTTAGGTTTTTTTGTCTTCACAATTATTTTACTATGGTATTTTACAGTTGTTGTATCAAATGTCTGTTGCGGTTGTGCGCAGATTAGCGACCCGCACACTGTTTGTTTTGGTTAGGGTATCACCGTTTTTGTCACAGCCGAAGGAGTTGGTTATTGTGACTTACCTTTTCCTTACATTAAAGTGGTTAAGACCGATTTAAATGTGGCGCAGCGTAATGTCAGTTTGCGTCTTTCCGCGTGTGGAGTGATCAGTGTTGGTGTACAACAGTCAGTGAATGAGGCACCTGCCTGAGCAGGGCACACTGTCAGTGCACTGTCGAAGTAAACAAGGCACGATTCAGTGCATGTGTCATACATCAGAAAAAAAGAGGAAAAAAAAATTGTTGTCAAAATATATTGTAACTCAATTTGTAATTTCTTGGTTATATGTCATGGATCTAAGCAAGGACATATGGACATTGAAAGGTTTGATGATTTGTTTCATGCAGTTTCAGACTGTGTGTGTTATTCTTAATGTGTATGTAATTATGTTAGTTTAAGGATAAGCAAGCAGCCACCCAGACTTTCCCTTTATGTTTGTGTAAACGATTAATCTTGCTATTTTTTTGTACCTATATGTTTCTATGTATAGTTTCTGAAACAAGTGTGGTTTTGTGATGACAAAAAGGTCGGTGCTTTGGCCATGCCGACTTTTTGGCCACATTGTAACGGTAGGTGTGGGGGTGTAACGTAACCCTTGAATGTTGCCGTTTATATTTGTAGTGTGGATGGTGTAATCTTGAGAGGTATGTAAGGTCCTTTTGGCGGTGGCGCAGCCGCCGGAGCGGGGGAGTCAGTGTATGTCAGTGGTAAACGTACGGGAACAGCCGGCCGGGGAACGGGAAGGTCTACCGGCAGTGTAGTTTATTATTCCCAGTGGAATACATACGTACGGCTGCTTGGCGGTGTGTTCCGTACTAAAGAACACTGTGGGATGTATGCTAAAGTATATGTTGGACTATGAAGGTTCTTCCGAGAGACCTAGATTCAATATAAACTGTGTTTAGTAAACTACTGCAGAATCGGACTATGGCGATTGTTTGTTAATTAGTTTCGAGATTTGTGCTCACTGCTTATTTAGTTGTTTTGACTGTACTTGAAGCTGCTACCTTTGGTGACGAAGAAACATTAGTATTATTGTCTGGTGGCATGCTTGTGGACTGTGTAGTCTCAGAGGAATAAATCTACGAAAACTAGTACGCATATGTGTTTTTTTTCTTCTGGTGACTTTAATTAACCAACTAGCATAGCCGAAAGACTGGCGACCGCAACGGCAAAAACGAACCTTTAATTAAAAGAGTAATTAGTGGTGGAAGAAAGCTTAAGAAAAATCGTGTTAGGAGTGTAGCTGCTCAATTGCTTCAACGAACTTTTAACTATACAAACACGAATAGCGTGAGAACACGTTACAAGGTGTAACGTGAGAAAGCAGTAACACGCGCTTCTCCGCCGATGTCGAGAAAATCGGCATTGAAATATTCCGTTGCGTTCAAATACTCTCTACGTTACGTAGATTCCAAGGGACGCGAGGTGCATCGAACAAGCTAAGCCCGTGGTCTCCGGATCTAATCTCGCTGCTGGCAACTTTATTTATTTATTTATTAAAATGTGTATGCAGGTAATTCCCGGCATCAGTACCGACAATTATGCATATCATAAGTTTTTAAATACCTCTGTTGTGGAAAAACCGTCGGCATCTCGTTTCGACCCTCCCGTCCCTTGACGCGGGAATGAACATCTGTCCTTCAACTGTAACGGTCGAGTAACGATATTGTATTTCATAGCTGTCGCAACAAATGTTTCTGTTTTTGAAATATAACTTTTTTTGCCAACAACGTAATGAGGATTCAAAGCGTCGGCTTTGTCGCAACAAACAGCATTTAAAGAACTTATTACAGTAAAGCGTCTATAATACGAACTAACTAGGAAAGAGAGTTGTTCGTATTATCAATTTGTTCGGATTATCGATTTGTGTAGTTTCTGTTCGTATAGTTTTAATATTGCCCTTAAAATTACATTAGGAAATTAATAATCTTACATACCCTTTGCAAAAGAATTCTCGTATTTTCGGCTGCTTCATTTTGGAGGAATTTATGCTTCCTCTTAGAAGATGAACACAATGCCATTACAGACGTATAATGTTGGTACGAGAAACTAAATTCAACAGAACATAGCACAACACCAACATAGCAAATCAATAACAAAGGAACACCGAGCGTGGTGGGTGAACGGTTAACGCACTGCCCTCGCATTAGGGAGGACGCCAGTTTCGAATCCCCGTCCTGGCATCGAGATTTGGGTTTTCCATGGTTTACCCAAATCACTCCAGGCCAAAGGTCATGGCCGAATTGCTTCCCGTTCCTTGTCCCCAGTCTCATCCAGCCTCTGATGACCTTAGCCGTCAACGAGCCGTAAAGCCATAAGTAAAAAAAAACAAAAAAACAAAAAACGGTCAAGGCGGGTGTCAGTAAGAAATTCAAAACGACCGGCACATTCAGAGAACTGTTGCGACCCGGTTACAACAAACATTCATCATCAAAGCCAGCATCCGGCTGGTTGCGAGGATATAGCAGGGATAATACAATAACAAACGAAAAGTGTACGGATTAAATTAACAATACCTAGTTATTTATTAGTGAAATTGCAGAAAAAAACAAGTGTATTAAGGTGTATTGTAAATAGAAACAATGTTGGCGCAAAATTTGTAAAAAAATAAAATAAAAACAAGTTGTTTGGGTAATTGACGTTTCGGATAGTTGGCGTTCCGATTTTCGACCCTCTTGTGTATATGCATAGTTGTTGAAACTGAAGGCCGGGTATTATCTGTATACTGAGTAAATAAAAAAAGGTGCCAGCACCGAGATTCGATCGGGGGCGACGGCACAGAGCTTGCTCGTTGAGCCACGCTCTCCTTCAAGCCCTGCTAATCTAGATCATGGGTGGCCAACATTTACAAAATATATTTATTTTATAATTGCCAAAGTAGTGAAAACTTACAGCTGCTTTTGAAAGCTGATTCAGTAATTTAGAGTTAGACAAGTACAACAAAATTTTTGAAATATGTTCATCTCCCTAACATGTAGAAATCGAGTCGGCCCCAGAATATCTCCAAATGGACCTGCTCACTTACAGTGCAGTATTGAAATAAACACATTTTTGAAACATCAGAATCAAAAGTAGATTTTTATAACACTTAAGTCAAAAAAGATAAATTTTCCAATTTGAGAAATCTGGCACAAACAGCTGTTGGTACTTTTTTTTTTCAACTTACACTTGCGAAGCGTTTTTTTTCCGAAAATGAAATCGACCAAACACAAAACACGCTCAGACATAACGGACGCTAACCTGCAACACCAATTACGATGTGCAAATACCAAAATTGAGATCGATTTGCAAAAGCTAAGTGAAAGAGTGGAGAAACAAACATCGTACTAGTAAAATAAATATTCTTTTAATCATTTCATTTTTACTTCATTTATATATTTTTTATATTTCATTTCTAGTGTTATATATTTCTTTAAAATGTGTGTTTAGTATCATTATTATTATATTATCTATGTTTACATTTAAGAATAGTAGTAAACACGACAATAATAGCTCATTATGTTTCGATTTTTTACTCCAAAAAAAGTCTATAGTATACCTAATATAGGGATAAATAATTTTATATGCGGCCCGCGGAGTTATGACGCATTTCCAAAGCGGCCCGCAAGATCATTTGGTTGGCCACCCCTCACCTAGAAAGTATTTGAACGCAACGGAATATCCCAATGCCGATTTTCTGGACAACGGATAGAAGCGCATGTTACTGATTCGCCATATTACACCTGTAGCCATGAGCTTTTATAACTCATAGTCGAATCAGAATTTTACAATTGGCGGCCTTCCCTTGTTAGAGAGAGTTTGTCACTGTTTGATTTGCTTCAAGATGTAAACCAATTAGGAATCGCCCTGTTACGGTTTTACTGCCATTCGGACAAGTAATTCTGTTTTACGATCTCCGACCAGCTGCCGAGCGGGTGATTAGCAATCTATTAAACTAACGAGCTGATTTCGTGTCTGTTAGCATCGGCAACTTAAACCTTAAACAACTTGTTACTAGTGTGTCGAATTGCGTTCCTAACACTGTAATTCACGGGATGTTTAATTTCAGAACAAACACAGTGGACCAGTCAACGTAAATAGCACATGACACTTGAAGAAAAATAATTTTAAACTAAATTCAAATCGTTCTGACTGTTTGATGGAATACTTGCTATCAGAACTAGGAATCGTCAATCTATAAGGTATTATTCACTCTCACTGAAAAACAGAATGAAAAATAGAGATCAGAAAAATTATCTACAGTGCAAAAATGTAGTTAAAAAACAGCTGATGACGGGAGTAGTGTATTAATACAAACAAATATGATACTGTGAATATATAGAACCACTGAAGATTCTTCAGAAAACGAAGTGAAACGTGTTCGGAAGAATAAACAAGAAATAAATTCAGTTGATATGGCGTGATGTTAATTATTCGTACAGCATGTGTTTGTATTCCAATAATAGTTATGTTCCTCGAAGTTTCGGGAAATGCTTCATTCTGACTGGTTGGTGGACGCTCCTGTTTTTTCAGAACATTCGACGGAGAAGCCACTTTTCGTTTATAGCGGGTGTCCATAAATTACGTGAGGTGAAATAGGGGAGGGGGGAGGGGTCCGGCGAAATCTCACCAAGGGAGAGGGGGGGGGGTGACCCGAAATCTCAAATCTCACATTAGGTTTTGGAAATTTTTGTCGGACTGTAGAGCTAAAATAAAAAAAAGAAGGTCTACAAATGACGGGAAAGTGGGGGTGTAACCGACTTTAGGTAGGATGAGACTAAAAAAGAAGTCTCAAAAAGTTGCGAGGGCGGGGAGGGGGGGGGGGGGAGGATCTCACGGACCAGATCTCACAAGAGGGGGGAGGGGAGGGGGTCTGACCAGATCTCACGAAGTCTCACCAGAAAAAGGAGGGGGGGCCGGAAATCAGGAAAAACACCTCACATAATTTATGGATGCCCCAATAGTTGCGTGTGAACTGTTTGGCAGGTCATATTGTAAAACGTATCAGTATAGGGAGACCATTTAAATATAATAAAATATATAGTACCACCATACGATTTACTAGGTGTTATCGACTTTGTACGCGTAAACTTAGAATTCTACTGCTAGAATTCGGTATAGAAAGCTGTAAGTTAAAAGGTTTTCCAGAAAGCAAGGAAACGGGACAATATGTCTGGGAAGCCATCTCAATACCATTCTACCGTTAAACGTATCTCAAGAGGAGATACAATTTGCAGCATGTTTAAAAACAGCAACAAAAAAAGGGGGGGTTAACTGTGAAGGACTACCTTGCATAGATCGTCCACCAGATTTTTCTTTGTGTTTTAAAATTAAGTCACTTTCTGGGGACATCTTATGTCAATACCGTTTTGTATACATCGTTTCCTTCGCAGAGAAATATAATCTTTTTGGATTTGAAACTCGTCAGCTAGCTACATACGAGGGGCAGTCAAAAAGTTCCCGAAATTTCATTGTAACTCTTTATTAACAAAACATAATTACACATTTACTTAATCTCCTTCACAGAAGGCTCCTTCTGAACACACACACTTGCTCCACCGCTCCTGCCATTGCTGTAAACAACGATGAAAATCCTGTTTTTGTATCTTCCGAAGTACAGCCGTCGCTTTGGTTTTGATGTCTTCTACGGTGGCAAAACGGTTACCTTTGAGGCATTCTTCGGTCTGATCTGATTAACTGTTTCACTTTCTCGACCATTGCTTCGTTTCTGGAGGTTGCTTCCAGCGATTTCTGTCCACCATTAAATCTTGAAAACCACTCGTAAACGGCTGTTTACTTTAACGAATCGTCACCTTAAACTATTTGTATGGCTAACAAAGTCTCTGAAGCAGATTTCTCTAATCTGCACATGAACTTGATGTCCGCCCTTTTCTTAAACTGCGACATCGCGCCAACTCATTACCACACAGACCTACCTTCAGCTACACTGCGGTCACACTGCCTGTTATGACCTGTTCAGACCTGCAAACTCATAACAATTGCATCACAAATGCCAACACTACGACGGAATTCCGGAAACTTTTTGACTGCCCCTCGTATAATTGTCATGGGAAAAACAAGTCCTTTCTAAAGCCGCGTTCCCACGATCTCTTGTAACAGAGGCGGGACGGAACGGGACGGGACGAATACTTAACAACACGGCATTGGAACAGGGCCGCCTCTGCTAGCGGAGACGAGACGCAGCTACCCACTCTGTGTCGGTAAACATCACAGGCGTGTGTAGCGGTGCGCTGATGCCATCGGTTTGCAGCAGCGGTGCGCACCCCTTCTGTTGCTGTAAAGTGCTCTGTGCCAAACGACACTAGGCAACGTGGTGGGGAGGTGGCGGTGAGGTAAGCTAGGGCTAACCTGCGGCCCGCGCTCGGCCCTACACTTCGGCTAATGAGGTCCCGTCCCGTCTCGTCTCCGCTACAAGAGATCGTGGGAACGCGGCTTAATTGTACCCCTATTACTTTCCATCGCATGAGCAACACAAACTGACCGCGAGATAAACAAAGCCTGAATCACCGATATAATATTAAAGACTCTTAGACAAACTACCAGTCTGTTTGTCACCGTGCGGTTAGTTTTTAAATTTTAATGGCAAAATGTGTTACTTATCTCGAAAAAGTATCTTCTGTCCTTCCTAATAATGAAATTGTGAAATTTCATCCCCATCGGTTTAACAGTAGAGATACAGAGTTACTTTCCTATTTATGGTATTAGTGTAGATTCTCTTGTTACATGATTATCAGTGTGGTAGACCTCTTCTCGATGTTTGCCTGGTTCCGCAGTGTTGGCTCCCATTGACGGTGTACGGAGAAGAGGTTCCGTGAGGTCCTTGAACGAGTCCGGCGTCGCGAATCGGCTGCCTGGCTCATCAGTTCACCCTGACTGCCTCTCTATACAGTGTCCACTCTGCGGACACTCGGGAAATGTCAGTCAGTGTGCAACGCTCCAGCGGCTGTGCGAATCCAACTCTCAACCGCTACAGAAAGCAACCCAGCAGTCTGTTCTACTGCTTCAGCTACTTTCTCCGGATATCGTGTGTAACATTTGTGACGAATTTCTAGTTTCAGATTACAAAATATTTTCAGGTCTGGTACTCGGGAACACGTAGGTTCAATCCCCGTTCGAGCATCCAGATTTTGATTTTCCATGGTTTCCCCAAATCATTCCAGGTAAATGCCGTGCTAGTTCCTGCAAAATGTTATGGCCGAATTACTTCCAGTTCCTTGTTCTCTATCATCTTTGACCTTTAATGATCTCTACATCGCTGAGGCCTAAATTCCGAAGTAAATCAATAAACAGAAAAGCTTTTATTTTGAGCAATTGGATGTCTAGTACTAAATTACAAATTACGTAAATTAGAAGTACTAGGAATTAGTTGGCCATAAAATACTTGGTCCACGAAGAACCACAGAACCCTGGGGATTAAGAAGTAATGATGAAATATATTGCAATATAGAAAACGTAACAGAATCAAAATAGAAGAGGCAACTGCTATTTTTTGGACATTTATATAGGACGGATGACAGCAAGTTGACCAAACGGTTTTCAAATATATTTGGAACAAGATATCAGCAACAGCCTGTATTCAGCAAGTTAAGAAAGATTCGGAAAGAAACAATACAAGTGAGGAAGAAGCAATAGATAGATAGATTTTTAAGAAAAAGTATTTAAAATTTAAAAAAATTGAAGGCAGAAAGGAAAAGAAAACAGGATAGAAATGGTCCGAAGTGAGGAGTTGAACCATTACAGGAGGCAAAGAAGGAATAACAAAGGACGACGAAATTTTCTTGTGGTCCTTGGAAGATACTAACGGGAAAGAAGAAAAGATTCAAGTTTTGGGTTTTCGGTAAGAATGTTCAATTACTATTACTACTAATTCTGTTGGAGATCAGCTATTAACAATTTCGTGTCGTCTCAAAGATGTAGTGACAGAATTTCTTATCACTTGGGCAATCGTAGCCGTCGGGTAAAAGGACCCTACAGTGTAACGGTACACCCTGGTACACTGACAAAGCAACGTCAGTTTTAAGGCCCATAAAAATTGCTGCCAAGACCGGGATTCGAACGGGAGAGCTTTCGATGCCTGAACCATCAGACCGCTAAGGACCAGATAAATGAAATGAAGAACTCCAGACTGATTTATTTTATTTTCTGCGAACGAGACGATACCTCTGAACAGCTTCATTATTCTCTTCGCTCGGTTGCATTTTCTACTGAGGAAAGGCTAATAATTTTTTATATTCCACAACTGGGACTCAAAATCACGTTTTATGGTAATGTTTCTACAAAGCATTATTAAACAGCACCGTTCTCATGTTGTGTTATTTTAAAGTCCTTTAGAAATGTAGATCATTAGTTTCTGCCGATAAAAGTCGCCTGTCTTCCTATTAGACAACAATAGATTACTTCGTTACCACAAACCACATCTGAAACATCTGTCTAATTACAAAATACAGGATTCTTCTTCTAAAAAGTTAAAATTAAATCGAAGTAGCAAATTCTACTGTCTGCCTACTTTTTAGGCACATATTCCCTGTGTTTTAAACATTTTAGTATCGAATTCCTATGAATATATATATATATATATAAGACTACTTATTAAGGTCGCTTTATGCAGGTGTTTAATTTTTATTGAAAGTAAATATGTGCAAGGGGCCTGGTCCATATTTGATTTGAGCAATAATTATTCGAGTTTTATATAATTTTCGCAACTATTAAATTTGAACCAATTAAAGTTTTTACGTTGATGGATGTGTTAAAATCTATGTGTATTACAGTTCAAGAAAAAATACTACAGTTTGTTGGTGATATGCTTCTACAGGTCGATAAGAACAGAGTTTAAGAAAGTTAGAAACTGAATGCATTGAATCGAGGCGTAATTTCTAGAAAACAGAAAAGAGTAAAAAAAAAAAGAAAGAATGAAATCACTAAATACCCAAAAAATAGCAGTAATAAAAATAAACTAATTATAAAAATTCGAAGACGCAATAGAACATGAAAGTGATTTATATCCTATTATTGAAGCAAGGATGATACGAAAAATCTATCAGCATTTGTAAAAATAGAAATCTTCAGAGGCGAAACTTTTTTGTATCAAAAACTGATCGACTGCTAAGAAATAAGATTTTATCACTGGAACTTCAACCGTCGGCAGATGACAAAATAATAATAATAATAATTGAAATATGTTATCAGTGGCGTAGCTAGCTTAACAAGGGCCCGGTACAAAAAAAATAAAATATTTTGGGGCCCTCAGGCCAGATGGCCAATTTTTTTCCTCTTTTTTTTTCTCCTCTACCAAGGCTGGTTTGCTGGCACGGGCTCCT
The DNA here is from genome assembly GCA_031002005.1 of Vandiemenella viatica. Classification (NCBI taxonomy): domain Eukaryota; kingdom Metazoa; phylum Arthropoda; class Insecta; order Orthoptera; family Morabidae; genus Vandiemenella; species Vandiemenella viatica. Next base: position 168,383,427 of record CM061914.1, on the reverse strand, counting down.
GAGCTTTGCGGGCCCCGCTGAGCTTCGCTTGGGGCCCCCTAGGTTGGCGACCCCGGTATTGCCTAGCCCTCCGATAGCTACGCTGCTGTATGTTATAAAAGGATATTCAAGATTAAACAGTGACATAATTCTGTTAATAATGTTTACGAATGGAGTCGGTGGAACAATATCGCAGAAAGAAGAGAAATGTTTTGAGAGATGAGGTTGTATAATTTGTTGCTGTAAGATACAGGCGAAGAAAAGAACTGCCGAAAGAAACGTAAAGAATATGAAGCAGATAACGTAGGCGGTAGATTGCACTTGACATGCGGAGATAACTTATCTCTGGATAAGAACTGCTGGATGATTCCTTGAAGTCAGTACAGACGCCGATGGTAAAAGAAAATTATAGTTTTACCTCTTTATCCTGGAAACATGCAGGTGTAATGATTTTTCATGTTTGGAGTATGTGATTCACTTAATTCGACTGATTTATTTTTGTCGCCTGTGACATTTATTAAACTAGCCTCAAACCCCGTCAAAAATGACTGGTTGAACGGACTGTACTAGAAAGCCATTTTTTCGCATTTGCATAACTAAATAGAATTGTTATAAAATAACTCTCAAAGCTATTCTTCTTGGCTTGCCCTGTAACAAAAAGTTTCATTTGCAATCCTGGTCCAGGTAGCATTTCAACCTAACCACAAACTCCACTAGTATTATCGCTAGAAAATCAAAACTGCGATCACACTCGAATAAATACTTTCATTGTGACATAAGTTAGATGACACTATGCATCGCGATATAAACTTGGCAAAATCTTCACGAGTAGTTAATTTTTTCTTTTTCCTTATTCGGATTCATATTTCACCAGTGAGTGGCTGAAACAGTTGCAACAACTTACATGCAGCTGAAAAAAATTAACTTGGGTCCTAATTGCGATCCCCCCTCCCCCCCTTTTCCTGTACCCACCCACTTTTGCCCTCTACAAATTACAACTTTAAATTCTTTCAGCGTTTATGGTAAATTATTCATCATTTCTCTTGGTAACTTATTCCAATCCCTGACCTCCTTGCCTACGAAAGAAAATCTTTCCACTCCCTTCTGTCCAAAATCGAGTACCAGCTTCCGGTCATGGTCATCTTTTCCTTTCCATGCACAACTCCTAAAACTCTTACACCAATATCATACCACGCCTTATCACCTTGTGCACTCCCATGACTCTCTTCACCCTCCTCCTGTCTTCCTATGAATCCCATTCCATCTCTTTTATCATATCGGTTACTGATTTCTTATCCTGTGGTTATTTTCAGAGACGTATCTTGCAGCTATTCTTTGCACCCCTTTGAACTCCCGTATTTGATCCCGAAAATACGGGTCCCATACTACACCGCCATATTCAAGCAACGGTCTGACATCAGTAATATGGGGACAGTGAAAACAAAGGAATTTAAAAATAAATCTGAACAAATCCGGTTATGGCGGACAAAATTTGTTTTAGTCGTGGTCTAGGCTGCATACTTCGCGATCAATATAGAACTACCTTCATTCAAGTGAAGTAATGTTTCCAGTAACATGTCGCTCATTAAAACAACTAAAATATTTTTTTCCAATAGTTAAATTATTCTTGTTTTCTGTTGTAACTTCGAATGCCAGTTCCATGTTAAATTTCAATCTAACAAAAAATCCCGCTATCATTAAGGCTCGAAAATTAAAGCATTTACCTTTCAGGTCTGTTTACAAAGATTTTAATGAAAACATCTATAACGAACTGATATAAATAAATAAAAATCAACTAATAATGAATAATGCAATGTTGTTGTAGGCCATTTTTCCGCAGTTGCTCAGTAAATTAATTCATAAAATGAGGCCAATGCAACTGTATTATGTAGGTTTATTGCCGTACGCGTTTCGCCTCTCCTCGAGGCATCATCAGCGACGAATCTATTTTAAAATTTACATTGGATTTACAAACTTATTTGACATAACGCTAAGTGTAAATAATAAGAAAATGTATCAATTTAGCGTTATGTCAAATAAGTTTGTAAATCAAATGTAAATTTTAAAATAGATTCGTCGCTGATGATGCCTCAAGGAGAGGCGAAACGCGTACGGCAATAAACCTACATAATACAGTTGCATTGGCGTCATTTTATGAATTAACAATAATAATTAATATAGTTTTAACGCAATAAATACTTTGCTTTCAGTGTTTTAGCATTTAATTTCTTCGCTGATGCTTAATCAAATAGATCTGTTATTAAATAATCCTCATTACCTCTGCTATGTATTAATATCTCTGGTCGTCGTTAATACAGCAACGGACGCTGGGTGCGTTATCAACATGGCTGCGCGAGAGCAAGCTTAGCCTTTTATTAGCACAGATAATATTGAATGTTACATTCGTGGACAGAAGGAAAACATACAGCATTGTGGTAGAGACGAGTCGGTGTGATTTTTAGATTCGTTGCTTGCCGTAATAAACTCGGTTGTTTCTCGACGGTCGTCACCTTTGTGGGCGACTGCCGACTTATTTCCGTATGAAAGGAGAGCCGCCGCCAGTGAGACGAGCTGTGACCAATAGGATAGCACGCCACGCATCACCCGCAGGAATTTCAACAGAAACGTCGCTACCCGAATAACTTCCACCACGTCGGATTAATAGCGGAGTGTGCGTGGGCACTGTTGTTATTACAACTGTTGCTCTGCCTCAGAAACTTCATCATCTACTAGTAAAACCCAGCAGACGTTGTCCTGCCTGTGTAAATTCATTTAATGCCATCTATATTCTCATATAAGTCATCCACGAAGTAATAAGTCGAGCAAATGAATACCAGATGCCCCTCTGTTTGGCCTTTTCGATTTTTAAAAAGTCCATCACTCAATAATCATGTAAGCCCTTCTAGAACAAGGAGTGCATCTAGGCTATATCAACATACTGTACAACGTCTACAGCACTTCCACTGCCTTTGTCAACGTCGCTGAAGCCACCAAAGAGTTCCCAGTAGAAAGAGGGGTAAAACAAGGAGACTCTATATCCCCCAAGCTATTCACATCAGTCTTGGAGTTGGCAATGTCAAAAATCCAATGGCAAAACAGAGAGTTGAGAATAAATGGAAGAAGTCTCAACAACTTAAGATTCGCTGATGATATAGTTTTACGCTCAAACAGTCTGGAAGAGCTCAAAGAACTGATAAATGAACTAGAGGCAGCTTGCAGCAAATTGGGCAAATTAAGGTGATTGTGAAAAATGTTTGCGGTTCGACACCTCTTCAATTTTCTTGCATCTCGTTTATCCAGTTTCACTATCTTATGTGGTTTATTTTTTTCTATCGCAGTGATAAAAGATGATTACTAACCTACAAGGCAGAGAAAGGTTTTAAGAATAGAACACAAACTTAAAAAATAATATAAATGAATGTAATTTTTCTCGGCGTTGTTTATTTATAAACGTTTCTCGGGAAACAAACCGTGTAATGTTGTTATTAATGCACAACACGCTCAAGGCTGACTTCAAGGCAGACTTCAAGACTTGCAACTGCACCTTAAGATGGCGACGGAGAATAAAGTCGCCGAAATATTGTGCATTAATAACAATATTACTCGGTTTGTTTCCCGAGAAACGTTTATAAATAAAAAATAATAGTTGGTTTGTAATTCAGTTAAACGGTGCGGTTACAAAGTCTTCCCAAAATCACTCCAGGCGCATGTTGGGATGGTTCCTTCAAAATTCCTTGGTGGAAATCTTTCCCGTTCCTTGTCCCCAGTTCTTTCCAGTCTCTTATGACCTCAACGACAAAGAAGCGTAAACAATAATAGCAAGTTGGCCCGTGCGAAAATATCGCGGATGATTTACGTTGAACAGCGCGAGGTTGGCGTCCGTAGTGGGATGAAAGATGGACCGACTCATGTGTAGCGATTGTTTATTTGTCAGCTGAAACAGGTAAACAGCAAAACAATTGTAAAGTCAGAAATGACGAAATGTTTCGCTAACAAAAACATCCAATGAGCTCCTTAGTGTAGAGGACACACACAGTGTGATATCTGGTGCTGCTATCTAGCGGGATTCGGTCACTCATAGTGGCTTGATCTGAACTACTGAATACCCGTGACCTTGATAGTTCATAATTTCGCCCTTTACGGATTGAATTTCGAAAAATTCCTTTCTTAATTAATGAAATCACCAAAGCAGAGTACTTGATTTTTAAATTTATCGATTTTGGTGAAGTATGAAGAGAGAAAAACTGTTTGTGACCAAAAAACAAGTTTTGGCAATAATATATAGTGCATGATAGTAACGCTCTCCTTAAATCTCTTATACTGTATGCCTATACGGTTTTCCCCCCTCCCCCCCCCTTAAGATAGCGTTACCCGAATGTTTTTTCCGAATCCGGCGACGCTTCAGAACTTTTTCACTAAAATCCGGGGACGCTTTCGGCATTTGTCCTAATGACAGGTTGCATTTTTATAAGTTATATGATTAAAGGTTGGTTTAACTTAAAAGCCACATATCGTTTATATTTTGTATTTCAAATGAGGATAACAGACAGCCATGTTGCACACAGCAAGGAGACATGATTTTCCAAAGCTGTTGTGTCCATGACGCAGTATTCTTGTAATTTTCTTTTATTCCTAGACACGTACAAGGAGAGAAGTGGGCTTCAAATCTCTTGCTTTAAAGGAATGCTTTACCAAATCAGGGCTTCTAGAGAACTCTCGCTTGATTAAAAAAAAATTCTGAGGACAACAGTAAAAATCCGGGGACATTGCGAGGACGAAATCTGTCCGGGTATAGAGAGCTAAATACGGGGACTGTCCCCGGCAAACGGGGACGCCTGGTAACCCTACCTTAAGATCATACAAGGGGTGATCAAATGAAAAGTTACGAAACGATATAAAAACGTAACAGTTAAATATTTGCATATTCCGCCATGGTAGAACGTAGCGAGACATCTCGGGATGCGATTGGAGTCTCTGACTGGGATCGGAGCATGCGCGGGCGCCCGCATGCGCAGTAGAGAGCAGAGGCTCTTATCAAAAGCGGTGTCCAAATGATGCGGCAGTCCGTATGAGGACAAGATGGCGTACAGGTAGGGGATGTGTACTGTGAGACACTCCGACGCCTACGCAGGTCCATCAAGAACAAAAGACCGGGACTGCTCACGGAGGCTGTGGTTCTGCTCCACGATAACGCGCGTCCACACGTCTCCAGAGTCACACACATGGAACTGGCAAAGTTCAAGTGGGAGACGTTGGACCATCCGCCCTGCGATTTCCATGTGTTTGGTCCACTGAAGAAACACCTGAAAAAGAAGCGCTTCAACTCGGACGATGTAATCAAGGACGCTGTGAAGGACTGGGTCTCGTCACGGCCACAGGAATTCTGGGAACAAGGAATCCTGCGGCTTGTTCATCAGTGGGATCGTTGTGCTCAGGCCTATGGTGTATATTCTGAATAAAGTCTACATTTGTATTCGCCGTGTCGTTTCGTACCTTTTCATTTGATCACCCCTTGTAATGTCAGTCGTGATAAGTAATAGAAAAACGAAACATTGTAAATTCGCCGAGGTTACGCAAGGGAGACTACCCACATTATAGGTATCTGTTCAAGAGATCTGTGGAGATTTGAAAGGAGAACAGATGCACATAAGTACGGAGTTTTTCTCGGCGTTGAGAATGTATGAAATACTGTCGGGTAACTAGCAGAGTTAAGGATTCACTGTCACCAGAAGATGGCGACAGTGATGAGATCGCCGAAATATCGTTTGATGACACTTCCTTAACTCGGCTAGTTACCCGAGAACATCTGATAGAGAACAGAGGCGTGACAGATATAGAAGCTGCCAGAAGTCAGAATTGACCGATAAAGTACCGAATGAACGCTTTTAGGAAATGGTGGAACGAAGACTTATGGTACCGATAGTCACTTACAAAGAACTTGCTGATACCCGCGACTTCGTACGCGTGGATTAAGAATTTCTTTGCCAGAATTGAATATAGAAAGTTGTTGGTAGCGAAGGAATGGTCCCAAGCAACACCGAGTCGGCATAATATGACCGGAAAGCCATCACTATATCATTCTACCATCGAACCTGTCTCTTGAAGAGAATCAATTTCCAACATACTTAAAAACAAAAAAAGCAAACGAAGGTTAGTGGATGGGGGGGGGGGGGGGTGTTAACAAAGGGCAGCTTTATTTCAGCTTGGTCTTTTCTTCTTTCATCAGCATGAGCATCCGATTCTTGGGTTATAATAACTTAAGCTGCTCGTGCTCTGCTACAGCTACAACTTAGGCCACTTTACGCCCGCAAGGCATATCAAAAAAGAAGTAAAAATAAACTGGTGCCAGAAACATTTAAGCATACACAAAGAAATAGGACAGATAAAATCGAAATCTATACCAAATAATGAGTTTTTTACCTAAACGAAATTTATTAACAAATTATACACTAACATAATGCGTGAGAAGCATAGCTTGAATAAGCGACGTAACATTACAGACTAACACACACATCCGTCCCTGTGTCACCAGTCGATAAGTTCTCAAAATTTCGTGACTACAACTGTTAATCATACAGAAAAAAAAATGTTCTTTGACCTACCTACAGATTTTCTTGTCAAATTCCGTTAATATCGGTATAGGCATTTAGTTGTCAAAATGTAACAAAAGACAGAGACTTACTTCCGTATTTATAGTATTATTACTGCAGATCACACACACACACTGACTGCGAATGGCCCCTGAGGGATCAATATAAAGAAGTGTACACCTTCAGCATTGCAAGACTACCTACGATTTGCCTCGGATTGCATCCCTAGCTTTGTGATATCTACAGTTTAACATTCAATCCGAATAACCTACGGCCCAGTCGTGACTCTTACGATCAAAAACAATTTTTAAAAATCTTAACCTTCACGGAGATTTGAACCGGAGACCACGACCCAAACGCGTCTGTCTATCGCCGATCAGTAATTTTTCGAAATTGTAAGCCAACATGTATTTTTATACCGATAATTTTTCAACCAAATGGAGACAGTAGTTTTCTCCTTGTTTCAAAGGATAAGTGTGCATAGTTTCATCGAGATTGGAAGAAAACTGTGGATTTGTATGAAGAACAAACAAACAAACAAACATACATACATACATTCATCTTTATATGTATAGATTACTTTTTTTAAGAATTCATTAACACTGGGCATAGTATAAATGATGAACTATGGTTAAAAACAAGGATTCATGCTGTGAAATTAATGGTATGGTTCGTTACTGGCAGTGGAGATCAAGGAAAAAATAGCATATCGAATTTGCCAAGAGATTGATTGCCCTCCTCCGTATATTCGATAAACAATTGAAGACACTCGTCTGAATGGAGGCAATTATTGGTATTCCCAATTGTTCGCTGTGGCACGTGACTCCCATATTTGGTCGAGGAGACACGACCGATACCCAGCTGGCAGGTGATTTTTTGTGTGTGGGGTGCGTTATTTGTTTGTGGAGTAGTGGGCCACGCCGTTTGCTGCGTCAGCTCTCAGTATGAATGGCCGCGTGGGCAGAGCGGTCATCATTTGCAGCTTTGTCAGAGGCTCCGCAGTCATTCATTACGTCAGAGGCGCGCGTGCCCACTCAGCGGCTGACTGGTCCACTGACGCGCACATCAACTCTGATGATACACTCCCCGACACCAACTAGTCTTAGGGGCCATCCACAAATTACGTCACACGAATTTAATGATTTTTGGACCCCTCCCATGTCACAGGTTGTCACGTTTGTGGGACCCCCCCCCCCCTCCGCCCCTGGTGTGACGTCACATATTTTGCAAATTTAAATTTATAAATTAAAACAGCACTTTCAAAATTATTTATGTATTTCTAGTTAAAAATCATATCAACAATAAATCAAACATTTAAGAAAATATAAAAAACATAAAAATCGAATTAATGATACAAAATTGAGTCATCATGTGTCCATGGATTTTGAACCCATACCTTGATACTGTTTATATTGGCATAATAGTCACTTCATTCTTGATTTTAGCATGGAATCCATAAGACGAAACTTCCAGACTTGGCTCATATGATAAAAAAAAAAATTAAAAAAAAAAATTTAAAAAAAAAAATTTAAAAAATTTTTTTAAAAAATTTAAAAAAATTTACTTTCCGCGGGATTTGAACCGGAAACCACGGGAGGAACTTTAGAAATCAAGCTTCTTACCCACTGCACTACCGGCCAACTCCATTCGAAACCATTACAGAGATGTATGTATGCACTACGTCTGTCTATTACAGTTCGGTTAGTTTTTCATAATTCCATGACTATGAGTTATCTATACAGAAAATAGTATCCTATGTCCTTCCTAAAGGCAAATAGTATCTCCTTGTCAAATATCATCACGATCGGATTAACCGTTTAGCCCAGAAATCGACAGACACAGTTACTTTCGCATTTATAGTATTAGTATAGACTAGTATATATAAACTCGCAGTTGAGTTGAATTTGGAGACACTTATATTGTTTCAACTTACAAAAATGTGAATTATTTGAATTATTATTAATAAACAAAGTAAGCTGCAGATTTTATAAGATACGTTAAACCTTACAAAAAATAGTCCACGAGCTAGTTTTCCCTATAATACTGGGAAATGTCTAGAAATATTGCCAAATACTCCTTTCGAAGAAGATTTATCGACTTAATTTCCAGTTATGGCTTGCTGCTTTGAATATATCAGGTGCTTCAAATTACGCATTGTTGTTACGTGTCTGGTAAAAGGACCAATACTATGTCGCAGATGCTTGGTTCGCTGATGGTTTCCTAAAGTACTAAAGGAAACGTTTATGTCTATATCAGTCTGCGAAATGCGTATGATAGTAGAAAATACTCAGCAATGTGTCTGAAGAGGTTTGGTTGTTGCACAGTAGCTGTGGCCATGTCCGGGTTTTGACCTTGATGGCGCTCCAACGACAACAACGTTGCTGAATTACAGTGCAATTAATCCATTAGTAGCAAACTCGGTTTTTTTGTGACGTGGAATAGCACTCAAGCCTCTTAAAAGCACGATTGCTCTTTGTTAAACTTATTTATCTATTTCGACTGACGAAATGGGCTACAATTAAAGAATCCTGTTATTTCTCGGATCGGAAAACATGTCAGAAAGGATAATCACCAATTTTTTCTCGGTTGGTGAACTGGATTAAATTTTGATGATACAACATCAAAATGAACTCCAACTGTAAGATTAGTTTCTGTTCGTATCATCAATCAGAATGACATTTCGATTTTCTTGTACTGTAGTCACAAATTTTTTCATGGGACTGTTGGAATGTGTAATAGCTTATTTCTATTATACCTAAAATTTTACTGAAAGTTATGTATTTTTGTTGCTATTAACTGCAATGAAGCTTATGTTAGTAATAAAGTTACCAGCATATTGCTGAGCGTGGTGGGTGTGCGGTAATGCCTCTGACCTCGCATTCGGGAGGACGTGGCTTCGAATCCCCGTCCGGTCATCCTAATTTGGGTTTTCCATAGTTTCCCCAAATCCAGGTGAATACCGCGATGGTTCCTTCAAAAAGGCCATAGCCGAATTCCTTCCTATTACTTTCCCCCCTCTATTGATCTCGACATCAATATCGACGAGGCGTAATTCCTAAAGCAAAAAAAAAAAAAAAAGTCGCCACAAATTAAATTAAAAATAACGTAATATGAAAGTGACGCACAGCTATCAAATGCCGCCGGCGCTGCAATATTAATGAGAATCTCTTCAAATGTTGGTTAAATCTATTGCAATTTTTTCCTGCCGTTTCAGCTTCCCTCCGTTGTAAAAAGAAGTCGCACGGAATTGACGGATAAAAAATATTTGTCCGATGTAGTACAACAACGATCGCGATCTTTATATCGATACAAGCAATCGGAGTCAATCCATTGCTTCCGTTGTAAGCAAATGTACCGTTTCCGAGATGGATGTCGCAGAAAGAATTTCTGGAAAAAAAAATATATATGTTGGTCTAAGGCGAATTTTAACCTAACCATGACCATTGTGCCAAAACGAAACTGTTTAGGTTGATATAATCCCTGTACCAGTAATTTTTGTGTCATTTTTGAAGCGCAGCGCTGGTAGCATTTCACAGTTGCGCACGTCTCACATTTCGGAATTTTTTGTTTAATTTGTGGCGACTTTTCCGAAAAAGGAGAGTGCAAAACGTGAAGAGAATATTACAACAAAGCAGCTAATCTAAAATTCAGAAGGATGGTACCAGTCTCGGATGGGTGGAGAAAGAGGCAGCCCACCCTTGAATTCTTTCACCATTTGACGTATTTTGTTTATTAATTACCGCTTTATCACAATTTCGAAATTAGATATTTACTGCTTGTGTACATTGTTCAGTACCAATCATTCCTTGGTCCCAGTAACTCAAGCGAAAACTTCCCCACACTCTTGTGTCTGAAATCGTAAGTTAATCTGTAGTTACTTGTTATAGCGTGAGTAGTATTTTACTGGTAGAAATATTACTTTGTTGATTTTTTTTTTTGTTTTTCGTTATGTATAATTCATATAGTCTTAGCAAACCGAGTGATAGTGTGTAGATATTCGTGAATTAGAGATGTTAACAGACGAGCCTGCTCAAGTTTCATAACAAGGCAATAATTTGGCTGGCTTAGCCCGTCTCGAATTTTCCGCGAGGAAAGACATTTCTTCTAACACTCGGCTAATAGTTTCGTTTACATTTTAGTTCAGTCCAATCTTCAACGCGTAGCCATGGGCCGTAGCAGATATGTATAGATTTGACTATCTCGAGTTTACAGTTTTTGAAGTTTAAACTATTCTAAATTGCTTGTTAGCCTGTGGGCAGAAGCTTCACACTGAAAGCAAATATTAAAACTTGGCGTTCATTTGACTTTAACAAATAAACCTTTGAATTGGCAACTCTAAATGGCGGTTTTATAGCCAATACCAGATTACATACACCAATAACTTTATATATCTCTGGTTTTATATCCTGTATTCATGTGCGAAAGTCGTCGTTTGATGTTGTCCTTCAAATCTTACTCTCTTGTACTGCAAGATGCAGGTACTAAATTATCTGTTCGTCAAACAGTAGGCCTATTCTTTAATTACTTCTTCAGATTCTACATCTGCTATGCTCTCTTTCAAAGAAATAATCCTTTCTGACTAAAAGGTAACCCGACATCCTATCTCTTCTTTTGGTGCAAGTTTTACTTCAATAATTTCGTTTTATAATGACAATTTTGCATATAATAAGGTGTCATGTTATGAAGAAAGTTCCACATAGATCACGACTCTTTCAGTTTCAAAGGGTGGTAACCCTGCGGGTGGTTTTGTTGCAGGTTTTCTCACGGAGTGCTAACGGTGTCCATCTGGGTGGTCCTGCTCCCTGGCGGATACGCTTCCAGGAACGCTCATCCCCAAGGACTGTCCAGCTACCGTTCTTGTGAATCATCAACGAAAGTGACTGAGCACTCCGCTTGCCTCGCATACTTCATCATTTCGTATTGCAGCCACGCACATATGAACTGCAACGCAGTAAGGAACTTCACTACTGTAGTGTAAATGTGAATTGCGGTTTGTGCGAATGGATCAGGCGAACGTGTTGAATGGATAAAACTGCATCATCCTGACCATCCACCATCTCCCCCAAGCAAACATTCTTTTTTACCTATTAGATACAAGTACGAGGGTAGGTCCAAAAGTTCCCGGCCTGACCTACTTAGCGGATGGATACAAAAGTTTGAATTGCCGCGCTTCGAAGGTAATGTTTTGAGACACTAGCGCCCACATTTTAGTTCCTCCCCACAAGTTCCCGCACGCCAGAGAGAGGACCAAACATAACCTGTACGCACCATGTCAAGTGTGGAGTATCGTGAGGTGATAAAGTTTTTGACTAAAGTAAGCTGTACGCCATCTGATATTCATGTACACCTGCAAAATGTGTACGGAGACTCTTCTCCTTCGTATTCTACAGTGAAACACTGGGCCAAACTTTTTAAATTTGGTAGAGAATCCCTGGAAGATGACCCACGCTCTGGACTCCCGATGACAGCGATCACCGATGAAAACATCGCAAGTGTGCAGGAGGAAGTGCTGGAGGACAGAAGACTGAAGGCAAAAGAAATTGCAACGAGACTGGGCTTCGAATTCTCCATGAACAATTGGGTATGAACAAGGTCAGTGCAAGCTGGATTCCCAAAATTCTGTCTGCAGTGCAGAAAGCAGAACGAGTGAACTGTGCTCGAGAGATTTTGAAGCTGTGGGAAGAGGAGAAACATTCATTGCTGAATTCTATTGTCACTGGTGATGAGACAATAGTCCTGTACTACGATCCTCTGTCGAAAAGAGAATCAATGGAATGGCGCCAGGTGGGGGAATCTCCGCCAAGAAAGGCGAAAATGTGCCAGACGACAAAGAAGATCATGGCGACTATTTTTTGGGAAAATGAAAGAATTTTACTGTTTGATTTCAAGGAAAGAAATACTTCAGTAAATGCAGGATACTATGGCAACTTGATCATGAAACTCCGAGACGCCATGCAAGAGAAAAGGCGCGGCAAACTTTCAAGAGGCGTGAGGTTCCTGCACGACAATGCACCTGTCCACACTGTCGTGCATCCGAAGGCCATTGTTAAAGAATGCGGATTATCCGAACTGCCTCATCCACCGCACAGTCCAGATTTGGCCCCGAGCAGTGGCGTAGCTAGGTAAACAAGGGCCCCGGTGCAAAAAAATTATTTTGGGCCCTCATGCCAGACGGGCAACCATTTTTTTTTGCTTTGTGTGCTGGTAGGGGCTCCCTGAACTGAGGATGGGGGCCCTTGAATTGTTCTATAGGGGCCCCTGAGTAGTGGTTGGGCCCCCCCTGAGCAGCGAGGGCCCTTAGTGAGGGGCTCCTGTGTTCTCAGGGGCCCCTTAAACGACGGTAGAGCTTTTTTTTTAAAAAAAAGGTTGTCAGTTTGCCGTGAAGGTTCGCCGGCCCTCTAGAGGTGCGCTTAGGGGCCCCTTGAGGTATGCTTGGGGGCCCCCTGAGCGTGAGGGCCCCGGTGCACTGCACCGCCTAGCCCCATAGTAGCTACGCCCCTGGCCCCGAGTGACTATTTTTTGTTTTCTAAACTAAATTCTGACCTTCGTGGACGCAAGTTTTGCAACGATGAAGACGTCCAGGCAACTGTAATTAAACATTTTGACAGCAAAGATAAGAAATAAATATGTTAATTCCATGTTATGAAAAATGTATTACAATAAAGAGAAGTTATATTGAACAGTAATAGATATATTTCATTTATTTGAATGTCCCTTCATACTTAGGCCGGGAACCTTTGGACCTACCCTCGTATAATGTATACTTTCACTGCTGTCCAAGCGTCGTCATACTTATAGCTACAAATACACTGCTAACATTAGCATGTTGGTGACGGGAACTCATAATTACCAATACATAAAACGTCCAACGCACCGTATTTCATACGCGCAACACGTGATAGCACCAACTCATACAGTTACCCCCGTCCAAACATCGGCTAACGCGTATATAGAAGTTTTCTTGGGAGGAGAAGAAAATATGAATCGGTAAATCAATTGCTTCCCGTGGCCAAATGAGGTAAATAAGGAAAAGAATAGGAAATGCTGTCCAGAGTAGCTTCCGCTCGCTGTAGTGTTGTGATGAGCTGGACGCGACGCGTGGCTCAGCGAGGTCTGGTCGCAGAGTCCGCAATCCGCATTGTCCCTGAGGAAGCAAGCTTGAAGGCCTCCCACGGCGTCTTCACGGGGGACTTAAAGGCCCTATGCGAGTACACGCACACACCGGCCCAGTGGGCAGTCCCGCAACACCACCTGGTCCTCACAACAGCTCGTGTCGAAGGATTTCTACACACCTTCCACAAATTTCCCTCGTCGTTCTCGTAGCCTCCATTCGTAACAGCCAGTTCGGCGGAAGTAAAACGGTTATTAATACTGGTTAGATTTCTGCTGGAAGTTAGTAATGGAACATCCGTAAACAGTGATTCCGTCCAGAGTAGCTTACGTGGAAATGTGACTGACTCAAGAGGTAGAGAACTTTGTTTAACACTTTTTTTTTTTTTTTTGCCTGACGCTACGTCGCCGTTCACGTAATTATAGGCAGGAATGGACTGGATGCAAGGAGCGGGAAGGAATTTGGGCATGACCTTTTTAAGGAAATATCGCGGCTTTCACCTGGAGTGATTTGGCGAAACCATGGAAAATCAAAATCTGTATGGCCATGGCCGGACTGAGATTCAAACCGGATCATCTGCCACGTTTGGTGTTAAATTCAGATCGAGGATTTTTTTTTTTTGGTAGATGTCGAATGTTCTGAACAGTTGTCTAAATATCCGGTCAAAACATCACCGGGGTTATTTCTCCAAGTAATGCAACTGGCATGAACGTGTTGCTGACTAAAGGGCTTTCAGTTGTGATGTTTGGTATCAACAAAGTACAATAAAAGGGCTTTTACGTATTCGTGACAGAACTGATACATAGACTGAGTTGCGATTTTCTGGCACACAGGCGATGCATGTTTCATTTAAATTAATCGCAAAAATGTGGAGGATAGCAGGTAGATTTGTTTGTAGATATTACGGCAGTAACTATTCAGTATCTGATTTGATAAGGGAGCTGAGTTGCTTTAACACTCACTGAAAATCACGTGATAATCTCAGACGGTATATATACTCCCGGAAGAGTCGCCACTATTACTCACTGATACGTGTAGCAGTATTTTTAATTGATTTTTGTTTATTTATATTCGATCGATGTAGATGGTTTCATTGAATTCTCTCATTGTTGTTATAGTAGGAAAATAAATGTGGAATTACGCTGAATTGCGTGCGATAAAAGCTTTCATGTTCAGGCAGAGATATTAGCTTTCATGTTCAGGCAGAGATATTAGCATTCATGTTCAGGCAGAGATATTAGCATTCGTCTCTACAGTAGACAGAATGAGTTATTTAATCTTTTAAAAATTATTTAAGTTATGAGTCAGAAATATGCGTTGAATCGCAATCTTTTCGACGGACGAAAATTGATTGTTAGAAACGGTTAATTTTGCCCAAAATGTTCTCCGCTCTAAACACAGAATACGACTAGACAGAAACTTAATAATTTCCAACTGTGTTCGACAATAACTTAAATAAAATTCCTGCTTACTGTGCAAATGGTTCATCCACTCGAGTGCGAAAGAAACATAAAAAAAAAAAAATACACAGGAATAATACAAAGAGGTTTCACTTCTTGTGCGTGTACACACTGATCTGCTCAGATTGTAATGCCTTCTTTGCAAGCTCTCCTTTGTTTACGGTCTGATTTACTTGATACTAGTAACCGTGAAATTTATGCTTTTGTTGAGAGAAGTTCTCACGCTGCAAAACTGTAATGTAGTGTTCTTTCTACAAATAGTGGGCAATCTATTGTCAGCTTATAACGACAGCCGTGGAAAAAAAGGCTACTTGGTGTGGGAAGTGGCCAAGTTTCCTGAACCCAAGTATGCATTGTGTTGTCAATCAGATATTAACTCTAGCTGGTGTATACACCGTTGGTCATTGACTAAAATAACAATCTGCTCTAACTGATATTTTTAGTATTTACTTCTTCTTCTTCTGGTCCCTATCCGTTCCGGATGTCGGCAACCATCTTAGCTGTCTCGTCTCTGCTGGTTGATACTCGGATTAAATAGCAGAATGCAATCAGTGACGGAATATGATAAAGGAGCTGAAATGGGATTCATTGTAAGACGGGAGGAGGATGAGGAGTGTCATGGGAGTGTACAGGGCATATACTGGCGATGAGGCATGGAAAGATATTGGAGTAGGTATGAAAAGTAGTGCATGGAAGGGAAAAGATGACCATGATCACCAGCTGGCACTCGATTTCAGGTACAAGGGTGTGGGAAGATTTCTCTTTTTTAGGTAAGGGTGTCAGGGATTGGAATGAGTTACCAAGAGAAATGATGAATAATTTACCGGAAAACGTTGAAAGAGTTTAATATAAAATTTGTAGAGAGGCAAATGTAGGTGAGGTGCAGGATAGGGGGAAGATGGGTGTGTAGGAAATTGCCACCGGAGCCTGTGCTCCATTGCAATTAAATTAAATTAGATTATATGCAGCGCAAGACTTAACCATCGTAGTTGTCTTGGAGATCCATATTCTTGGATTTTTTAACCAAGAAGTTCTTCTTCTAGCTAGCACTTCTCTTTCCTGGTATTTTCCCCCGGAGAACAGATTGAAGGAGTTCATAACGGCTATTATTCGTCATAATGTGACGCTTTTGTGTTTTTATGGTGGTCAGTATTTCCATGTCTTTTTTCATTTTTCGGAGCACTTCAACATTTGTGTTGTGGTGTGTCCATTGTATTCTCAACATTCTTCGATGTAGTCACATTTCAAAAGCTTCTAACCTTTTACTGATAGTTTCTGTTAATGTCCACGTTTCAACGCCATACAGGAGGACAGAGAAACACTTAGCAGCGCAGGAGTCTCATCTTCGTGGTAATTAATAAATTAAGACTTTTAAAAAGGTTATCCATTTTATTTAAAGTAGCCCTGGCTTAAGCAATAAGTGAATTTATTTTATCAGATGGATCCCATTGGCTGTTTACTGTGGTGCCAAGATACGTATATCTTGATACATATTCAATGATTTTTTGGTTATTCATAATATGGCATTGGGAGTTGTTGTTTATGCCAATTACCATTTCTTTTGTCTTATTTATATTAATGTCAAGTCCATATTCGTGACTGCATTGTGATAATCTATCTATAAGATATTGCAAGCTTTCCTGACTGTCTGCAAACATGATTGTGTCATCTGCGTAACGAATGTTGTTTATCCAGTTTCCATCCAACAGCGCTCCCATCTCCACATCAATCAACGCCTCCCTAAAGATATACTCTTAAGTAGATATTAAATAATGAGGGGGCAGAATACAACCTTGTCTTACACCACGAAGAATTTTTACCTCATCCGTATTTTCTCCCTTCAGTCTCACAGGAGCAGACTGGTTCCAGTACAGGTTAACAATAATTCTGAAGTCTTTACCATCCAAGACAATACTTTTTAAAATTTCTATCATTTTCTGATGCTTTACCCTGCTCAAAGGCCTTCTGATAATCTATATAACATGGATAGAGATCACAATTTATATATCTGCAGCGTTGAAATAGTTCTTGGATACTAAACACTAAACAGAACTTCTCGTGTTCTAACTGCATTTCGGAATCCAACTGTGTACGTGATGCATAATCTTCACAGAGCTTGTATATCCTTCGATGAATAACCTTCAGAAAAAGTTTTAATGTGTGTCTCATAAGGCTGATCGTTCTGTAGTCACCATATGACTTAGCTCCGGTTTTTTTTTTTTTTTGGTAATGTAATAAACTCTGATCTGTGCCAATATTGAGGAGTTCTGCCATATTTGTGAATGTTATGGAACACTGAGGTCGACTACTTTGTACTATCTTCATCAAACAGTTCAAAAAATTCTGCAATTAATTTACCGTATTTATCTTACTATTATTAAAGGTTCGTCATCATCATCGACTGGAGGTTTGTGCCACCACGGCAAGCCGAGGCGACACTGGACGCTTTGGGCATTCCCTGCCCCTCCGTCCTTTTGCTTACTTTGTTTTAATTTTATTTAAGACCAATATTTAATTTAACCAGCAGGCTCAGGAGGCATGAATCCGGGATCCAGGGTTTGCCGGCATTCATCCATGGCATCACCAACCAGCCCCCCCCCCCCCCCCCGCAGAAGGAGGCATCTCACGCATCTCTGGTTTATAGGATAGGATGGGATGGATTAGCGATTATATGTGACGGATGGGGGGGATAGAGAGGAGGAAGACTGCCACCATAATAGATTTGTCTAAGAAAATTTTTGTTTTTGTCAAAAGTCCATGTTGAGTGTCAGTGTCAGTTTGTCACATTTCAGATCAGGCGGGATACCATTTTAGGTTCTATTGTTGGTGATTGTGCACGTTGGCACATACAAAATTGACTGCTGATGGTGCTGGCCCACCTCGCAGAAACCCGTTACCCCGGCAGTAGCTCTCCGTTTCTGTTGTAATGTATGTTAAAGTGATGGCCTCCATCGCGTTTAACGGCTCAATATGAGGCCCGTTTCGCTCCGGAGGTCATTGCTCACGGCTGTTTATGTTGTGGTGTGATGCAGCCGAACTCGCGGCAGAGGATGCCACTACATCTGCATCCACATCCAAACCGCCTAATGAACCCAAACCCGCACCAATTGTGCTAACATTCAAACAGGACTTCAAGACGCTTGATATCCTGCTTAAACAACTCTGTAAGGCTGGCCACGAGATCAAGCCAGCTGGCCGTGATCTCTACAAGCTATCCACTAGGAACAAGAATGATTACATGACAGTGACTAAGTACCTCTCTGACAACAGCCTGCCATTCTACACATTTCCTTCAGTACCAGAGAAATTACTGATGATAGTGATCAGGGGCCTCCCTTTCAATATGCAACCAGATCATCTAAAGGAAGAACTGGAGGACGCAGGATATGTAGCAAGGACTGTGACCAAGCTCAGGTCACCAAAAACACATCAAGAAGTACCCCTCTTTCTGGTAGTACTAACAGACTCCGTTGAAAATAGATCAATCCACCAGATGACATCGCTATGTTCCATAAGAATCACTATAGAGAAACTACGCAGCTCGCGGGGACCACCCCAGTGCTTTCAATGTCAAGCTGTAGGGCACATCTCCAGACACTGCGACATGCCTGCAAGATGTGTCAAGTGCGCTGGCGACCACCCTACCAAAGAATGTACACTGGTTAAAGGTGAAACACCTCCTAAATGCGTCAATTGTGGCGGCGACCATGTCGCCAGCTACAGGAAATGCACAGCGTTTACCCGCTACAATGACAGACAAAGGAAGAACAATGCCGCATACGCTGCAGCAATGAAGAAGCAGCAGCAACAACAACAAAAGAACCTTACCCAGGAAGACTTCCCGGCTCTACCGACACAAGAGAACAGCACGCCTGAAGACAATATGACAGCAACGACCAGCAGACAAGCAGCTGATCTAGATAACAATCCTGTCCCGAGCAAAGACCGCGCCAGCCGAGACTACGCCAGCCGGTTGACCGGTAACCAAAAAGACAGCAGATCACCTCCAACAAGAGGCAAAAATCAGTCTACACAAGACAACTGTCCGCCCGCTTCTAGAGGCAGAGATCAACCCGGGCCCTCAAACCAGCAGCAGTCTCAGCACCAAAATGAAATTGTGGTGCTTTTAAACATGGTACAGTCGCTCCTTACAGCCGTGACAGCAATGATCACTGACCTCCCGCGACAAATCTCAGCCGAGGTGCAAAAAGCAATTGAGGCCACCCAACGTAGTGCAGCAAACTCAACCCAAAATGGCCAGTAAAATCGAAGGGTTAACAATCTGCGAATGGAATGCCAACGGCATATGGAGGCAAATGGGGGAATTCTCAGAATTCCTGCGCGATGAGCAAATTGACATCTGCCTTGTCAATGAGACTCATCTAAAACCACAGGTTCGAGCTGCAGTCCCAAACTACAGCAGCTACCGAAACGACCGCTTGACTGCCGGAGGAGGAACTGCAGTGTACATCCGTAGATCAATTAAACACCATGAAGTAGCACTCCCCCAACTTGCAACAATAGAAGCAACGGCAGTTGCTGCTGAGACTTCACGTGGCCAACTGCTCCTAATTGCAGCCTACCGTAAACCAAGCAATGCGGTAGACAAAGACCACATAGCCACCTTACTGCGACTACGAGGCAACGTCTTTATAGCAGGAGACTTAAATGCGAAGCATCACCGCTGGAACTCGCGACTCACTAACACCGCCGGGAAGCAACTTCTCCAAGTAGTTGAAGCCAACGACGGGGTAATATGGGGACCCACTGAACCCACCATCTTCCAGCGCAGACATCTCCCTGACGTGTTGGATGTTGCAATCACAAAAGGGATGAATCACACCATCGCAATTGCAACAAAGGCAGCACTCTCATCAGATCATGTCCCTGTATTATTCTACCTCACAGAGAGTGCGTCCCTGCGTGATAATAGAAGATACAGAAACTTACTCAACACTAACTGGGATGCATACAAAGACATCATTGTGCAGCGCATACAAAATGCCGCATCACCAGAAACTGTAGGACCTAGTAAGGCAGCTGAAAACATGGAACAATGGATAAACGAGGCAGCCGAGGCAGCCACACCCCCACAGCGAGGGAACCAATGGCGTCACTCCAAACAACTGCCGACGCACATCAGAGAGGCAATAATTGCAAAGAACAATCTCATCAGAGAGTGGCAGGTTACAAGAAACCCCGTCACAAAGAGGCGCATCAACCAAATGCAGAGGGAAATAAGAGTCGAAGTACAGAAGCACAAGAACAGCGACTGGGCCGCCCTGCTTAGTACGATCAACACTGACGACGGGACCGCCTGGAAACTTACTAAACGTATACTGCGAAAATCCAACAGGCTCCCACCTCTCTCCGTGGGCAACAGCATAGTCTGTGACCCAATACAGAAGGCGGAAGCCCTCGCGGACTTCTTTGAATCCAACTTTCAGCCCGTTACTGACCATTTGGACTTAGAACACATAAGGCACGTAGAGGAGAGACTACAAAGATTCCTCAACGTAGACACCCCTGCAGATGATGTCATAAATCCCATCACGGTTGAAGAAGTAGTTGCAACAATCAAGCAACTTCCTTCCAACAAAAGTCCTGGACATGATGGCATTGGTGCGCCACTCCTTAGGCACCTTCCGCCACTAGCTACGGAATACCTAACCTTATTTTTTAATCAAATTTTGGTCACTGGCGAATATCCAAGCACCTGGAAACAAGCGGACATAATAGCAATTCCCAAGTCAGGCAAAGACAAAAGATCTCCTCGATCTTATCGTCCTATCAGCCTCCTTCCGGTCATTTCAAAACTTTTCGAAAAATTGTACCTCAAAAGGATACGCCTCCACATAGACCAGGAAAACCTTCTGCCAGATGAACAGTTCGGATTCCGCAAAAATCACTCTACTCCGCAACAACTGCTTCGACTCACAGAATCAGCATTTGAGGCAGTTGATAAAAGAGAATATTTTGGCGCCATTCTCCTAGATGTCTCACGTGCGTTTGATTCTGTGTGGCATCAGGGACTATTGTATAAACTCATCATGCAGGGAATCCCTATGTCCCACATAAGACTGCTCAAGAACTATCTGGAAAACAGAACGTTCAGAGTACTGTCCGAGGATGCAGTCTCCTCATCCAGAAGCATCCGCGCCGGCGTCCCACAAGGCTCCGTTATAGGCCCAGTACTGTACAGTCTCTATACGGCTGATGTACCACGTACGGAACAGGTAGAAACTGGACTATATGCGGACGATACGGCAATGTTCACACGCAGTATCAGGGCAACCCACGTGAAGACAAAATTACAGAGAGCCTGCAACAACGTCGAAAACTGGGCCAAAAGATGGCGCCTAGCTTTTAACGCCACCAAAAGTCAGGCGATAATAATAACTAGAAGAAAGATACCACAGCTTGATCCGGTGACACTATTCAATGAGGGAATTCAATGGACCAAAACAGCAACCTATCTTGGAGTGATGCTCGACACAAGATTAACCTGGAAGAACCATGTCAACAACCTCAGGTCGAAAGCGGAAGGTAGAATGCGGACACTCTAACCCATACTCAACCCAACAACCACCTTACCAGCTGACCAGGCTCTTCGAATTTATACATCACTGGTCAGACCGGTGTTAGAGTATGCTGCTGTTGTGTGGGGAAACGCAGCGACCACACATATCAGAAAGCTCCAAACTGTGCAAAACCGGGCCATCCGGTTTGCCTGCAAACTCCCAAGAGAAACGCCTACCGCTGTCTTACATCAAGTCAGTGGTTTACAAACATTGAAACAACGTTTCAAAGAAACTGCCACCAAATTCTACAACAAGTGTACGAGGTCCGAAAACAGACTCATAGCCAGACTTGGCAACAGAGTACATTATAATGATAACATCAGGTGGCCAGACCACCTCCTACTGCAATGACGAACACGGAGCTGACTACTCCCATTAAGCCGCACCAATAATGAAACCTTAATATAACTAAACTGGAAGGAGATACGGTTAACGTAAGAACTTCCCCACACTCCGGGAACTAGGCCACCCGGATAATGTAGTCTGAGGCCGGACTAAGGTAGTTGGGAAGGGGTGGGGGGCTGTCAGCTGTCTCTGCAGTTCGTCCAGTAGGGGTCTGAAAGCCGGCCGACCCACTGCCCGAAGCATGTAGCGGCGGCCAAGCTCCGCGGCATGCTCGAACAGCGGAGCGACCCCGCCCAGCTCGTAGGTTGCATTGTTATTGAGGGACAAGGGAGTGTGTCTGTACGCAGTCCTAATCGCTCGTCTTTCTAGGATGTCTAGCTGTTTTTGTCTCGTTTTGGGGGGTTGGAGTAGGATGGGGTGGCCATATGTAATGTATGGGCGTATCAATGCTTTATATAGAGTCATGAGAGTGTTATAGTTGCAGCCGGTCCGGAGTCCACGGAGCAGGCGTATTGTAGAGAGGCGTCTATTTGTTTCGTTGATAATCTTGTCATATTGGGCTATGTATTTCAGTTTAGTATCTAATGTAATGCCGAGGTATTTGGCCGTGCGTTTGAACTCTACTGGTCTGCCGCAGACGTAAATTGCGTTGCTCACGCAATTTTCGCTCCGGCAGACGCTGTTTTTTGAATATTATGGTTTGTGTTTTGTCTGCGTTGAGTACAATCCGCCATTTACAGCACCACTGTTCAAACCTTGTGATTGACCTCTGCAGTGCTACAATGGCGGTATTGTACCGTGTATGTGTCGCCCAATATGAGGTGTCATCCGCGAACAATCCGAGCCCAGAACCTGGTCCTATTGGTAGCGGGGTATCTCTAGCATATATTATATAGAGAAGAGGAGAGAGCGGTGACCCCTGCGGAACCCCCGCTCCTATCTCGAATGGTGCCGATAGTGTTCCCTCGAGTCTTACTTTTGCCCTGCGGTCGCTGAAGAAATTAATAATCCATCTGCACGCTTGTGGTGGCATATTAGCTCTATTATTTTCCGGCGCAGACCATCCAGCCAGACCGTGTCAAAAGCTTTTTGGACATCCATAAATGCCATAGCGACCGAGCGTCCTGCTGCTAGTGCTGTTTCGGCAGTGTTTATTACTCGCAGAAGTTGGTCTATGATGGAGCGGCCCGGCCGGAAGCCGAATTGCTCCTTCGGCAGTTGGTCTCTTGAGTTCAGGTGGGCGTGTAGTCGGCGTACAATGATTCGTTCCATAAGTTTAGAGAAGCTGGAGGTCAGACTGATCGGCCGGTAGTTGTTGGGGTCGGTTTGGTCTTTGCCTGGTTTGGGAAAGAGCAGAATATGCGCAAGTTTCCAGGACTTTGGAAGGTACCCAATTGCGAAGCTGGCATTAAATAGGCGGGCCAGGTGCTCGTGGAATATTGGCGGTACGTTTTTCAGAGTTCGGGATTTGGCTAGGTCCTGGTGCGGTATTTTTTAAATGCTTGGTGTGGCGGGCTATTTCCTGAGGTGTTATTTGAGCGGTGAGTGGTTAATTGTTGTCAGGTTCTGTGATTCTTGGAAGTGGGTGGGTTAGATGGGTGTTATTTCTGATTAGCTCTTCCGTATCTGCTTTGAAATCTGCATCGAAATGCGGTGCGTTGGGAGGTTGATGTATGTTGGCCAGATGCTAGCGAAACAGTTCACTTTTGGTTTCAGAGTTTGTTATGATGGCACCATTCTGGTGCAGAGGATAGGATGTTTGGGAGTATTTGCCTGTCGGCCTGCCTACAGCCCTCCAGAAACTCTTGGGGTCTTGCTGCCTCTGTTCATTTAATTTTTCGCAGTAGTCGGTCCATTTACTCTCTCGGTGTTCTGCTATTTGTTGTTTGACCCTCCTGGCTAGTCTGTTGTAGACATTACGCTCTTCTGGGTCGCCGGTCCTAGCCCACCTGCGATGTGCTGCTCTCTTCTCGCGGATCAGCTCGAGGATGTTTGCCGGTAATTGGTCAGGGGCTCGGCGCGGTATAGGCACAGATGGTACTGCTGCATCAATGGCAGCATGTATGGCGCTCTCCAGCACATCGCTATAGACGTCAACATCGGCGGTCGTTTCAAGCGGTATCGCTCTCAATGCTTGCACGACGCGGTGGTATTCTTCCCAGTTAGTGTCGCGCCATCTGCGTGTAGTAGGGCGCGCGGCGGCCGCAGCCTGCGCCACTGCAGGCATCAGCGCCCAGCGAGAAATAACTGGGAGGTGGTCTGATCCAACGTCCGGACCGGTCGCGCACTGTATAACACAGCGCGATAGTGGCGCGGTCGTGATGACCTTGTCCGGGCTTGTGGCATGCACGGCGGCTCCTCTCGGAGTGATACGAGTGTGGCCTTCGACTGGTACATTGCGCAGTTTCGTAGCTGTTAGCACCGCCACCAGCTGTCCGCCACTGCGCGTCGTATAGCGATCGCCGAGGGCGAGGTGATGAGCGTTTAGGTCGGATAGTATTATGGGGTGGTCATATGTACGACTGATATGGAGCAGAAGTTCTTCAGGAAAGGGAGCGGTGGGGGAGGCGTAAATGCTGCAGACGGTGAGCCTCCGGCGGCCGGCCTGCACCTGGACTGCAGCGACCTGGTACCGGCCGAACACCGGGTCGGTCACTTCTACAGCAGGGAGAGTGGTTTTATAAAGGATAGCTACACCCCCCAGCCCCCGGTCGCCGTCCCGTCGCAGGACCCGGTGCCCGTAGGCACTCAGCCTACTTCCGGGGGTCAGGCGAGTCTCGTTGAGGCTGATGATGTTTATGTTTTCTTCTGCCGCCAGCCTCTCGAGCTCTGCCCGCCTGTCCCGAACCGACCGAATGTTGACGTGCATTATAGCGAGCGGTGCTGCCCCTAGGGGATTAGCCATTGTTGACCTCTGTTGTCCCGCTGCTGTCTTCTTCGCTGCTTTCTGAGGACCCGCTACTTTCCTCTGTCCTGCTGCTCTCATCTGTTGCGTTATTGATGTTATTTCGCTCACAGAGAAGCTGCGCAGGGTGAAGAGGGGGTGTCCGGCATTTGCGTCATGAGCTCTTTTGTTTTCCGGTTCTGGTTTTTGGCGCTGCTGCTCGGCGGCAGGGGAGGCCTTGGTATTTTCTGGTGTTGTTTTTGCGTCCAATATCTTGGTTAGTCTTACTATTGTTTCTGCGAGGTTGGTTACTTGTTGCTCGAGTCGCGCTATGCGCTGCTCGAGTTTGGCTGTTGGCGTATCTGGGGATGGTCTGTCCGTTCTTTGTTGCCCTGGAGGGGATGGTCTTGTTGCTGGCTTGGCCGCAGCGACGAAGGTTTTCTGCATTAGCTGTGGGGCTTGGGGTGGTGGACTTTGCAGTGATGCTGCACGCTGTAGGGGTGGAAAATTTTCTTCTTCCAGCATTAATGCTTGCGGCGGTTGGTGGGCTTCTTGGCGGGTGCTGGTGCTAGCTGATGGGGTGGCATTGCTGCCTCTGCTCTAGGGTATTGGGGGCAACAGATTTGCCCTGTATAATGGTCGCGGTTTCCGCATGTGGCACAGTAGGGGATTGCTAAGTTGTGGTTTGCATGTGGGCAGCCTCGAGAAAGGTTTCCCTTGCCGCACCTGAAGCATTTGGGCTTGTTTTTAAATGTGCTTTCAGAATGGCCATATGTCTGACATTTCCTACAGGGTATTCGTCTTTTTCTTTCAGTTGACGGCTCTACGTCGTACATTCTGTCTGCTATTTCTATTTTGCCTTTTTCAATGGTGGAGTTGTATGCTATCTCATCTTCCCAAACTAACCTAACCATATTGCGGGCATGATCGCCTTATTTTATTCTGCATACTTGTTTAACCCCTGAAAGGAATTTACACATACTATTTATAAAGAAAACCGCTAACACTTCGACTGCGAGAATATGTTTCAAAAAGAACTTTACAATTTTGAAAATTCATATAAACTCTATGAAACAAGGTACAGAGATGGTTTTGGTGTTGTTTTAAAGGAAAGCACTTCAAATTTTTTTTTACCTTAAACTAAAGATGTTCTATGTGGCTTCCGTTCGTTATTCTGCAGACATCCCACCGGTAGTCGATTTCTTCCCAGACTCGCACTAGCATATCAGGTGTAACTTGCTCAGCAGCAGCATAAATTCTTGCTCTAAGTTCAGGTAGAGTGGCCGGTAAAGGAGGTACGTACACCACATCTTTTATCAAACACCAGAAGAAAAGATCTAGCAGTGTCAGGTCTGCGGAACGAGAGGGGGGGGGGGTGCATGCAATTGGCGCATCACGGCAAATCCATTGACCTGGAAAGCGGTCATTGAGAAAATCCCGGACGTCAGTCAGATAGTGTGGTGGTGCGCCATCTTGTATAAAGAAAACATTTCGTTCTCGGTCATCCTCATCGATCTGTGGTATCAAAAATTGTTGCAACATATCAAGGTACACTATCCCGTTGATGATTCTCTCTTGGAAAAAAAAGGGTCCGTACATTTTCCTCTTGCTCAACGCACAAAAAACGTTCACTTTAGGGCTATCAGGAACATGTTGCAATGTTTCGTGTGGATTTTCACTGCCCCAAATCCTACAGTTATGTGTGTTAACCTTGCCACTTAAGTGAAAAGTTGACTTGTCAGAAAAGATTATGTTGTCCAAGAAATGTGCATCATCATCCATTCGATTTAACATATACACACAGAAGTTCCTAAGTGCAATCTTATCAGTGTCTTTAATTGCTTGTAAAAGCGAATATCGGTATGGTTTCAAATGCAAACGTTTTCTCAACACACGCCAAACCGTCGTATGTGGGACTTGCAGCTCACGAGATGCACGCCGGGTCGATTTCGTAGGGCTGTTGACAAAACTTTTTCTCACTTGCTCAACGACCTCGTCAGATGTGCTTGGACGACCTGAGGATTTTTTATGTTTTACTGAGCACCCTGTTTCTACAAAACATCTATGCCACTCATAAATTGTAGGCCTACTAGGAAGATCTTTAGCGTACTTGGTACGAAAATTACGCTGAACTGTTGTCGCAGACTTCGATTCTTCAAACCAAAACACACAGCTAGCACGCTCGGGTCCAGTGAAGGCAGCCATCTTTAACGTAACTGCCGCTAGCGCTTGTGCGGCGCGATTAGGCACTAGCGGACTACGCGAGACAAAACTTGAAGTCTTTTCCTTTAAAACAATACCAAAACCAGCTCTGTACCTTGTTTCATAAAATTTATATGAATTTTCAAAGTTGTAAAGTCCTTTTTGAAACACCCTGTATTTTCCATATTTGTGTTGTCAGTCCAACTCGTAACGTGTTCATGACTGGCTTATGTTTTGCAGTTATAAATAAACAACAACTACGTGTTAATAGGTTTTTTACATCCTTTTTATTTTGATGTTGCATGATGACGAAAGAAAGGATAACTTCTCACCAATTTTTAGTCCTCCAGTTTGTTCCTTAAAGGTACGTTTCCATTACTAAAAATTTGTCCAGCAACATGTTGTGGCATAAGTGCCACAAATCTGTTGAAATGGAAACGGTCTGCAACATGTTGCGGCACAAGTGCCGGGGACAGAAATGTGCCAAGCGACTGTGCGACACAACATGTGCCGCAACTTGTGCCACAGCCTATGGAAACAGACTGCGGGACATGTGCCGTCGCGCGCATGCGCAGTACACTCCTTGTGGGCAGCGCGTGTGTTCTTGTCTGTGGTAATCGCACTTTATTTAAAGCTAGTGTAGTGTTTGTTTCAAGATGGAGTGGTCGGAGAATAATGTAACAAAGCTTTTAGAACTCTATGGACAGTTCAAGACAAGACAAGATGTCGAACAATTGAAATGACGTCATGCAACAAATTGCTGATATTCTGGAATGCAATATTTAAGAAGTAGAAAACAAATTCACTCCCTGAGTTCCCAATATTTAAGGGAAAAAAATAAAATTGAAAAGAGCAAGAAAGGTGCTAAGGATGTTTCAGAACATAAATGGCAGTATTTCAATTTAATGAGTTTTCTGTCAGTTCAGTAACAATTGAACACCACTTGCTGTCATCCTTATTCATTTTGGAGACGTAGGTCTGCCATCAAGCTCCTTCCGAATGTCTTTTCGCTAAAATAAAAAAAAAAAAACCTTTTAATCCACCATCAAGGTCGCTTGGACCTGCCATTTGTAAGATCCCCTCTTCCCGGATTTCGGGGAATTTTATCTTAGCTCCTCTTGATATGTTTAATTTGAAGCCGTAATATTAGCTGCAGAAGCCGGCAGATTATTTCAATTCACAGTTCAGAAACAAATAAATAATATATATTTCGACAATGGATTCTTTGAAGAAACACTCGAAAACACTTTTTACTTATAATCACTTGGTACAAAATACACTTCTTTACATTCCGTTTTATTCAACCACGTTCCAGCTATATATTATATTCTTGTCCAAAACTCGCTATTTTCCCTTCTCTCTTTTCCGCTGTCCAAAGATATACATTACCATAGATGACCACTGTCCATAGATATGCCGGCACTTTACGCTTATCCTTTTCTTTCTTTCATACCAATTTAACTCATTTGTATACACAACACAAGCAAGATTAATATTTAATTAATTTTTTAACAAGAACTATTCACAAAAATACGAGGGTGAGTCAAATGAAAACCTTAAATATTTTTTTAAATATTATTTAATGTGCAGAAGTGATACAAAGCTGTATTACTTTTGAACATAATCTCCCCCACGCTCGATGCAAGTCCTCCAGCGCTTACAAAGTGCATAAATTATTTTTGATAAAAATTCTTTTGGTAGTCCGCGCAACCACTCATGCACCGCGTGGCGTACCTCTTCATCAGAACGGAACGTCTTTCCTCCCATTGCTTCCTTCAGTGGTCCAAACATATGGAAATCACATGGGGCAAGGTCTGGTGAGTATGGTGGATGAGGAAGACACTCAAAATGCAGGTCTGTGATTGTTGCAACAGTAACGATTCTTGCAAGGAAGCCATCACCTTCTCGTTCAAAGCACCGAAGAAGTTCTTCACAAGCATCAACACGTCGTTCTCTCATTTCAGGAGTCAGTTGCCGTGGCACCCATCTTGCAGACACTTTGTGAAACTGGAGGACATCATGCACAATGTGGTGAGCTGAACCATGACTAATCTTTAAACATGCTGCAATGTCATTCAGTGTCACTCGGCGGTTTTCCATCACTATGGCTTCTGTGGAGTCACAACTCGTTGTGCCTGACCTGGACGAGGAGCATCTTCCACTGAAGTCACACCATCTGCGAACTTCCTACTCCATTCGTAGACTTGCTGCTGTGACAAACATGCATCACCGTACTGAACCTTCATTCTTCGATGAGTTTCAATAGGTTTCACACCTTCACTACTCAAAAACCGAATAACAGAACGCTGTTCTTCCCTGGTGCAAGTCTCAAGTGGGGCAGCCATCTTTATACTGATACTGCGACGATATTTGTGCATCTGCAATATGCTGCTACCTACAGGCCATTCTGCACGCTGCTTGTAGCACGCTTACCAACTTACAGGATAACGGCGCAAAATTTAGATTTTTTTATTACAAATTTAAGGTTTTCATTTGACTCACCCTCGTATGTAAGGCACCTTGTCACCTTACACATTACAACAAAAGCTGCAGTTGTCCATATCGCTCAAATATTTGAACCAGCAAATCATTCCACTCAAGAAACTGGAAAACACTGTATCTGATTCTCTGTACAAACTGCGTCTGTGGTCTTCCACTCGAGACCCCTCTATAAATGTTGCAGATATCCCAGGCAATTGGAAACAATAGAACAATTACGTGCAACATGTGCCGGGCACAAGTGGCGCGACATGTGCCAGGAACTTGTCAGAATGGAAACCTACCTAAATCTTCTTTTCGGATAAGTATCGCAGTGAGAGATTGTGATTTTTAACATCACATTATACGACAGAACGAAGCAGTTATTCTTTTTTACCATGATTTTTACTCCAATGTGATTAGTGAATATGATAATTTCATTTCTTCTTCTTCTTCGTGTCCGAGCGTGGGTTGTTACCACGAGGGTGATCATCCCTTCTTGGCAACGCCTGGGTAGTTGAATTGGGGTGGTCTCCCTTTGCCTTCCACAGTGTGATACTGTTCGCAAGGGAGCGTCCATAAACCACGTAGCTCCATTTTGACCTTCTGTGAACACCCTCTCCCTCCACGTAGCCCGACGTGGCTTTTGTCTCTATCCCCCCCCCCTCCCGTCCCACGTAGTTTTTTCCCCCTATTGATTCCAGAAGACATGTTGTACTGCTTTCTCTTGTCAAACAATCGTAAATTACATACGGAGATAATTAAATGACAGAAATTAATATTCACATGTTGATGTGTGTTCTGTATCTCATTTTAGCTGTGACAAGTAATATGAATGGAAAACTGCCTGGCTTAGCTCTGAAGCCCCCCCCCCCCCCCCGCTCCACGTAGCCCAGAGTAGCTTTCCAGCCAAACACTGCCCTCCCCTAGCCACGTAATTTATGGACGCTCCCTAAGTGTTGTTATAAGTGTGGTTGACTGTGATTGAGTGTGTGTGTTCAGTGTAGAGCCCTATGGAGGAGAGATGAAGGAAGAGAGAGGGTGAAAACCGGTGACGGGCCCCTTTAGGCCTACTCATCCGAAAGACACCCACGAAGCCGCCAAGCTTAACGTCCCCATCCCACTAACGAATCACTATCAACACTGTCATATGCTCTCACTCCATACGCACTATGGAGAACTTTGTGATTTAACCATGGCCATTTGAAGGAAGCATCCCGGCATCCGCCTGAAGTGATTTGGGGAAACGACGGAAAACAAAAATCTGGATGGCTGGACGGAGATTCGAACCGGCGTCCTCTCGAATCGATTCAACTCAGGACTATGGCGCACAGTCTGGTGATTGGGAATGTGCTCCACCACCTCTCCAACCCTGCCGGCAAAGTCCTGATGAAAATTTCTTACTCAGCATGGTGCGTAAACGGTTAACGTTCTGGCCTCGCATTCGGGAGGACGCGGGATCGAATCCTCGTCCGGGCATCCAGATCTGGGTTTACCGTGGTTTCCCCAAATCAATTCAGGCGAATGGTGGGATGCTTCCTTCAAAAGGCCATGGCCGAATTCCTTTCTGCTCCTTGTCCCAGTCGTTTCCCGCCTCTAATGACCTCGGTGTCGACGAGTA
The DNA here is from genome assembly GCA_031002005.1 of Vandiemenella viatica. Classification (NCBI taxonomy): domain Eukaryota; kingdom Metazoa; phylum Arthropoda; class Insecta; order Orthoptera; family Morabidae; genus Vandiemenella; species Vandiemenella viatica. Next base: position 168,352,176 of record CM061914.1, on the reverse strand, counting down.
CTATTATCAATAACAATAATAATAATTTCCTACACCAACACATGTCTGCGACGGACACGATCACTGTGTCACAACTAGCTGAGGCGAGATTTCTTCTTCAACTGCAGCAAAAATAAAAAGAGAAGGTGGATCAATAAATCCAAACATGTAAATTGATGTAATAAAGGTAATATAAAAAAATAATACTGAATAGAATACAAACAACAGTTGATATGCAACTGGGTGAGTATCAGTATGGATTTCGAAAAGGTAGATATTGCCCGGAGCAAATGTTCAATTTAAAATCCATAATTCGTTATCGAATACTAATGCGGACATAATAGTAATATTTATAGATTTTTTTTTTAAAAAAAAGGAAGGATTTTGCCTCTGTTAAGGGGGCATCCATAAATTACGTGAGGTGTTTTTCCGGATTTCCAGACCCCCCCTTCTCTGGTGAGATCTGGTTCGTGAGACTACCCTCCCTAGAAATCGCCCTCGCCACTTTTTGAGAACTTTTTTTTTAGGTTTCACCCTTCCAAAGCCATTTTTTTTTTCGAAACCTCACGTGAGATTTCCGTTGAGCCCCCTCCCCGTTGGTGAGATTTCGCCTGACCCCCCCCCCCCATTTCACTTCACATATTTAATAGACGCTCCCTAATAGAGAAACTTTGGATAAAGCAATTCGTGAATTTGGAGTGAAATGTAAATTGGCAAACCTAATACGAGAAATACTGCCGAACGTGGTGGGTGAACGGTTAACGCACTTCCCTCGCATTCGGGAGGACGCCGTTTCGAATCCCCATCCGATAATTCAGATTTGGGTTTTTCGTGATTTTCCCAAATCACTCCCGGAGAATGCCGGGATGCTTCCTTCAAAAGTCCATGACCGAGTTCCTTCCCGTTCCTTGTCCCCAGTCTCAACCCGCCTCTAATGACCTCGACGTCGACGAGGCGTAAAGCCACAAGTTAAGAAACAAGTGAACTACTTATCGACACACTAAAGTTTATGGGCGAAATATCAAAGCCTATCTAGACAAATTCAGATGTGCGGCAAGGTGATGGTTTGTCACCCATTTTGTTCCCCTGTGTTTTATAGTAAATGTAAGGCTTTAGCAAACAAACAAAAAAAAAAAAAAAAAAAAAAAAAGAGGGAAAACAAAATTTTACTAATAACTTTGGGAAGAAAATACAAAGGTATTGAAATTAATTACCTGGTATTTTCGGATGATTTAGTTATATTTTCAGAGAGTATTATTAATTTTAAAGCATAAATCAATCTTTTGAAAGACATTGATTGCTGACGAAACAGGTTTGAGAATTTCTGAAAAAAAAAAAAAAAAATACTAACACTGAAAATGCTACAAATTTTTAACGATGGATGCTGGATGAACGGAGAAAGTAAAGAACTTTAAATATCTTGCGGGGGGAGGGGGGGGGAATAATTCAAGAAAATTGATTAGATAAATCTGCAATTGAAGAAAGTATACACAGGATGGAAAGAGCATATGGTATCGCTAAGAATTTTTATTATAAAAAGTGTTTATTTAAAAAATCTTAAAACAACTTTTTCGTGAAACCAGAATGTTTATACGAGCGTGAATGCTTAGTATTGAACTACAGATTAGATAATTTGTAATTACCACAACGAAAAATCATGAGAAAAATCTTGGGGTGAGTTAAAACATAAGAACTACAGAAATTAAGAAGTAATAATCAAATATACCCTACCAAAATATAAATAGAAATTATAACAGAGTTGATAAGAAAAAGGAGATAGTTGTTTTTTTGGACGCTTCTATATAATGAATTCCAACAGTTTACTAATAAGCGGTGCTATTAAACAAAGAAATGATCATCTATTCTTGTTCTCTTCGATATCGGCCATCTAAGGACCTGACTTCCAATGGTTATTCATCCTTTCACTTTGCTGTTTCCTCCTTTCTTCCGTCCATATGTTACTACATTTACTCTTCTCCTTCTGCTGGAAACCCTTGAAATTTTGGATTGTTCTATCGTGTATTAAATCTTCTGTTATTCCGATCTCAACCATATCTTTCTTTACTCCTTGGATCCTGATTCTCCTCTTTCTGATCGTGTCTGACATCCTTTCAATTTTTCTTCTTTCTATAGATCTTTATTCCTCTTTATTACTCACCATTTTCAATTTTTAGTGGTCCCCAAATTTTTCTCAAGATTTTCCTTCCCATTTTCTCCATCTCTTCTATTTCTCCAGTTTTCATAGAGGACAAACATTCCGAGGTGTACAGATCTTCTGGTTTGATTACTGTGTTGTAGCGTATTATTTTAATTTTCCTTGAGTGATTCTTCTGATTGTACATATCTTTAGTCAGTTGACATGTTATTTGTAACGTTCTTGCTATTGAAATTACTCCACACGATTATGGTTATAAAGTGACTATATTAATTTGAGTATATAGATATTTGTTTTTTTTTTATATCCTTAATAGTAAAGATTTCAGCTGCGAGAAGGAATTAACGATTCGTTGATCGAAAGTCAGGGAGAAACTGTCTCAGCACCAACAGTCACAGCATCAAAGATCCTATATAACTAAATAATGAAATGATTACACTGAGCTGCAAATTCATTAATACTAAACATAGTATATTACAGAAAATGCAAACAGATAAATTACCTGTTAATTTCACAAATTCCTTTGAACGTCTAGTCTGTGAAATCAGGGTGTACCACGAAAACGAATATTTGCGCTTCAACTACAAGGTGTTATCTATTCACTTAGCGGGCCTTGTAAACATACAATCGCATACGGGGAAGGTGAAAAATGACACGTTAACTACACATTTCCTGATTTCCTCTTTTTCTACCTTTTATTACAGTTCGTTTGTTTTATCTTTTAAATTTTTTAATTTATTTCTTATTTTAATTGCCAATCACTCAAGAGGCGGCTATTAACTGGGAAAGTAGACAAAGCACTCACGAAAAATCTTTCGTATTGAGTGTCGGACTTTATAGGTAAGAGAGGTGGACACTGAGACGAGAGGATGAAAAACGGTTAGAAGCGTTTGAGATGCGAATGTGGAGGAGATTGGAAAGGATAAGCTGGATGGATAAAGTGAGTAATGTTGAAGTGCTGGGTAGGGTTGGTGAAAGGTGGAAGCCACTGTAAGTCATAAGAAAAAGGAAGCACTGGATGGGACATTCACTAAGAGAGGAGTGCTTGCTAAAAGATGCCTTGGAAGAACTAGTTTGTGGGATGATAATGAGAGGAAGAAGGAGGTGCAAGATTACAGATAACATTAAATAAAACGGAAGCTACTTGGACATGAAGTGGAGGGCAGAACACTGATGAGGATCAATTTAATTGCGATGGAGTGTACACTCCGGTGGAAATTTCCCTACACACCAAATTTCCCCTTTACTGCACCCGCCTACTATTACCCTCTACAAATTTCAATTTTAAATTCTTTCATAGTTTTTGGTAAATTCTTCATCATTTCTCTTGGTGATTTATTTAAATCCCTCTTCCCCTTAACTACAAAAGAAAATATTCCCACACCCTTTTGCCTGAAATCGAGTGCCAGCTTGTGGTCAAGGTCATATTTTCTTCTCCACGCACCTTTGCTAATTCTTACACCAATATCTTTCCATGCCTCGTTACCAATATACTCCTTATACACTCCTATGACTCTCTTCACTCTAATCCTGTCGTCCAATGAATCAAATAAACACGAAATACTCAAAATCATAATAACCTTCTTTAAGGAGCGAAACATCCAATTATAAATTTTAGACAAGTAGAAAATCCAACAGGAAACGATGGGAACAAAGTTAGTGCATTTACAATCGTACACCACTTGAACAGATATATCCTCATACATATCAGCCAGTCATAATATTAGAATTTGAGACCATAGTGAACGATTAGGGCACATTATACATTGACCCAAATAGAATTAAGATATAGTTTCAAAAATGCCACAAATTGTGTAATAAATACTCTACGAAGCAGATAAGAAATATAATAAAGTAAGTGATTACATGTCGATTCATCATAGTATAACACCAAGAAGTAAACAGATAGATATAGAACTGTAAAGTAACGTAAATTATGTATATTTAAAACTGTAAAGGAAATGAAATGTAAATTGTTAAACTATGTAAATAGAACTGTAAAGTAATGAAATGTGAATTGTCATAAAACGCAAAGAACTTGGCTGTGTGGCTGATAAGGCCGAAAGCCATTTAAATAAATAAATAAATAAAAATAAACCATTACAGCTTTTTTTTAAAATAATATTGGTTACTGATCGTGATCTGTGGTAATTTCCAGAGACTAATTTCCAGCAGCCCATTTCTGCATACCAACGTAAAATGTAGGTTCCTTACTACACCATCAAATTCAAGCAATGGTCTGACCAAAGTTTTATAATTCCCTTACTTCTCTGGTATATCCCCTCATCACTTTCTCCAACAAGTGTTGGATTTTGAAACCAATTCCTACTACCTGTCCAATTTGTCTTGCCCAATTGAGTTTGTTATCTTTTTTAATTTTATTTAATTGCAATGGAGCACACGCTCCTGTGGCAATTTTCCTATACACTAATTTTCTCACTTTCCTATACGCACATTCATTTGCCCTCTAAAAATTTCAACTTTAAATTCTTTCAACGTTTTTGGTAAACTGTTCATCATTTCACTTGGTAACATATTACAATACGTGACTCCATACCTAAAAAAGAGAACCTTCCTACTCCCTTGTGCCTGAAATCGAGTGCCAGATTGTAGTCATGGTCATCTTTTCCCTTCCATGCATTACTTTTAATTCTTACACCAATATCTTTCCACGCCTCATCACCAGTATGCGCCTTGCACACTCTCCTCCTGTCTTCCAAGGAATCCCATTCCAGCTTTTTTTTTATCACATCTGTTTGCGTTCTGTGGTAAATACCAGAAACAAATCTAACAGCCCTTTTTTGCGCCCTCAAAGGTTATTCCAGGGCGTTTGCATTTCAAGTCTTCAACAAACATTTCTTCTCCCACCTTATAATCATCATGAACCTTTATCTTTTTTTATTTGTGTACCTAATAAGTTGAAGCCTCATAGCTTTTATCTTCATCTCATGCTGATATAGTCAGCTGTATATCCGGTCCATATCACCATGCAGCTTTTCAGTCTTCTTTTTAATTAGACCTTTAGTTACTGTGGTGTCATTAGAGCTGTATCGTCCATAGTCATTATGAAGGACCTATATAACCGGAGAGTTTTCAAGAAACCATACTGGTTGCCTGGATCAGGAGATAACAAAGTGAAACACTTCTGTTCTTGTTCCAAGCTTTTCATCAGATTCTTCCGTCTGCGATACCGTATTGTGTTTACAGTAGACGATGTGTGGGGACGGGTATTTGTAACGGGACGGCTGTACCCCAAAGTCCACGTTCTCCCGAGGGAGAGCTCGGACCTAACGGGATGGTTCGGCTGACCCCAGGGGTTTTGACGACTTCCAGAGAAATGGCTACCGGTTGACGAAGGCGGTGATTTACTGCCAGTGAGCCGTCGCTATTGTCCTCTTCTGAGAGGAACTGTTAATCTTAAGAAATCAGCGTTACGGCCAGCGGCGGAATTCCTGACTGCTCAGTCGTGAGAACGGCCAACAACAGACGACTTAGGCCCGAGGGAAAACAAAGTGTCAACTGTTCCTAAGAGCCGGACAGAGGACTACATGATACACCCTTCTGGTTCCAAGAATTCTTTCTCTGTATTTTGACGTGAAAACATCTATTCCATCGTTAAGTGCACTGATAGCCTGTCGAACTTTCTTGTGTTACAAAATAACGTCAGATTTGAATCGCTAATAACTAAAGACTAGTTTTTTTTTATGCTGTCATCGGTCTCTCGACTAATTTCATGCAGTCCTCCATCCCTGCCTATCTTGCACTAAACGTTTCATCTCAACATACCCCTTAATAAAGGGCATCCACTAATTACTTGAGGTGTTTTTCCGGAGATCCCCCCCTCCCCCTCTCTGGTGAGACGAGACTTCGTGAGATTTGGTCGGAACCTCCCTCCCCCCCTTTAAAATGGCGTGAGATTTCGACGGAGACATCCCCCCACCCATACAAATGGACCTGGCAACTTTATTAACTTCTTTTTTTAGCTCGCATGCTCTCAAGGGTGATTCTGCCCCCCCCCCCAAATCGGTTTTTACCCCTCTAAAATCGACTTTCGCGTCATTTGTATACCTTTTTTTTTTTTAACTCTACCGTTCTACAAGAATTTCAAAACCTCACGTGAGATTTGACCCCCCCCCCTACCCCTTGGTGAGGTTTCGTGAGATTTCGTCAGGACCCCTCCCCCCCCGCCCCGCCCCTATCTCACCTCACGTAATTATTGGACTCCCCCTTACAACCTACGTCCTCAATTGTCTGCTTCATATATTCTAATCTCTGTTTTACTCTACAGTTCTTACCTTCGACTGTTCCCTCCACTAACAAATTAACCAATCCAGCGTGTTCTCAAAATATGACCTACCAGCCTGTCTCTTCTTTCTGTAAGATTCTTCCACAAACTTCTTTCCTCACCCATCATTTACAAAACTCGTTCGTTTCCTACTTTATCTGTTCACTTAATTTTCAGCATCCTTCTACATCACCACATTTCAAACGCTTCAATTTTGCTTCTTTCTGGTATTCTTAGAGTCCATGCTTCGCTGATAAACTGCGGTGCTCCACACATAGAGTTCCAAAAAGTTCTTTCTGAGTCCTAGATTAATATTTGAAACCAAAAGATTTCTCTTTTTCATGAAAGCTCGTTTTACTGTTCCTATTCTGCTTTTAACATCATTCTTGCTTCGGTCATCGGTGTAATTTTACATCCTAAGTAGCAAAATTCACAAAGTTCTCCTATCGCATCCGGCCCTATTTTTATATTTAATCTTCTATTATTGGTACCGTATCATTTCTGCTACATTTCATCACTTTTGTCTTGCATTAGTATATATTTAATCCAAAATCTTCCTTCAGTATTTTGTTCATTACAGTCAATAACTTCTCCATATCGTCAGCCTGTTCTGCTTACAAGACAATGTAATCAGCAAATCGCAACATACTGATTTTTTCTCCTTGAACACTTATGCCACATTCAAATCTTTCTTTGACTTCTTTATTGCTTCTTCTGCATACAAGTTGAATATTAATAGAGACAGACTACAACCTTGTCTCACGCCCTTTTTAACTGAAGAGTGTGTCTCATTATTCTCTAGTTTGATTATAGTGTAGCTCCTTGATTTTTATAAAGATTATAAAGTATTCTTCTATCTCTGTATCTAAATTTTAAAGAAGTCAGGTCTAAAACACTGAGGTCTAAAATACGAGACGAATAGGTTGAGCCCACAGCGGGTGGGGCATGTCTGCACGAGTTGGTCGCGCAGCATTTGTTTTGCCTGTGACGTCATAGGACTAGTGTGAGTCCATGTTTGGAATTAGCGTTGTGTAAAGTTATGAATTGGTGTACCGTCAAAAGGCGTCCAGCTAGCACGTTGATTCAAGAGCCGCTGTAAAGAGATCGCTAAGCACTACTAACAGCGAAAGTGAAAGAGTAAAAATATTCGTCGCAATATTAGTAAGGGGGCATCCATAAATTACGTGAGGTGAAATAGGGGAGGGGGGGGGGTCCGGCGAAATCTCACCAGATCTCACCAAGGGGGAGGGGGGGGTCTACGGAAATCTCACGTGAGATTTGGCGAAAAATTTGTTTACAATAGAGCAAAAAAATGGTCTACAATTTGCGGCAAAGTCGATTTTAGGAGGGTATTTCGGGTTAGGGTATGACCTTAAAAAAAAAAAAACACCTCACGTAATTTGTGGATGCCCTAAAAGATCGATACTAAACTAAAAATTACAAAAAATAAAGATGTAGTTTCATATGAGTCGTAAATATACTCGGAATTATAGAAAACGCAAATTAAAAGAACTTTTTAAAACTCTTTGTTTGGAGCACAGCACTTTACGGTAGCGAAACATGGACTTTAGGAATACCGGAAAGAAAGAAAATTGAAGCGTTTGAAATGTTGAAATGTTGAAAATTAGGTTTACAGACAAAGTAAGAATTGAACGAGTTTTGGAAATGATGGGTGAAGAAAAGAAGTTTGTGGAAGAAGGTTACAGAAAGAAGAGACAGGCTGGTAGGTCATATTCTTAGACATGGTGGATTGGTTAATTGGTTAGTGGAGGGAACAGTCGAAGGTATGAACTGCAGAGGAAGACAGAGATTAGAATATATGAAGCAGATAATTGAGGACGTGGATTGTAAGGGGTATGTAGAAATTAAGAGGTTAGCACAGGATAGGAAAGGATGGAGGATTGCATCAAACCAGTCGAAAAACTGACGACCGCAAAAAAAAAAAAAAAAAAGAAACCTCGCGTTGAAAGAACCCAAGAAACCTAAAAGGTTAAGGCCCGAACAAGTGTGAGAGTTACGACGAAGTCGAAAATAAAATAAACGACAGACGTCTGATACATGCAATAAACTTGTAATGTATCTGTTCTGTAATTGTTTCACCACTCTATCTAACCAGTGTGTTAAAGAGATTGGTAATAAGATTATATATTAATGCAAAACACTTGCTATGATTTTATCACGTTTTCACGAAAAATTTATCGCGCCGACCCGAAATGCGCCTTTCTGCATATTTTTATTTTTATGTTTACGTCATGCGAGTTTTTTAATTTATATATTCTAATAGCTTTCAGCCTTATCGGCCATACAACCAGTTTTTTCTAAAGTTTCCACTAACGTGTACAATATCGGTTTCAACTAACTAATAACTGAACAATCTGCTTTACAATCGCACGAGTCAAACACTAATGGACAAACTTGCAACCACTCATGCGTTAAAATTAATCATTAACAATTGAAACGGTTACGCATAAAGGTAGAAACAATCATGCCTTAAAATAAACATTAATCTATCCAAAATGATTCACTTGCGTTAAAATAGGATTCAAACTGTTTAAAGAGATCAGTTTTACAAAGTGTGCAAGAAAACCTCAGATATATATATTTCCAGCTTTAAAACAGGTCGTCAATGTCCTGTAAATATTTTTGTCGTTAAATGGTAGCAAAATAGTTATATTCGTCTGAACGGAACACCAAGTTAAAAAAAAAAAAAAAAAAAAAAAAAAAAAAAAAAAAAAAAAAAAAAAAAAAATTCTATCAGCATTTTGTTTTGCGGCACTCTATATTTTCGACAAGAAAAAAAGAATATGATTTAAATCTTCCACGTCTGCCTTATTGGATTTAAGTGAAGGAGAAGTTAATACTATGTAATGGGCTACTGGTGATGTTTGTGATGTAGCACCTGGCAACATTCCAGTCATAGTACCAAGGCATCGCGTGATGCTTGCAAATGGTCGTAGTGCAAACCTTTATGTTGTAACGAACTACTCCATTCTGTTTGTTATGCTCGCAGTTTAATGGTTTGGTAGAATTTGGAGAGAGGGAGTTTCAGTTCTTATCTCTGCCCCACCCTGATAACTTCCCACGCCAGCCTCTTAATGTGATATTATGCTGGAAAATTGTTAAATCATAAGATTTCTGCGTCAACAGACATCGCTGTCTCTAGTTTGGGTATAACATTGGCACCTTTCTTAGTCCTTATCTCTAATGTTATTTCCACAATCACATGAAATTTCGTAGACCCTATACAGGGAGTTACAAAAAGGTACGGCCAAACTTTCAGGAAACATTCCTCACCCACAAACAAAGAAAATATGTTATGTGGACATGTGTCCGGAAACGCTTACTTTTCATGTTAGAGCTCATTTTATTACTTCTCTTCAAATCACATTAAACATGGAATGGAAACACACAGCAACAGAACGTACCAGCGTGACTTCAAACACTTTGTTACAGGAAATGTTCAAAATGTCCTCCGTTAGCGAGGATACATGCATCCACCCTCCGTCGCATGGAAACCCTGATGCGCTGATGCAGCCCTGGAGAATGGTGTATTGTATCACAGCCGTACACAATATGAGCTCTAACATGGAAAGTAAGCGTTTCCGGACACATGTCCACATAACATATTTTCTTTGTTTGTGTGTCAGGAATGTCTCCTGAAAGTTTGGCCGTACCTTTTTGTAACACCCTGTATAGCACAGCATTTGTAACGATGAGACCTATCTTGGTTGATTGGTGAGCGGTAACGCTCTGGCCTAGAATTCAGGAGGACACAGGTTCATATCTTTGTCCAGCAATCCTCATTTACATTTCCCATGCATTCCCAAAATCAATCCGCGTGAATGCCTAGATGGTTCCTTCAAAAGACCATTGCCGTATTCCTTCCAGTTTATAACTGCCCTTCCGACCCAGCCCTTTAATGAATTATGTGTAGCAAGCTGGTAGTTTGTTAAACATGGTTTTGTATAATTTTCATGTAATTAAGTGTGAATTTACTCAAATGAACATTGTTTCATGGAGAGAAATTATGTAAATACTATTTAATGTGTTCAGGGACAGTATTATGCATGAAAAATTCATTAAAAGTTCGTAATTCTAAGTGTGTAAATACTTGAAAATATTTTTAATTTTCATTTCCGTATGTTTCGTGATGGTCGTGAATGATTTTGTGTTAATTCTGATTGTTTTTGTGTGGATTTAATTGTTGAAGTATTGTTAGAATTCGAGAAACGTTCGGTCGGAACTTTTTGACCGATTCTGGATGTTTGTAAAGTGTTTATTTAAGCGCAGAGTTAAGTAGTTGTCAGTCAGTAGTTCTGGGAAGTGTGTGAGGAACATTTGTTTATGTTTGTACTTAATATCTTTGGCCGAATAGATGCCAATGCAGTGTAATGTAAATATAAGAGCGCACGGGGGAAACAGAACCGAAGTGGAAAGTGATTATTCATACTAATTATTTTATACATCTAAATACCTATCATGTTCCTTGTCCCCAGTCATTTCCCGCCTCTAATGACCTCGACGTCGACGAGGCGTAAAGATACAAACACTATTGATAAAGAGTGGTGAGTCGTTAAAAACAGTTTAGCGGAAGAGATATATTGATGATGAGTGTAACATCTTAAATCCTCACTAAACTCATTATTTTGAGTTGGCAGAAGACGGAGCACTTTGCAGGAAACTGCGTTTGGTTTCCGACGCATTCTGCTCGCGCCAGACGCGCTAATGGACTCGAGAAATTAGCAGTCCTGCTATTCACACTGCTACCTGCAAACAGGAGCGAGATTTTGCGCTGCTAACAAGACGCTGTTCAGACTAAAGGTCGGCCGAGTGCAACTTGTTTTTGTCGTGGAGACACTTTTTCTCCCCGAAGAACACAACATCACTTCTCGTCTCTAGACCAGAATCGCTTCATGCAAGGAGAGACTTAAGTCAATATGGATGCATTTTGAGGGAAAAAAAACTGTATATAAATTGTACATAGCGACGAAATTTGACACCTTTTAGATGGTACGGAATGTCCTTTTCTGCACCAATCGATGTTAACAACTTCCAACAGCTAAAATCAGCATTTAACTCAAAATTTCACACACGATTCAGTTAGAATTGAAGGGACCGAGCGTGGTGGTGTAACGGATAGCGTTCTGGCCTTGCATTCTGGAGGACGGCGGTTCGAATCCCCGTCCGGGCATCCAGATTTGGGTTTTCCATGGTTTCCCAAATCACTTCAGACAAATGCCGGGATGCTTCCTTCAAAAGGCCATGGCCGAATTCCTTCCCTTTCCCCCCCCCCCCCCCATCCATCGCTGTTAGAGAGACGTTAAGCAGTTAAAAAAAAAAAAAAGAATTAAGGAAACTGTACATTTCGAACTCTCCTGCCCCATGTCTTGTAGTAACGCATCACCAATCCCACACTACTTTTTGTAGAAAAACAGAATGTAATAAGACAGTTGTGTAAAAGTAGCTGGAGCCGCTTAAAACAGGTGTATGTCTTGAGAAGTAGTTTTACGAGGGTCATTCTCGTAGCTCAGTGGACGAGGCACTCGCTTTTAAAGGTCCCGCAGTCGAATCCCGGTCTGGCCGAGAATTCTTACGGGCTGTTCATTTGAGCAATGGTAGAACGTTTGGTGGTTCGTATTCCACGTTAATGTTACAGTACATCTCCTATCAGGTGATCACTGTGAGTGGATACAAAATTAGCGACAGTGGTGTTTCATCGACGTGAATACATTACGGAGGAACACACCGCTGATGAAAACCCAGATGCTTCATAACTGACTCCGACACGTTGGATTAATACGCCTCATTCGGTACAATCCAACTAACCTGCGGATTGCAGACTAGGTTAAATTTTTATTCAAATTAATGAGCAAATTGCAATTAATGGGCAATAGTATCATCAGATAAATGATGAATTCGGAAGGTGGAACATAGGGAAGGAAGCAAAAAAATTTTCTCTATTACGGTTTATTATTTTTTGCTGTCGTCAGTCTTTCGACTGGTTTGAACAAACCTCCATCCCTTCCTATCCTGTGCTAACCTCTTCATCTCTACATATCCCTTACAACCCATGTCCACAATTATCTGCTTCATATATTCCAATATCTGTCTTCCTCCACAGTCTTACCTTCCACTGTTCCCTCCACCAGCAAATTAACCAATCCAGCACGTCTCAAAATACGACCTATCCGTCTGTATCTTCTTTCTGTAAGCTTCTTCCTCAAACTTCTTTTCTCACCCATCATTTCCAAAACTCGTTCATTTCGTACTTTGTCCGTCCGCTTAATTTTCAACATTCTTCTGTAGCACCACATTTCATATGCTTCAATTTTCTTCCGATATTCCTAAAGTCCATGTTTCGCTACCACAAAGAGCTGTGCTCCACACATAGAGTTTTAAAAAGTACTTTCTAATTCCTAGATCAATTGAAATTAAATGGTTTCTCTTTTTTATGAAGGCTCTTTCTGTTAGTGCTATTCGCTTTTAACATCATTCCTGCTTCGGCCATCGGTTGTAATTTTGCTTCTCAAATAACAGAATTCACTTTCTTCTCCAATTGCATCTGATCCAATTTTTATATTTAATCTACTAGTATTGGTATCATTTCTGCTACATTTCATCACTTTTGCCTTGCTTTGATTTATATGCAGTCCAGTATCTTCTTTCAGTATTTTGTTCATGCCATTCAGTAACTTCCCAATTGTGTTAAGTATTTTATCAGCCAATACTGACGTATGGCTCTGAAAGCTGTTGACAAAGAGAGATATTAGTAGATTACGGGTGGCTGAGATGAGGTTTCTGAGAGGGTTACAAGAAAAGATAAAGTCAGAAATTAAAACATCCGGTAGGGATTAAAAGTTGAAGCATTGGAAGAGATGTTAACAAAGAAAAGAATGCCGATGCGACACCAATTGGAACGCCACGGGGAAGATGGAAGTACCAAGTGAAGGAAGGAGTTGTTTGGAGTCAAGTAGTGGAGGAAAAATCTGGGGGTGATAGACATACATTGAGGAGGGTGTGTAAGACGACCTTCGAAAGTGTAAATGTCTAGCAAATAGTATGATGATGATGACGGTGATGACGATGATAATAAAAACCACGACGAAGAATATAATGACGACGATAATAACGACGACCATGATAATGATGACGGTAATTATGACGACGATTATTACGACGATGTGAGGAAGAAGAAGATGATAAAGACGACGACGATGATGATGGCAAAGACGACGAAGAAGATGATAATGACTTCGACGACGATGAGGAAGATGACGATAATGATGAAGAAGACGATGATGACGATTTTGAAGATAATAATGGCGATGATAAGGATGACGATAATAAGGAGAACAGTGATGATGATGACGATGGTGATGATGATGACGATGGTGACGATTACGACGATGGTGACGAAGACGACGACGATGATGATGATGATGATGATGACGATAATTATGACTATGACGATGATGACGAAGAAGAAGAAGAAGACAATAATGACGACGATAATGATTACGATAATGACGACAACGGTGGTGACGATGATGACGATAATGACGACGACGATGACGATGGTGCCGAAGTCGACGATGATGGTGACGAAGACGACGATGATGATGATGAATGATGACGAAGACGATGATGATGATGATAATCATCATGATTATGATGAAGATGACGACGACGATTACGATGATGATAACGACAAATGCAGTTCAAAAAATTCTGTCTTAGGATCAGTTTCAGTGAAAGAGGAACAGGAACTGATGCACAGTGTTTTCACTGGGCTTGAATCACTCCGCCCTCACGGTGTGCGCGGCAGCAGCTATGTGAGCTGTGGCAGCTCATAATCGTACGTTTCGCATTCGACGTGTGCCGTGCTGATTGGAACGAATCACCTGTGTCGTGTTGTTTGTGGGGGCGGTGAATACCGTGGGCGGTGAGAGTGCCGACTGTAAACCATGTACTTCGCATGTGAAAAGCGCAGATACGTGGCACGAGTTCGATTCTTAGGCTCTCCAAAACGGTCATCTTCTATTTTTTCTGATAAAATACCAAAGAGTAAACATTATATTATTTTGGTCTTAGAAGTTTTACGGTTTCCTAAAGTTTGATTTAAGTGATTTTGTCTGTCACACATTCCTCTTAACAGTATACCTCAAATGGTCAAAGATTTTTTTTTTGCCTTATGGCTTTACGCCTCGTCGACGTCGTGGTCATTAGAGACGGGATGGGACTTGGTACAAGGAAGGGGAAGGAATTCTGCCATGGCCTTTTGAAGGAAGCATGCCGGCATTCACCTGGAGTGATTTGGGGAAACTATGGAATACCCAAATCTGCATGCCCGGACGGGGATTTGAACCGGCGCCCTCCTGAATGCGAGGCCAGTGCGTTAACCACTCACACACCACGCTCGGTAAAAAATTTTTACTGCAGTGCTGTACAGTACTGTTAGTACCGTGATAAGGTCTAAAATTTCTTCGATTTTCCATTTCAATATGCTGTACTCAGAAGATGTTATATCACACCTTCTCCTCAACAGCTTCGTATACATATATATATATATACTTCCTGTCAAAAAATGTGAAGCCTCCGGAAGGGGAAGACGAAACTAAATGAATCTTCACGGGCGAGTACGTGCTCTTATTTCAGTGATTACGAACTCTACTCAAATTTACATAGAACTTGACAGGATAGGTCCACGTATCAATATGACGTGGCACCCCCTTTTCGCTGGATGCAAATTATTTAAAAAAAAAAAATTGCAATATATGCACTGATTCGGTTGTGAAGGCTGTCATAGAGCCGTTGTATCCTCTCCTGAGGCAAGCTGGCCACAACTGTTGTAACTGGTCCTTGATATCCTGGATACTGGCACTGGGACGGAGTTGGTATATATATATATATAGGCTCTACAAATACTTTTTCAGGCTTCATGGCTCGTCGACGTCGGTATAATTAGAGCCAGCAGAGGAAGGTGACAAGGAACTGGATTTTTGAAGTAACCATCCAGCATTCACCTGGAGTGATTTCGGTAAAGCGTGGAAAACCGAAATCTTGATGGCTGGAAGGGAATTTGAATCTCGTCCTCGCGAATGCCAGGCCATAGCGGGAAAGGTAAGAAGTTCAAAACTGGATTTTTTATGATATGGGAAAAAGACCGTCACACTGGTTGAGTTAAAATTTAACGTAGTGATTAAGCATATTATTCTTCAACTTATACTTTTACCCCCAATAACATTAGACATTTTCAGAACGGAAAAAACTGAAAATTTGAATTAGTTTGTACGAAAAATTTTTGAAAAAATTTAGGATCAATATTTCAAAATATGGTGCAAAGATCTTTGAATAGATCTCAAGTTTCTGACAAAAGTACTCATATGTTACAAAATTGACAGTTACGAGTTGTGCTTAGAACAAATAGTTTTGGATAGTTGACTAAGATCTTCACTATCATATATAAATGTATACGCAGAAACAATTTCTGAAGCAAATATAAAATTAAAGTATGACTTTCTACTTTGTAGCTTTGAATAAAAACGTTCATATATATACATATTAAATTCTGTCATTTTGGTCACAATTTATACAAACTGAAAGCAGGTGGGTACAAGAAAGAGGAACAGTGGGTGTCTAGAGAAATTTCCACTGTAGCGTTCGCCACACTATCATTGATTTCATTAGCGACATAACTGACATACCTCTGTAGTTGTTCATACGGTGTTTTTATCCGTAGTCTTCTGTTATGCTGTATCTGATTGTATTTGTGTTTCCACCTGGCTGTGCGTGTTTTTAATCGAAGAGGACTCTAGAATTCAGTTCATCGCATCTACTCATTTGTGAGCTATCGGTTTTTATAAATTATTCTGTTCGAGTGTTTGCGAGGCCAAAGACTTAATCGTTTATATGCTCATCAGTAACATATTTGTTGTTCTGTAGCTTTAGGAACAATGTCTATCTACAATAGGAGAAAACGTTTCAAGAAAAAGGCAATACGTTCCTTTATTCCTACATACATAAATATATTTAGTGTGAACACAAAAAGAAAGTTAATATTTACGATTTTCAGTTCTTAGTACCTGTATGTTTCGAACTATGGTATTAGGTACAATTAATCAAAACTCCTTGAAACTCTTTTGAAACGAAAATATTACTGTTAATAACAAGATGTCCTCTATTGCACTTATGAATAAGTAGACTACTTTGTCGCCAAAGTCGTAAGCATTAAATTCAACAGGGCATGAAAAATAGCTTGGTTAGGAATGAGTAGGCTGTAGGCCCCATGGTATGCGCAGATATTACTTCCGACCAGTATGTCTCGTATTCAGAGTGTTTTTAGTGTCCGCTAAAACCACCTTCTCATTAACGGAACACTACCCTGTATCTGGGTGGTCGCCCATCATTCATTCCATGAGACAACGCCCGCGGACATTCAAGTCCTTTTAACTAATTAAATACAATTAAAAATAATTAACCGCATGCCAGGCTGACCAAATTTCAATTCTTATTGCCGGTAGTTCGTAACAGACGAAAAATTTCTACATTTCTTTTAGATGACTTCAGCACTGCGCGGTACAAATTTTTATAGCATCTTACAACAATAAAATAACTGGGTAATAAACATATTAATTGAATAAAAATGTAATAGCCTTAACATTGTTCGACCATGTGCTCTTTGCACGGAATTTTCAGGGGACGTAAGTGAATTATTAAATTATAAATTTCGCGCAAACCGCAACATTTTAATGTCGCTATGATAGATGTTTATAAAGTAGGTATTCAGTCCATATGAAGACCAGTCTGGCTTTTCAGTAAAGAATGATACCACGGTAACAACTCTGACGCATTGGCGCTACCTCCGAGAATTCTGTAGCAGGGATATTCTGATGACTATCTATTACTCCCTTTTTGAAAGCCAACTGAGATATGGTATATCAGCGTGGGGAAGGCCCACAGAAAATAACGTAATGAGAATACTAAAAATACAAAAACATATGATTAGAACAATACTAAAAGAAAAAAGAATGATTTCATGTAGAAAATATTTTGTAGATTTGAAGATTCTAACATTTCCCTGTATATACATATATAAGACTATACTGCTCTCACTCACAAAGAAGGTTGTTAAAAAAAATGAGCAAGTGCACGAATATGAAACACGTAATAAAATTAATTTCAATTTACACGCACACAACACAAAAAAATTTGAAAAATGTCCTTCCTATTCGGGAGCCCAAGTGTTCAATAAGCTTCCGACAGATATAAGATTAATTAGTAACAAGGGAGAAAACTTCAAACATAAGCTTAAAGAGTATTTATGTGATAAAGCCTTCTACTCAATCAAAGAGTATTTAACTGATGAATGAGGGAAGGAAAGGCAGAATAAAAAATTGTTTGTAGTAGTTGTTTGTACTTATATAGGATATTACAGCACATATTTGTCAATAACATGTAAAAAAAAAAATATGTATTAAACGATTTATAGTTAACTTAAGGCATAAAATTGTTAATTAAGATAAGAATAATATTGAATATAATGTACCTTGACTTGTCCTAATTCATTATACAAGTTGTATGTAAATGATGTATAGGACCAAATAAAATGAATGAATGAATGAATTCGGGAGGACGCCGGTTCGAATCCCAGATTTGGGTTTTCCATAGTTTCCCCAAATCACTCCAGGCGAATGCCGGGATGCTTCCCTCAAAAAGGCCATGGCCGAACTCCTCCCCGTTCCTTTTCCCCAGTCCCATCCGCCCTCTAATGACCTCGACGTCGACAAGGCGTAATAATTTTCCAATGTTATCTAATAAGCTACAAGATGCTTAGAGTAGTTTGGAAGATTACGAACTAAAATACAAGAGAATAATTCATCATCAGGTAGATAACCACGAGAGGCAAGCCCATGGAAGAAGCAGTCAACGACTTAAGAGAAAAAGTAAGGACTGGAACAAAGAATGAAAATGAAAGATTTAGCGTGCTCCGATTTGGCAATATTGTTTTTCTTTTATCGGAAAGGTCTAATACCATACCATGGGTAAAATGATGAAGAAAATACACATGGAAGTTGGAATTAAGTCGTATACAATGTCACAGACGAAAATAATACTGGAATAAATGTTACAATAGACGGAGAAGTTATTTAGGAAGTTAGCAGTAACAGAAACGTACTATCAAAAACTTCCTGAAGGGAGATATATTTTACTGTAAGACAGTGCCTTAGTACTGTAAATGATTTTTCTGTTACCGTTTGTAGCTTCATCGTGGTCAGAAAAAAGAAACTCAATAATTTGAAATATAGTGCTATAAAACGGTGTTCGTAATTAGAGTAGTACTACATTAACATGTTTTTGTGGATTTACGTCTCATCTTTGTGGATATTATTAGGAACGGGAAAGAATTTGGACATTTCGGCGATCTCAAACTCCGTCGCCATCACCAGAAGATGGCGACGGAGCCTGAGATCGCCGAAATATCAAGTGGAAACATCTTACTTACTCGGCTAGTCTCCCGAGAAGACTACATCCATTCTCAACGCCGATAAAGACTTCGTTCCTATAAAATATTAGTCTATTTCAAGGAGATTGTAAGTTGCCCGCGGTATGCGTGGACTTAGAATTTTATTCCTAAATTGGATATATAAAGCTCTAAGTGACTTAAAAAGTGCCACCACTGATTGACTGCGAGAGAAACAAAGCCTGAGCGAGCAGTATAACATTACAAGAACTAACGCACGCTATACGTCTGTCTGTCGCAGGTCTGTTAGTTTTCGAAATTTCCCGAACAAAGTATCCTACGTCCTTTCTAATGATACACAATATTTCCTTGTCAAATTTCATTAAGATGAAACTGTAACAAACAGAGGCACAGAGTTACTTACGCACGTATAATATTAGTATAGATAATGGGCGTGGGAATGTAGACTTCTGAGTACATTATCACAGTATAGGAAGAGTTAATATCAAATACGGTGACAAAAAATATGTCTAGTCTGTGTTGCTGATTTGTCTGTACTGCTCATTCATTGGATTGCATGCAGCCGGCCCGTCAGAAGTCTAGTGACACCTGGCTGAGGAGTGTAATTAAGATGTGCCCGGGGGACTTGTTGAGGCCCTTTGAGTGCTACTGGGCCACCCAGGTGCGCAGCCTACGAGTACCTCACAAAGGCCTCCCCGCTTGTTTCTGCTGGAGAGTCAAACCGTGACGCCGGACTTGGATTTACGACGTTCCCTATCTGTCTGAAAGGCTCTGCTCGGCGGGGACCTATTGTGACGCGACAGCGTTCGTCCATTGAGTCGCCCCCCGGATAACAGGGGGGGGGGGGGTCCAGAGTGCCACTGTCACGTTTCAGACTGGACACTCCAAAGCCTGACCGCGCTCAAAGATCACGCTCAAGGTCGTCGACTCGGGGAACTAGTCCTCCAAGTGGTCGGGGTCGCTCCATACGGCACGACAGAAGTCTGTCTGCAATTAGCGACGCCTCACACGATTCCTCGCGCGAGATTTGTCCGCTCTCGGTGGCTGCAATCAATTTCACTGTCTCAGGCAATGACAGTGTTCTCTTCATAAGTGTACAAGTGTGAGCACCCGTGTTACAACGGACCAGTAAATGTTCGTTGCATCGCGGTCCCAATTTGTTGATGTTGGCCCAACTAGATGTTTCGTAGGAGCTACCATGCTGGCCTCGCATTATCAGGGTTGCCGGTTCGAGTAAGGCCTCGGGCAAGGGGTGGTTTTGATTAAGTGTTGTGTTAGTCTTCTGTTGTCTTCATTACTACATAAGAAAGCGCGTAATAATATAAATTGAAGCAGACAGAGACCGAAGTCCATGTAATAAAAACATGTGTCCATTGTTATACTATTGAGACTCCTCCGAAACTACAAAGAAATCTATGGTCTAATAACAATGTTTCTTTTACAATACGACCTCTTAAACACAAACGTTTTTGCGGAGTGTTTCAAAAGGAGTTGAGAAAAAGTTAGAATACAAGTGTTTTATTTAATTTCCTACACTCGACTTTTTCAGATTTCCCTATAACAAGTTACGTGGTGAACGGTTAACGTTCAGACCTCGCATTTGGGAGGACGCGGGTTCGAATCCCCGTCCGGGCATCCAGATTTGGGTTTTCCATGGTTTCCTCATATCACTCCAGGCGAATGCCGGGATGCTTCCTTCGAAAAGGCCCTGGCCCAATTCCTTTCCGTTCCTTGTCCCCAGTCCCATCCCGCCTCTAATGATCTTAGCCGTCGACGAGGCGTAAAGCAATAAGTAAATAAATAAATAAATAAAAAACAACTTAGGTGACTACTGCTCATTTTAAAGAAAGAGTACAAAACACTTCGTTGGTCACTATATGCCTTACTTCCCGCTTCATAAAAATTGCAGGTTCGAAAAAAATAATAATAACAGATACTAGTAAAGTGGAGTGTACTTTGAACATTACTGTTTAATGCTCAATTTCGGTTTCGAATACTAGTTCAGAGAAGAGAAGGAATGTAATAGCTACCGCAATCTTCGCACCGACGATTCCCCTCATCAAAATGACAAACGCATCTGGTGGAAACAATAATAAAACGGTAGTTAAAGAAAATGTTTATTTTAAAAGTGAATAACGACGTTCAGTAACACATGCTAGGGGCAACGATGTTATCCAACGTTACTGTTAGTGTGCAATAATTTAAAAATCTAACTTGAAATCGAAATGTGCTGTAGAAAAATGGAGAAAATATGTATAGCAAATAAAATCAACTTTATACACGCGGAATCTTAAACGTCTTCATATTAACAACTTAGAGGAAGCAGAAGTATTTTTTTTTTTGCTAATGGCTTTACGGGACGGGAATGAATTCGACCATGGACTTTGAAGGGACTATCCCGGAAATCGCCTGGAGTGATTTCGGTAAACCATGGAAAACTCAAATCTGGCAGATCAGAAGGAAGGGGATTCGAACCTGCGTGCTCCCGAATGCGAGGCCAGAACGTTACCACTCACCGAGCACGCTCGGTACACAAGTGGTAATGATGTTAAGTGTTGTCAAAACACACACACAAACAGCAGACTTTTTTTTTTAAAACTCGCTGCCAATTGCAAGAAGGCTTGGTGAGGTGGTCCTAGTTGGCCTCAACGAATATAGATAGGCAATACAGTCATATCCTAGAAATACCAGAACTGGTCTGGTCGTGGCTTTTAGAAAGTCTGGTTTATTGGCTTATGGTTTATACTCTGTTGTAACCTTTACAGTATATATATATTCAGTCATCTATGGACTACGGTTACGCAACTTCATTACTTCATTTCCTCTCCTTCCTCCGTCGCCATTGCTTCTTCATTCTCTGTCCCACTCTTGCTTTTTCTTCTTCTGAGAATACCGTCCTTTTCTTGGCTGGTTTTTCTTAGGACAGACCCTACACATGCACAATTTTTCCTCTGAATACTTCTCTGTCTTCGATTTTTTCCATCTTGATGCCACCCACATCTTTTCGGATCCTGATGGACCTCTTTCTGCCATGGAACTTGAGTCTTCATGTTCTCTTCAAAGTGGAGTATTTTCTTTGCCGTTCATTCTGGTTCCGTTCTCTCGATGTGGCCCTAGAAAGCTAATTTCCTTTTCTTAATTGTGTTTGATATCTTTTCAAACCTATTATATAATTCTTAGTTCGTTTCACCTTCCTTACCACTTAAATGCTGAGGCCCCGGGCCTGAAACCGGTAATGGCAGTATTCGAATCAGTTTTATTAATTTATTTTTGATATTATATCTTTAATCCAATTAGAATTAAATTTTAATATTCTTCCGCTTGTCACATTTTCGCGGGGCACAGGTTGAAAATCACTGCCCTAGGCAGTCGCAGCAAGCTTGTAACATACAGAAGCTACTTGACACCTGATGACGACGCAGACCCAGACGCCGAAACGTTCTGTTTCTACATCATTCGACAGAATGTCGGGGAAGATTACATTGTATCATTTTAACGGGAAATCTCTAAATAATGTTCTCCGGATGGAGAACGAGACCAGTGGTGCCAACATCTGCTAATATAGAAACGAGGTGGTTGACGCGGGCCGCTCGTTACTTAATAAGCGGCTTCCTAATAGAATAATGAGTAATTACGGGCCGCCCTGGCAGCTGGTTACAGCTCCGCTTAATGAGTCGACGGCGCGGCTAATAGAAATCTCTGATTACCGCCGCCTCACAAAACACTTGCTCGCAGGGCACATACAGCTGTTTCCTTGCTGTGCACTGCGCCTATTAATCACGCGATAGTCTCCAGGGTCGTCATGGTTAGCGCCTCTCAACCCAACGAAAGCCGAATCGATGGCAGAATTTGAGTCACATTGGTGATTATTTTTTTACTTGTTGCTTTACGCCTCGTCGACGGCTAAGGTCATTAGAGGCGGGATGGGACTGGGGACAAGGAACGGGAAGGAGTTCGGCCATGGCCTTTTTGAAGGAAGCATCACGGCATTTGCCAGGAGTGATTTGGGGAACCATCGAAAATCCAAATCTGGATCCCGGACGGGGATTCGAACACGCGTCCTCCCGAATGCGTGGTGATTTCTAGTTGAGATAGGCCTACTACCTACTTAAGCTTCATCTCAAAGATAAGATACTATTGGACCGAATGAGCGTCGAGGGTTAACAGCAAATCTCTGGTCTCACATTCGGGAGGACGCTGGTTCGAATACTGGCCTGGCCATCCAGATATGGGCATTCAGCATTTCCCAAAAATCACTATAAGGGGGCGTCCATTAATGACGTGAGATTTTCACGGAGAAACCCCCCCCCCCTATCAATCGACCTCGGAACTTTGGGATACCTTTTTTTTTAGGTCTCATGGTCCGAAGAGTGGATAAGGTCGGTTTCTTTTAACCAAAATACCGCCCTAAAATCGACTTTCGCGTCATTTGTAAACTTTTTTTATTTTTTTTCCTAGCTCTACAGTCCTGCAAGAATTTCAAAACCTCACTTGAGATTTCCGTTGACCCCCCCTCCTGAGATTTCGCCTGACCGTCATAATTGCAGATGTTTTGAATCTTCAGCAAACTAGCTTCCCTAGAGTTGAAATTTATAATAAATCACTTATTCATCCAGAAAGTTCGTAATCACCTTAATTTTGAAATTTACGAGTTTCTTAAAAAAAAAAAAAAATAAAAAAATAATTGAATGCTATTTCTCCGCAATCATTGCTATGTTGTATCAGCATACAGGGGCGGATCTAGGAATTTGGTTTGGGGGGGGGGCTTGAGCGGGTTTTGATTTGGGTGGCTTGGCTTGAGTGAATTTTGGTTCAGAGTGCTTGGTTGCCTTCAGTGGATTTTCGTTTTTGGGGGGGGGGGCTTGAGTCGGCCTCTACGGGTCTCGAATCCGTAGAGCTAAAAAAAAAAAAAGGTACAATGTCGGGGGTGGACCTAAAAACATTTGCGGGGGGGGGGCTTGAGCCCCCTAGCCCCCCCCCTGGATCCGCCCCTGTTAGCATACAACCGATTTTAAAGTAAGTAGTCTGGATAAGCAACCTAATCTTTTAAATTTAAAAAAAATATTATTTTCGTAATTCCATTTTTCTTCCTAAAAAAGGAAATTTACTGATTGCCTACATCCGTATTTTTTTAAATTTTTTTAACTGCTTAACATCTCTTACCAGCGAGGTCTTTGGAGAACGGGTAAGAATGGGGTGGGGGAATGGGGGCAAGGAGTGGAAGGAATTCAGCAATGGCATTTTTGAAGGAAGCATCCCGGCATTTGCCTGGAATGATTTGGGAAACCATAGAAAACCCAAATCTGAATGCCCGGACGGGGATTCGAACCGCCGTCCTCCCGAATGCGAGGCCAGAACGCTAACCGTTACTCTACCACGCTCGGTCCTTAGTTATGATACAGTTTGTAACTCAGTTTAAAAATTTAATATCCCTTTCATAGATCATGACGTGAATATTCCAAATTTCCCCCAGCCGGTGGCGTCCATTAATTACGTGGGATGTTTTCGGAATTCCTCCCCTCCCTCTCTGGTGAGATCTGGGCGAACCTTCCCCCCCCCCCCCCTGCTGACCGATTTCATAGTTTTTTGGGTTCCACTGTCCATCAAGAATTTAAAAAGATGACGTGAAATCGCCATCGACTCCTCCCCGCCCCCCCCCTTGGTGAGAGATCGCAAGACTCGCCCCCCCCCCTCCTATTTCACCACACGGAATTATTGGAAGCCCCCAAACTACTCTACAGATCGATATTTTAGAAAGATTGCATTGTCTGGTCTATCTCCAACGGGGTCTCTAAACATAGCATTGGGCGTGTCCAAACTGTTTTCATGTAATTTTTTATTTATTTATTTATCAATCTTGTTTCATGGATCCCTGCTGATGAAGAACCTCTGGGATGTGAAACATGTCATGGTTAATAGACATACATACAATATAAGTCATAATCATAGTAATAACAATTATACGTTCCAAGGACAAATAAAGAGAGTAACAACATAATTTTTACAACTGAAATTTGCAAAAGTCATATTGAATACAATTGATTAATTTCTTCAAATTCTTGAATGGAGTAGAAGGAGTTGCCAATAAGATAATCTCTCAGTTTTTCTTTAATATATCTTTATTATCTGCAGACTGTTTTATACTCTTGGGAAGTTTATTAAACAGATGTATACCAGAATAATTAACTCCTCTTTGTACAGAGATGTTTGTGTTTTGTGCAACTTATTTCTGTTTCTTGTATTGAAATTGTGTACCTGTGAATTAGAAGTAAACAGGTTAAAATTATCTATGACAAAACACATGAGAGAATATATATACTGAGAAGTCATTGCAAGAATATTGAGTTTTAAAAAAAAATGTCTGCAAGAAGTTCTTGGTTTTACCCTACACAACATCCTAATAGTTCTTTTCTGTGCTATGAAACCTTTTTTAATTTGTGAAGAGTTTCCCCAAAAAATGATGCCATATGACATCACTGAATGAAAATATGAGGAGTTCACCTGTTTCGTTAATTCTAGATCTGCTGTTAGAGAAAGTTGACCACTGTTAACGGCGTATGTACAAAACGGTTAATAAAACAACGCGCTAATCAATACCTCGTCCATCGGCTTGTAACTAGAACAAGAGAACAGAAAAGGTGAGTTTCCTGTCCTGGTGCCTTATCGTCCTTCGCACAAGACGCGATACAATAAGAGAAGCGAGAGTTCCTTTGTTTCATGTGAGGTCTGCAATTAGATGTGAATTCCCGCGTAATGACAGGCGAGAAGCCCAAGGTGTCCACTCCAGGCGGAATCCATGAACAGAGATCTCAGCAGTTAAAATTACCAAATAACGCGTACAAAGGTGGAAGATGTCCAAGAAACTCCAAAAATACCTGTGTTTTTGCTAAACAATTCATAAGCCCTGTGGAAACCGTGTTGTAGATACCAAAGACTTCACCAGTGACCAGAGGACTTCCCTCTTATCTTCGCTTCAGTTGTTCCCCTGTAATCAACCATAAGAATGTTGCAACTGTAGTTTTCAACACACTCCATATTACAAATTAAATTTGAGTTGGCGTAAAGTGAGACTCGTCAAATCTTTCTATTAAATTTCAGTAATTTCGTAACAGTCTTCGAGCACTGTAGTACTGGGGGTGCGTCCGTTAATTACGTGGTTCGGTCTAGAGGGAGGGGGAGGCTTGACTGGAAAGCAAAGCAGGGCTACGTGGGGGGGGGGGGGCAGGGCAGGACCGGATTAAGGCGCGGGGCCCGTAGCAAATGTGAAGAAGAGGCCCATGATTTTTGACGTTCGGGGGAAAATCGTAGAGCTAAAAAACAGGTCGCCCATCTAGCCTAGGTGCGGCCCCCCCCCCCCCACTAGCAGGCGCGAGGCCCCCTAGAAGGCGCGAGGCCCGTAACACTTGCTACCTCCTGGGGCAGGGTGGTTCCGAACTAGGCCACGAAGCTTTTCATTCATATTATTTGTAAGAGTTAAAATAAGGTACACGACACACAACAGCATGTGAATATTTATTTCCATCATTCATTCCTCCATATGTCATTTACGATACTCTGACAAGAGGAAATATCACAAAATGTCTTTTGGAATTAATAGGGAAAAAAGCTTCATGCTAAGCGAAATGAAGGGGGGGGGGGCGCACGGGGTAGAGGCAAAAGCCACGTCGGGCTACGTAGAGGGGAGGGCGGTTCACAAATGGAGCAACGTAGTTTGTGGACGCTCCCTTGAGGAGGTGGATTCCAGTGAAGGATATCGGGAATTAACTTTTCAGGTGAACAGTACTATCTCCCTGGTTCAAATCGGGAGTACGAAATTTGATCGAAATCTTTGGAGTTTTGTGGATTAGTATTCGAAACAAACATCCCTACTTTAAATTTTATATATAGGAAGAAAAGATAAAACACGAGAGCCACCGCTCGTCAGAGTTGTAGGAAAGAGGGAAAAATCGCCAGAAACAGCTCCAGACGAAAAAAAAAACTAACGAAAAAATAAATAAAAAGTATAAAATAATTCGGTATGTGCACCTTCTCCCGAAAATAAAAACTCATGCTTTGTCTCGTACAGGCATCCACGGATATATATGTATATATATATACACATAATAAATATAGAATAAGAACTCAGATATAATTTTACATTTTGCATTTGTGTAACCGGTTATTTTTATGCTAGAAGAAATTCCATTTTTGAAATACAATGATGCCCCTCCTCAATGTTCGTCAATCGAAACATTACATTCCCTGTATTGCTATGAATCTCCCATCTCAAACATTTAGGAAAATATGCAGTCACTAATTACCGAATGTGGGGTGTTTATTGCCAAAGTTTTTCTATTTATTTGTTTGTTTTCTACTTATAGCTTTACGCCTCGTCGACGTAGAGGTAATTAAAGGCGGGATGGTACCGGGGACAAGGAACGGAAAGGAATTTGGCTATGGCCATTTGAAGGAAGAGCATCCCGGCATTCGCCTGGAGTGATTTTCGACTTTCGCCTCATTTGTATTCGTTTTTTTTAGCTCAATCATTATACAAGAATTTCAAAACCACACGTGAGATTTCCGTTTACCCCCCCTCCCCTCCCCCTTGGTGAGGCTTAGCGAGATTTCATCCAACCCTCCCCCCCTCCCATTTCACCGACGTAATTAATGGATTCTACACAAGTTCTAATTTTAAGTGTCAATGGGATTTTTAGCACCCTACAAACGTCTGTCAGCACATCTGTTGTGTTCTGGATGTTTCTATGGCACGTTCTTGCCTCGTTATCTGGAGTACGTTGGTTCGAATTCCCGTCCGGCCAACCAGATCTGGGTTTTCCATGGTTTCCCCAAATCACACCAGGCAAATGCCGGGATGCTTCCTTCAAAAAGGCCATGGGCGAATTCATTCCCGTTTGTTGCTCCAGTCCATTCCCGCCTCTAATGACCTCGACGTCAACGAGGCGTATAGCCATAAGCAAAACAAAAAACAAAAAAAAGTTTCTATGGCGCTTATTTAAACAGCAGAGGCGGCCGTCATCAGTATTTCTCAACAGTTTTACAGACGTCAAAAGTTTTGATAATTGTTCGTCAGGTAGTTTTGGTCGTTGAAGTTTTTTTTTTTTTTTTTTTTTTTTTTTTTTTTTTTTTTTTTTACTGCTTTATGCCTCGTCGACGGCTAAGGTCTTTAGAGGCGGGATGGGAATGGGGACAAGGAACGGGAAGGAATTCGGCCATGGCCTTTTTGAAGGAAGCATCCCGGCATTCGCCTGGAGTGATTTGGGGATACCGTGGAAACCTAAATTTGGATGCCCGGACGGGGATTTGAGAAGTTTAATTACCGGAATTGTTTTGTAATGTGCTTTAGTATCTCTGGACGAAGTTATTGCTTTATCCGCGTATGTTTGTTTTGGAAGATTTCGTCGGAATAAAACAGAGATTAAAAGTGTTTCGACGAATCAGATCGCCGAAATATTCTGCAATTGTAAATGTAATGACAACACTCTTTAACTCAGCTAGTCAACGGAGAGCAATATTTATATTGCCAACGCCGAAGAAGATATGTTCTTATTCATGTTTCGACGATCTTTTTTTGTAATTGAACTCGTTCGTCAAGTTACAAGTTGTGATAATTTTTATCCTTTGGTGAAGGGTAAAAATCATCTGCTGACCGGGCGGTAAAAGTCTGTTAATTAAAGAACGAATCAATAAAGTTACAAACAGTATTATTTGAAAGGACCGCCCAGTGAGAACTTTGACAGTGAAATTAGACCATTGCAGTTGACTGCATTCCCAGCGTATGAAAAGGGGCCATCCACAAATTACGTCACACGAATTTCATGATTTTTGGACCCCTCCTTCCCCCCATGTCACAGGTTGTCAGTTGTCACATTTGTGGGACACCCCCTCCCCTGGTGTGACGTCACATATTTTGCAGTTTTAAATTTATAAATTAAAACCGCACTTCCAAAATGATTTATGTATTTCTAGTTAAAAAATCATAATAACAATAAATCAAACATTTAAGAAAATATAAAAAAACATAAAAAATCGAATTAATGATAAAAATTGAGTCATCATGTGTCCATGGATTTTGAACCCATTCATTGATACTGTTCATTATTTTCATAACAGTCACTTCATTCTTGATTTCGATAGTGTTGAGGACAATCGATGTGTCAACATCATCTTCATTTTCCGCCACGAGTCAAAAAGTGATACAAATTATGCATGTGATGTCACAAAGTTTATGACACGTCCTCCCCCAAACATGTCTTTATTGATATTTGTCCTTCAGTATTGTAAATACGGTCCAAGCAGCTGCTTCCATTATTCTGACAAGTACGAACGCGCGTCCGATAATGATGAAGGCGCCGGGACACTGTATGATGCGGTGATGTAGAGGCCGCTGCGACCCTTATCGCGGTCCGTATCGCAGGCGCATAGTTCGTCCCCCGCGGCGACCCAGGCACCCAGAGCCACACACACTGATCGTAAATCACAGCCACAAAGGCGCCGCATTAGCGACCACTTGTCGGCCGGAAGGGTGCGCAGCACCTGCCCCGCTGGGTGTCGCGTCTGCACGACCCAACACAATACAGCAGTACTCCACCTCAACCTATACTCTGGGTCAATACTCACAGGTTTCGCATTATAGATATGAATTGAGAAGGCGTATACACGTAAGGACTTAAAAAAAAAAATTTCAGCATTGCTTGGGGATGGCCGAGAGAAGAGAGAACTTAAAACTAAGAATATCATACGTGCCACACAACTACAGATATATTGAATAATAATAACTCCATGTAGTGGTAATGGCCTTGTGGCAGGCTTTCTACTGGCTGCGCATTCCGCCCGCCCGTTTTTTTTTTGCTGTCGTCAGTCTTTTGACTGGTTTAATGCAATCCTCCATCTCTTCCTATCCTGTGCTAGCCTCTTCAATTCTACATACCCCTTACAACCCACGTCCTCAATTATCTGCTTCATATATTCCAATTTCTGTCTTCCTCTACAGTTCATACCTTCGACTGTTCCCTCCACCAGCAAATTAACCAATCCAGCATGTCTCAAAATATGACCTACTAGCCTGTCTCTTCTTTCTGAAAGCTTCTTCCATAAACTTCTTTCCTCGCCCATCATTTCCAAAACACGTTCATTTCTTATTTTATCAGTCCACTTAATTTTCAACATTCTTCTGTAGCACCACATTTCAAATGCTTCAATTTCCTTTCTTTCCGGTATTCCAAAAGTCCATGTTTCGCTAGCATAAAGTGCTGTGCTCCACACATAGAGTTTTAAAAAGTTCTTTCTAATTCCTAGATCAATAGTTGAAATTAAAAGGTTTCTCTTTTTCATGAAGGCACTTTTTGCTAGTGCTATTCTGCTTTTAACGTCATTCCTGCTTCGGCCATGGGTTGTAAATTTTGCTTCCCAAGTAACTGAATTCACTTACTTATCCTATTGCATCCGATCCGGTTTTTATATTTAACCTACTAGTATTGGCATCATTTGTGCTACATTTCTTCACTTTTGTCTTGCTTTGATTTATATTGTCCAAAATCTTCTTTCAGTATTTTGCTCATGCCATTTAGTAACTTCTCAATATCCTCAACCCTATTCTGCTACCTAGACAATGTCATCAGCAAATCGTAGCATACTGATTTTTTCTCCCTGAACACTTACGCCACATGGCTTTCTTTACAGCTTTTTCAACATACAAGTTGAATATTAACGGGGATAGACTACAACGTCTCTGTCTTAGCCGCCTTTACAGACTACCTACTGTTTAACGTGGAATCCGAACCACAGAAGCATTCAGGCGAACTTCACATTACACAGCAAGCTGTGTCGGATTTGAAATTTGGGTTAAGGGACTTTAAAATCCCCTCCGATACAAGGATTCGAACCGGGGACCAATCGTTTTCCAGTCGGACACCCTAACCACTGAGTCACAAGACCGCTACAGATATACTGTTAACGTTAGCATGTTGGTGACGCGATATCATGAGATTTTTGCCATTCAAAAAATCGCCTAATCAAGTTTTCACTATAAAAACTAAAGATGTAACTTATTTCAAAACCTGAAGGTTGGTCATATCTTCCCGAATGAGACGTACCAAGTTATAGGCAGGAACGCTAAATCCATTTCTCAGGGACCTACAGTTTCACATGGAATCAGAACCACGGAACGTCAGAAAAATAAAGGTTTTGTATGAATTGTAAGGAAAATGACGAACGACTTGCTGAAGATTAAAATTAAAATATCATGGCATATAAATTGATAGTAAACTCTGTTCGGCAGGACAAATTGTGCAGGCGTTAAGCACAAGCTTCAAAATCCCGTCGGAACATATTAGAAAGCCGGATATGTTTTTTCTAATAAATTACACCAAAATAACAAGAATTACTTCCTCGAGTGTTACTTTCAGCATGCTTACGTCTCATGGTTTCCGAACGTTAATCTTCTTCTTGAAATATCCCAACAAAAAATAATGGCGAGAACGGCCTGATAATTTTGTCTGCCTTCTTCTAACCACCCACCCGATTGGCAGTGCCCTCGCCACAACAGCATAGTGAATTGATGTATGAATAAGAAATGTTCGTGTTCAAAATTTCGCACCCTTCATTAAAGATTCTGTTATCCCTGTCACCGTTAACATGTGAGGTCTCCACTCTCCAGTCATTACTGAGTTATGTTATTACATTATAAATTGATTTACAATAAATTTATATTTTATATATAGTATAGGTCTTCCAGCACAGTAGTTTGTGTAGAACGGGGTAATTATCAGTTAGTTCAGTAATTTCATGTTGCGAGAGTTGGCAATACGGTATGGTTGTGTTGTCGCGGAAGGAACAAGCCAATATGGCGGGGGAGACTGTTTTTGACTAGCATAGGGTGAACATGTGGAGAAACTGATTTCGGCTAGCGTAATGCAAATATGTACAGAATATTGTTTCAGTGAAAGCATTGTATCTTGTGTGAATTTTTGAGTGTAATAAATTGTGAATTATAGTAAAAGTGTGGCGAAAGTCATTTACATAGCATTAGAATATCCATTGCGCAAATTGAGAGATGATTGAGGGTTTAGTAATAAAAGTTACTTTCTATTAATACAAACGGCGAGGTGATAGCAACTACCGCAAAAAGGCATATTAGGGCCAAGTGCCAGTAAAGCGGGCTATCAATCTTTCTTGTCGCAGTCTAAATAATGGATAAGGAGGACCTCGCAAACATTCCCCTCCAAGATTCGCATTCCCAGCAACGTTCCCCTCCAAGTCACTGCCAAAGATATGCCTCCCCCGCTTGCTAAATGTTTCTCACACAATAGCTCGAGGATTTTACGTTGTATAATACAGAGGGCAGCGTCGATTTACAATTTGTGAAACCGAAATCTGTCGTTTCCAGGCTGCCATAAAATGCACTCAGTTCGAACCGCTGATAATCGTCATCCTTATTCAGTCCGTGGATCTGGAAAGGCGTGAAGGTTCAGACCTGTTCAGGAGACACGCTTGCCTGACTCAGGAGCAACTTTGCTAGTTGTTTTCTGAAGCTCATCCCAGATCCTTCCAGTCGTTCTGCGAGGCCTTCCAGAAATTTCTCATTCTCAGTGGTCACTGTCTCCATTTCCCCACACTGTCCACGATCCTC
This sequence comes from Vandiemenella viatica, assembly GCA_031002005.1. Classification (NCBI taxonomy): domain Eukaryota; kingdom Metazoa; phylum Arthropoda; class Insecta; order Orthoptera; family Morabidae; genus Vandiemenella; species Vandiemenella viatica. Next base: position 168,319,649 of record CM061914.1, on the reverse strand, counting down.
ATTTCCTGTCTCCATTATTACATGCTAGACTTCTCTGCATCGCATTCTAGTTGGTCCTAGAGTTCAGACTGACATCCTGTTTTCAGTCAACTTTACAACGGTGCACTGTAGTACATGAAGTTTTCTTTCAATATTTTCATGACTTCCATGGGTATAATTGATAATACAGTACCGTGTCAGTATAGTACTTGTGGATCTCCAAGAGTGGCGTTGTGACTCAGTGTTTAAGGTGTCTGACTGGAGATCAAATGATTCCCGATACGAATCTCGGTCTGGGCTGAGATTTTCAAAGGCCCTTAATCCGACCTTCACCTCTGGCACAGCTCACTGTGTAATGTGAAGTACGCCAGAACGCTTCCGTGATTCAGATTCCACGTTGAACTGGAGGTCAGCTGTACCCGGTAGGATTACCAGGTTAGGTTAGTTAGCCACAACGAAAGACTCATTGCGCGATGAACTGAAAACTCTTTCACTTGGCGGCCGACCAATCTTTCGGGATATTCCGGACAACAACGCCATACGATGACTTTTTTTTGTTTTTTGTGGATCTTCAAAATAACTGGAGCTTTTGAAATACTATGTGATGATATTGGTTTCAACCAGTAGGAAAACGGCAAAGCAATCATTAGTCTCAGGTTGTGATATAAGTCCTGTATCGCGAAACTCCGTTACCCCATCCAAATGATCAAAGTAGTTCTCATTTTAGTATACGAGATGTGATCAGTAACTAAGGTTACAGGGCCGATATTGCTGGAGTGTCGTCCGTTACTGAGAAATGAGTAGTGCGCGGCAGTTCTGAGACAAGTGGCTGACAACTGTGGAGAGTTTCAGCCACCCGCCACCCACAGCGCTAGTTGTAGGTAAACACAAATGGCGACTCGTTTGGTGTCGTCCATTAATGACGTGAGGTGAAATAGGGGGGGGGGGATTTCCGGCGAAATCTCACGAAACCTCACCAAGGGGGACGGGTGGGTCAACGGAAATCTCACGTGAGGTTTTCAGATTCTAGTAGAATTGTAGAACTAAAAAAGAAAAAGGTCTACAAATGACGCAAAGTTAATTTTGAGGGGGGGGGGAGGAGATTTTGGTCCACAAACCACCCTCAGGGGCCTTAGGGAGGTCTCAAAAAGTTGCGAGGTCGATTGGGAGGGGAGGGGGGTGTCCTCCCTTAAAATCTCACGTCATTTTAGGAGGGGACACCTTATGTTATTAATGGGAGCCCCCTTTGGAAAAATAGTCTCATGAAGAAATCCGCATAGTTATACGATTTCTGCTGGCGAAACGTTTAACCACAGCTGGAATTCACCAGCAGTTGGTTGAGGTTTACGGATAGACTGTAACGTCTCGTCAGCATGTCGCAGAATAGTGTCGCAAGTTTGCGGCCAGTAGAGAAAACGTCACCAATGAGGATCTCAAGGGGCGACCCAGCACGGCATCAACAGCCCAGACCTCGCTCCAACGACTTTCACCTTTTTCCTCAGTTGAAGGAGCACCTAGGAGGCCGACGATTCGCTTCAGACGAGGAGGTGAAACACTTCGAGACAACGTGGCTGAACTCGCAAGAAAGGGTTTTCAGCCGTAGGGAACAGACAAACTCATCCCACGAAGCTGCAAGTGTCAATGCCGGTATGGAAACAATGTCGAAAATAACATAATGCATGTACTATCAGTTGGCTGTATCATGAAGGGTTCTCTGCTATACAGCAGGTCCACGCACAGTGACAGCCCTCCACGCCTCCCTCTGTTCCGCCATTCTCTTAGAGTCTATATATCTCTCGTTTATCATTATATCATCCATCATTTTCATCCTTCGCCGACCTCTTCTCTTCTCTCCGTTTACAGTCCCCTCCAGAGTAGTTTTAAGCAGGCATTCGTTATGCCCAATCCAGTTTTTTATTCTGTTTCTTGTTGTTTTTATGAGTGTACTTTTCTCCCCTATTCGTTCCAGCACTTGGCGGTATTGGTTGTATGAAATTAAACGTAGACATTTTACTGCGGAATTTGTAATCTTAGTGTCTGATCACCCCTCGTAACTTATCAACAGTGCTCTTTAGGGGCCATCCATAAATTACGTCAGACCTTGAGGGGGGGGGGGGTCAACAAAGTATGACATCGTGTGACAAGGGGGGGGGGGGGGACGTGTCTTAAACTTTGCGACATCACATGCATAATTTGTATCACTTTTTGGCTCGTGGCGGAAGATGAAGATGATGTTGACACATCGATGTTCCCAACACTATCGAAATCAAGAATGAAGTGACTATTATGCCAATAATAAACAGTATCAATGAATGGGTTCAAAATCCATGGACACATGACGACTCAATGTTTTATCATTAATTTGATTTTTTATGTTTTTTATATTTTCTTAAATGTTTGATTTATTGTTGATATATGATTTTTTAACCAGAAATACTTAAATTATTTTGGAAGTGCTGTTTTAATTTATAAATTTAAAATTGCAAAATATGTGACGTCACACCAGGGGAGCGGGGTCCCACAAATGTGACAACCTGTGACATGGGGGGAGTGAGGGGCCCAAAAATCATTAAATTCGTGTGAAGTAATTTGTGGATGTTCCCTTAACGCTACCGCTTCGTATTCAGGTGGACGCGGGTTCTAATCCTCGTCCAGCCATCGAGATTTGGTTTTTCCATGGTTTTCGCAAATAACTCCAGTTGAATGCCGGGATGGTCCCTTCAAAAGGCGAATCTCGAATTTTTTTCCCGTTCCTTATCCCCTGTCCTTTCCCGCCTCTAATGACCTCGACGTAGGCAAGGTGTAAATCAAGAAGAAAACATTAGTAGTCTTCGTATTTCGATAGCATATCATTCAAGCTGCGTATTCGAACACGTGGGAAACTGGAGATCAGGTTAATACTTAAAGTGACTCTCGAACAAATTAACTAACAATCACGGATACCATAGAATGACGCTTCCCATTCAACATGAAGTGCTCAGCACCCTTCACTTTTTTACGTGCGGACAATTCCAAAGATGAGTTGAGGAAGTGAGTGTTGATCAGCTGCCGCCCTGCCGGAAGTGTCCTCTCAGCAGGATGAGGCAGCCAGCTGTCTCAAGTAGTCCTCTCCTTCCGGACCAGAGGCGGAGGCGGTTATACCAGACTCGGGACCTACCCCAATAAGTCTAGTCTCTACGACCTACCACGTCTGTACTACACTGCCTGTATCTCTCTACAACAGCACCCAGTCAACAACATCACAAGTGTTTTTATGATTCATACAGCTTTCGGCGGGAGGAGGATTCATTTACGGTATCGACACTTTCTACTTGTTTCCGGGTACGATGTATACAGGGGAGATAGAAATGCACCCAACTTAATCCTACTGGGTAAGGCAATGATACCAATCCTTCAAATTTGTTGGAGAATGGATAATCCAAAACATCAACAAGGACTTAGCCATGAATAGCGGATGTGCCAGATTGGAGAGATCATACCACGTTTGTAAGAACATAAACGGTTCTGAATCCTTCTTTCTTATCCTCAGACCGAGCGTGGTGGGTGAACGTTTAACGTTCTGGTCTCGCATTCGGGTAGACGCGGGTTCGAATCCCCGTCCGGGTATCCAGATTTGGATTTTCTATGGTTTCCCCAAATCACTCCAGGCGAATGCCGGGATGCTTCCTTCAAAAAGACCATGGCTGAATTCCTTCCAGCTCCTTATCCCCAGTCCCATCCCGCTTCTAATGACCTTAGCCGTCGACGAGGCGTAAAGTATTAAAAAAACCTAATCCTCAGACTCAGTGACTAAACTAGTGTAGTTCTACCACCAGCACTGTATGCATCGGAGTACTTGAACATGGTTAGAAAGGGGAAAATCAGAAAACTGGAACCAAATTATCGAAAGATCCTGAGGAAACTTATCATTCTTGTCAAAGAAGAGAGAAAACACAGACCCAGGTACAATAAGGACCTATACTTACAACTGGAGAGCATTAAAGAAGCCATAGAGGAAATTAATCTTCTGTGGCACTGTTTCTCAAACTTTTTGACTCTACGTACCCCTATAAAATTTTCTAGGCGCTGGCGAACCCCCTTGACAAAAAACTGTGACCTAGTGACAATGGCAACAATGAGTCCGCCATTACGTAAATCTTGTCGCGAACCCCCTACGATTAACTGGCGAACCCCCTGGGGTTCACGTAGCCCACTTTGAGAAACATTGTTCTATGGTATCATAGTTGAGATGGATAGTCAGTGACTCGGGTCCAAAATCTCCAACAATAGAAGGAAAGCAAAGTGGACGAGGCTAGTCAGGAAAGATCTCGAACAACAGGAAGCTGAACCCAACAAGATTTGCAACAGCGATAAGTAGTGAATGTTGATAAAGCATCTGTTTCTCCTCAGTCACTAACAGCCAAAACACTGCGCTCCGGATCTGGGGTGAAATGGACCCAGGAAAGAAAAGACAACCACGAGGGTGAAGGAATACTAAGAGGAAAGCACCACGTGGTCCGTAGTGGCCGCAACGAAAATGGAGAAGAATAAGAGTACATAGTGAACAATACAGATTGTTATCCTAGGACCATCCACGAAGTTGGAAAAAGTTTTAAATAGATTTTTTTTCTTTCCATTAGCACCGGTATAGGTGGCTATAGAGTGAAAACTTCGCGCTCTGCAGATTACCAGTTCGAGTCCGGCCTAGGACAGCGGAGGGAGGGGGGTTAATTAAGTATTGTGTTCTTATTGTCTTGTCCTTCACTTTGAAACTAACGAAAACCTTTGAGTGATGCATATGATTGTGAAATTATGAATCAAATTTCAAGTCAATCGCTCCATTTTATATACGTATTTGAACGACTAATCCCCGGATTAGAAGAAAAGAGATGGGGTTGATTTATTCCTGCAATATTTCTAACCGATCTTTCAGGAACATGTTTACCAAGTTTCAACCAAATAACCACAGTCATTCGTGCAGCATTAGAAACAATGAATTTTTTCAGGAAGTGTGGAAAAGGCATAATTATTCATCAATAAATTATAAAAATACCGGAAGTGCCCACACTAAAGGTTTTAAAAAGTTCACTTTCATGTTCAAACCCATCAGATATCCGTTACACATAATTTCACTTCCAAACATCAGAGATTGTAGATGTGCGGCCTGAGATCGTAGTTTCAAGAAGCAAAGAAGCTCTCGGAAGGTTTTTTCCATTATATTATTAAAATTATATTACATACTTTCCCTTGAAATCTTCTTCGCATTCAATACGGGCATCTATGGGGTTTAAAGACTAAAAACAAAATTTAAGGAATGAAAAGTTACGTGTAATAATGTGGCTATCATTTTTTATTATTATTATTATTATTTTTTTTTACGAAGTATGACGTATGCATCCAGTTGGTATTTCATCTTTGGTGTCTCACGCTATTCGTTCAGATTTTAACTTACTGCTCTGGTGTTTTGTTACGTTGAAGAATAAGACATACCAAACGATTCAATTCAGATTCTAATCTTTAAAACGGTTAAAACCCCATCGAAATCTGCGCAGTAGTTTATGAGATTTTCTGGAACCAATCTGCTCGGTTTTTGTTTTATAGACATAGATTCTGTTTAATTAAGCAACTGCGAATATATGGCCATTCAACTCGTAACTTTTGATGTGCTTTGAAACTAGTAAATAAATGAATAAAAAGTAATTTAAAAAAATCAAAAAGAAAGCACTGTAACAGATGGAATGTAAGGAGACCCTTTGCAATTAGTCAGTGTTCATTGTATCTAAATGACGTCAGTGAGCCTTAATTACCGAGGTCGGTATCCCCCCACCACTCCTGGTAGCAAGAGGGGCTCTGTCAACCCACGTCGGGAATGCGCACAATGCCGACACGAATTTACGTCTGGAGACGAAAATATGATGCTTGGCGCGGGGAGACAATGTGGCGAAAATAAAAGGAGACCTGACAGCCACAACGAAATACGGGCCGCCCGCCCGCTCGTAAACAACTGTCGACCTCGAGCACTGTGCGGAAGGTCGACCTAATGATCGATAAATTGCGCCCGCCCGAGTAATGCGCGAATATCTCGCGACCGGGGCGGCAGTAAGTTTTGCTGGCGCGCGTAGGCGGCCGAGTTGTGGCGTAAGTTCGGTTGTGGTAGCTGAAGGTAACGCGAGCGTGGTGCGTGAGCGGCCTAGCATTCCGCAGGTCACTGGCTCGACTCCCCGTCCCGCAATTCGTATTTGGTTTTTACATTATCTATATATTAATACGCTACGCGAAAACTTCGGAACCCTTTTTAAGAATATTGCGCGCAAGGAGACATGTGAGATTTGGCATAGTTAAAGTTTATTTGGAGAAGAAGCTAAAATCTATATATAATATATGCGACAAATTAAATAAAAAATTCGTTGTTTACATTTTTTTTTTTTTTTTTTATAAGCGATTCTGCCAATGTCTGTGATCTTTGGTCAACAGTACAGAAAAAAAATATTGAGCATAGTTAATACATGTTACAAATATATTATTAAATAAAAAATAAATTCGCGAACGTGTGTGTGCATGAAAACGGATCGGAGCCAACTATCTGACGTGTATTCCCAGCATTGAGATACTCTGTGATCTTGGGTGAAACAAAAGTGTCGAATAAAGTAGAGATTAATCTTTGATGTTATAAAAGAAACATTTCGAAAAGGAACGTAGCGATTCTGCCAGATACTATATGGTATTTTTATTATTTAAAAGGGTAAACTTTAGTTAACGGTCTTTTGATTTTTGAATTTCAGAAATTTCATTACGGATTCTTTTTTTTTATTCAGATGATTGCAGCTACTTCTATTATGCCTCGATATAGAACATTGACAGGTCGCAGAGAGAGAGAGAGATAAAAAAGAAGGAATACCTATTTGCGTGAAATTCAAAATGATAATAGACAAAATTTAAATAGTGAACACACAGAATGATAAAATTATTTTGATGGATACATTTAAATGCGCAATAAACGTCATACCAAGAAATTTTGATAGTTACAATTCAGATTTGCAATGCACAACATTTCGAATCAGTAGTCACTTGGAAGGACTGCATGTACTTCATGTTGTTATAAAGTTAAAGCAATTTTATCGGCCTTAAGTCAAAATGAATATTTTAAATCATTGTGTAATGGACCAAATTCAAATGAAACATCGATAAATAGAAAGTCAAAAATTATTTTGAAAACATTCATAAATATATTTCATCGTTTGCTATGATTAGTTCAGAAGCTAAAATTTAGGATAAAGTCACGTGTGGAGTGCATCATTATAATTTTATAGGTATTGCAGGAAATTAAGGCAAACAACACAACCTCGCAGCCAATGACGTGAATGTGTATAATATATCTATGTAAACGCAATAGAACAAATTCAAATAATGATTATTACTGTATCACGAAAGAAACTACATAACTTAATAAATTACGGTCGAATTTTGACCCCTGGGCGATCACTAGTTTCATTAAATCTTCGCGAGAAAGTATTGGGATGACCCCGACATTCCAGCCAGCGCCAATTTCTTTCGCGTTGTATTATTAGATCTTCCTGAGCTGTAATGGTATCCAAGGCATTAAGACACAGACAATAACGCAAGACACAAGTGACAACTTTAACGGATTTAGTCAGTTTGTCGCGAAAGCCTATTTGTGTTTCAACATCGTGCAATTAAACTACTTTTACGAAAGTATCAGCGTGACAGTTGGGAAAGGAGTAAAAATTTGTATTATCTCACCTTTTGCAGATATGAACTGAGTAATTTCATTTTAGTTAACTGAAGAATACTCGTGTTTCATTCTGCCAATTTTTAAGTGCACGACGATTAATCGAAACGATTATGTCTTATATTTTTAACCAAATAATTGCAGAGTCGATGCGTTCGACTTTGCTTCAATTAGGGATTTTATATCAGAGTTCATCCATCATATATATTATTTCTAAAAGGTAATATTTAGTAACGAGCCATTTATCGCTCTACACACTTAACCAATATAGATAAATGAGGCATCATTATAAAGATTATATTCTCTGCTTTGGTAACATCATTAATTAATAAACCTGTAAATAGCGAATTGTGAACAACCAACGTCACGAGTATGCGATAGTTCAGAGTCAAGCTGCTAGGCTGCGCTGGCTCAATAAGGAGTGATCGCAATACCACTAGATAGCGGCACCCGATTACACAGAGAATTAATATTATTATTATTATTTTCTGTCATTAGTCTTTTGACTGGTTTGATACAATCCTCTATCCTTTCCTAACCTCTTCATTTCTACATATCCCTTACAACCCACGTCCTCAATAATCTGCTTCATATATTGTAATCTCTGTCTTCCTCTACAGTTCTTACCTTCGACTGTTCCCTCCACTAACAAATTAACCAATCCAGCATGTCTCAAAATATGACCTACCAGCCTGTCTCTTCTTTTTGTAAGCTTCTTCCACAAATTTCTTTCCTCACCCTTCATTTCCAAAACTCGTTCATTTCGAACTTTGTCGGTCCATTTAATTTTCAGCACTCTTCTGTATCACCACATCTAAAATGGTTCAATTTTCTTTCTTTCTGGTATTCCTAAAGTCCATGTTTCGCTACCATAAAGTGCTGTGCTCCACACATAGAGCTTTAAAAATTTTTTTTTCTAATTCCTATATCAATGTTTGATACTAAAAGATTTCTCTTTTTCATGAAGGCTCTTTTTTGCTAGTGCTATTTTGCTTTTAACGTCATTTTTGCATCGGCCATCGTTTCTAACTTTTGTTCATGCCATTCAGTAACTTCTCAATATCCTCAGCCTGTTCTGCTAACAAGACATATCATCAGAAAATTGTAGCATACTGATTTTTTCTTCCTGAACAATTTTCTTTTATTTCATTTATTGCTTCTTCTACATACAAGTTGAACATTATCGAGGATAGACTACAACCTTGTCTCACACCCTTTTTAACTGATGCATGTCTCTCACGGTTCTCTACTTTCATTATAGCCACTTGATTCTTACATAGTATCAGAGAGATGTAAACTGTGTATTTTTTCTTGAGTAAGGAGTTTTTCTGGTATTTTCGTTTCTGTTAGGGAGACATTTCATCATTTTTAATTATTGCGGAAGACGTTGCAAGTGCCAGCGGTAAAATTGCCAGTTTCTTTTTCTCTTTACCTAACCTAACCACGAAATTCTACCTGTTAAAGGGGACCTACAGTTAAACGTGTAACCGAGCCACGGAAGCATTGTAGCTTTCTTTATATTACACAGCAAGTTGTGACAGACTTGAAGGTCGGGAAGCTTTCGATCTCCAGTCAGACGCCTCTAAGACATTTGCATACAACCTAAATTTAGAAGGTGAGAAGGAGATCCAGAAAGAGGAAATGACTGGGCTGATGACCTGTTCCTTACTACCCGGCCAACATTTATTTTATAGCTTAGGGAGCGTCCATAAACTACGTAACTCCATTTTAGTCTCCTGCCAAACCCCCCCTCCCCCCACATAGCCTGACGTGGCTTTGCCTCTACCCCCTACCCCCACTCTCCCCCCGCGTGCTACATTGCTTTTTTTTTATGGCCTTCGGCTACTGGGCCATACAGCCAGCTCAATGTGATTTGTTGCTATCAAGTATTGACACAAGGACACTACAACACGGACAAGACATTCACAGACACAACACTAAACACCCATGCCCTCGGCCGGACTCGAACCGGCGACCTTCGGCACGCGGAGCTAGCACTCTAGACCCTACGCTACCGAGGCCGGCAAACATTGCTTTATTTCCCTGTTGATTCAAGAAGACATTTAGAACCGTTTTCTTTTGTCAGACTACCGTAAATTACATACGGAGATAATTAAATGACGGAAATAAATATTTAAAAGCTGTTGTGGGTTCTGTGCCTTTTGGGAGCGTCCATTAATTACGTGAGGTGAAATGGGGGGGGCAGTCCGGGAAATCTCATCAAAGGCGAGGGGAGGGAGGGGTCAACGGAAAACTCACGTGAGGTTTCTTTTTGAAGTGTAGAGCTAAAAAAAAAAAAAGATATACAGATGACGCGAAAGTCGATTTTAGGGGGGTTTAGGGGGCATTTCGTCGAAAAGTGGGGGTGTAACCGGATTTGGGTGAGACCTAAAAAAAAGTTGTGAGGGTGATTACTAGGGGGGGGGAGGTTTCGGTCTCACAAACCAGATCTCATCCACTAGGGGGGGGGGGCAGGGGAGGTCGCACTAGATCTCACGAAGTCTCACCAGAGAGGGGGGGGGGGGTTTTCCGGAAATCCGGAATAAAAACACTTCACTTAATTTATGGATGCCCCCTTTTTAAAAAGCTGTGACAAATAATATAAATGAAAAGCTACGTGGCTTAGCTAGGACCTCCCGCCCCCTTTTATTCACGTAGCTTTCTAATCTCCCTTTTTTGGACCGAACCACGTAGTTTATGGACGCTTCATATCTAAATTAACAGCCCAAATCTCAAACTGTGCTTGACGAATCCGCCGGCACTGCTAGTGTTGTGGAATAGCCGGGTCTGATCTTTCGTCTAGACAAGTGTTTCCCAACGTTTTTTGGGTCATGTCCCACTTTTAACATTTTTTTTTTGGCCCCCATACGTAATTTTTAATAAAAAAATTATTTGTTATTAAAGAAACTCATATAGGATGGTTTTTGAAAGAAAACACTTTAATATTGTCATAAAACACAGAAGTAAAATTAAAAAAACATATAATGAAATACTAAAATTCAAAAGATTTTTAATAAAGATTTATTATGGCAATTTAGTTTGATCCTTGCCCTTGATGCTTGCTACATAGAAATTTTATATTAGGCTCCAATTTAGTAAGCTTTAATCTCAAGTCTCCACGTTGTGTTATATCCAGTCGATTTCTTTTTTTTTTATCAGTAAATCATTTACTGCACTAAATCCAGATTCGGCTAAATATGAAGATGGAAAAATCACGAACAACGGCGTTATTGGCGCGTTTTAAAAGATCCGGGTTCCCGAGACAGGCGGAACATTACGCGGTGAATCCCAAAAAGGTCAAGTTGACGACTCAAATTATCCAGATGATATATTTTTCTAATATCAAACGAAACTAATAATTATTTACAGCACTGTTTTAAGAATTTGCTTTTTTGCTATATTTTGTACCTGTATCTAGCATTGCATTTAAATAACCCGAAGAGAAAGCGGTAAAGTCGTATCAAGTCAATTTCTAAATTGCCCCCCTAAAAATCAAATTGCCCCCCTGTGGGGCGTAGGCCCCACGTTGGGAAACACTGGTCTAGACAGTGTGAAGCTTCGCGGTTGGTGAAACCAGACAATGCAAACAGCGCGACGTGTGAAACTTTGTTTCAGACACTTGTGTGCTTGCCGAGGGCGGTGGTCGAAGGCACAACCCTTCCCCTCGAGAGAAGCGCCGAGTGTTTGTTCCGGTTCTCTTTTATTATTTCTTTTCATTCTTGTCCGTCAGCTCGAGCGCGCCCCCGGAGAAAAAGAATCAGACGAGGCCTGTGACACGGCATAACAAGAGAGGCAGCGGGAATACCAGCGACACGGCGATCGAACAACCATCACCTCAGCCACGACAGCGGGACAGATACAAACCTGATTAATAACAAATAATACTGGGAAAACATTCTTATCGATTGCCTTAAATTGTTTTCGGTATTTCGAACGCGATTTATATAACGCGCGTTATCGAATGCGATATATTTAACTCGTGATATCGAATGCGATCTATCGAACGCGAGATATCGATTGCGATATATCTAACTCGTGATATCGAATGCGATATACCGAACGTGTGATATCGAATGCGAGAGCCATCAAATGCAATATATCGAATGCGAGATACTGAATTGATATATCGAACGGGAAATATCGACCTCGTACGCTTGATAAGAAGTTCTTACGGAAACAAATCGGGAAGTGCGATTTTTTTTTTTTAAAGAAATAAATAAGGTCTGCTTTTTAATAATAAATAAATACTGCCAATATCGATAGAATATATTTAGTTGCATATTAAACATACTTTCATCTACTTTTCTACATAATATCCATTTTTGTTCAAACATTTGTAATACCGTTCAATGAGTTTTTGGATTCCAAAGACAAAGAATTCTGCCGCCAGTGAAAAAGCCCAATAAATCCATGTCTGAAGTTGTCACTTCTTCGTCGTCGTTGAACCGTTGACCACCGAGGAACCCCTTCAAGTATCGAAACAGGTAAAAATAACTGGGTCTGGATTGTAAAGTCCTCCAGAACTTTGTTGTCCACATCACGAAATCTTCAGAAATCAGAGAAGGTCGGAATGGGCGTGGCTCATCACGCACATTAACGCGCCCGTCCTTTATCATTCCCACCCACTTTTGAAATTTAGTATCAGTCTTTGCATTGACATCGTACACTTCTTCACATATCTGACCTTGAATTGTTGCTACTGCCAAGATTGTTTGTTACACTCACAGTCGGCGGGCAAATCAGTTTTCTTAAACATTATAGTCTTATACAGCTCTTTGTGTGTGTGTCTCATGTTTGTTCTTTCAAGCCCGCTACCTTTGGTCGATTGCTTCTGAGTGTCAGGTGTTCTTTGTTTGTACTCTTTGGAGGAGAAACCCATTATAGGGGGAAAATCTCTTAGGTGTGTATGCAGGATAATTTTTTTTTTTTTTTTAAATGGCTTTCGGCTGTTGGGCCATACAGCCAGCTGATTTGTTGCTATCAAGTATTGACACAAGGACACTACAACACGGACAAGACATTCACAGACACAACACTAAACACCCATGCCCTCGGCCGGACTCGAACCGGCGACCTTCGGTACGCGGAGATAATGGGGTTAGGTAGTAATCTTTATTTTATTCAGGCTGGAACATTATGTTTAAGCGGACTTTGTATCGGTGCCATCTTTTTGGCATATATTTACCAACGTTTCGTAAGCTTTCTACGTTACCTCTGTTTTTGTTTATTTTTTCGTGGAACCTCTCAGCTTGCTGGAATATTGCTGTGTGTATTTTAGGTACATTCGTCCATTCATGAAGGTCGTGTATTGTGGTATCAGGCAAATGATATAGCTATGAATGGCGTCTGAACGTGCGCAAAGCATGCTGGGATCGTATGCAAAGCGTGCTGGGATCGTGCGCAAAGCATGCTGGGTTCAGACGTGCAAGCGCACTGCAGCAAACTCACTGTCGTTCACAAACGAACTGCATTTAAAAAATAACTCTCGTAATTACCAATATGGCAATGGTAAGAGTGGCAGAAGACGCCCGATACATATTTCATGGTAATGTACACACTTTGACAATAAATGTCATCCCAGGAAACAGCAATGTTATACTGGCAAGCCAGTATTGCGTTACTGTTTCTTACGATAACATTGATGTCAGATTGAGCAAAATAAGAGTGATAGAATTTTTCAGTGGCGTTCAAATTTATTGTCAAAGTGTAGGCTGTAATCCTAACCGAGGTTCTTACGCACCTCAAAACCACTGGAAGGAACACCAGGCAGTGAAAGAATACCCGGCCTGGGAGAACAGAATGCTACATAACACTGGCGGGATCAAGCCGAATGAGGGTCTACCACCTGGGTTTGAACAACAATCACTCATACGGAAGTCACTGAACATATTTCGAGTTGGAGTTTGCCGCTGCAAGACCCTCTCGTTTCATGGGAAAGCAACCAGATACCACTTGTTGTTGTGGCTAAATTCAAACTGTGCTACATTTGTTGTCATGTCTACAACTCGAAATTAATGTGTCACAACCAGTCAGTAATAAAGCCATCGAATTGGCAAAAAAACTACCATGTATTTGATGCTGCCATCGATACGATTTAGAAGAGGACAGGCACTAAGACGGTAAGGTGAAAAGTTCTAGGCCAGTTAGGGACAGGTCATTGGTATGAATGCAGTTTTCTTTGAGATTTTGGTGCACTTCTAACATCGAACGTCAAGTTTAAACTTGATCCACCAAGCAGTTTTGTTTATACGACTTTTTAAATCAGGAGTTTTGTGAATCTCTCGTTAATCTGAAATATCCTGCCGTCATAAAAATCTTCATTTTGGACCGTTAATCATTAGCAGAATTTCGTGAAAAGTCAATGAACGTTTATAAGCAACCGGAACTCTCATTTTCAACATTTGCGAAAGGGGGCGTGGTGGGTGAGCCATACGATCTGTCCTAGCCTTAGAGAGGACACGGGTTCAAATCACCATGATTTACCGAAATCATTCCAAGTGAAAGCCAAGATAGTTCCTTAATGAGGTTATTGCGTAATTCACGTCGTTCCCTTGTCCCCCACTCTCCCCATTATTTTCTCATGGCTCTAATGACTTTGATGTCGACTAGTTGTAAAACCGAATGAAGAAAAAAAAAGGTGAAGGAATGAGGTCTAGATTTAAACATGTCGAAGGTCTCTCCGTGATGGCTCACACGAGGAACGACCAAAAACAAACTACAAGTGAAAACACAGGCACCAGTGAAAAAGACTTCTTCAAAGTAATACGAAAGTTTTGTATCTCACAGCAAGTATCTCGAGGATGACAAATCGATTTGTGTTGGCCGAGTTGACCGCATACCGTATCTTTCGGAACGTCCATAAACTACAATAAGGGAGGTTTTTTTTTTTTTTTTTTTAATGGCGTTCGGTCTTTGCGACCATTTAGCCCGCTGCAATTTGTTTTGTACCAACTGTCGTATCAGACATTAACTATGATATTGTGAACACTACAGTGAGAACAGCACAAGACGAACACAACAATTAATTAAAACCACCCATGCCCGCGGCCGGACTCGAACCGGCGGCCCTTGGAATGCGAGCCAGCGTGCTTGCCCCTACACTGCCAGGACCGAGGTGTTGATTGGAAGGCTACGCTGCGCTGGGGATGAGGGGAGGGGGTTCTGAGCCAGGCCACGTAGCTTTCCATTCATATCATTTTTATTAAAATGTTTTTATTAACTCGCTTTGGGCTTTGCCTGTCCGGGTGGAATTTAGAAATTGATTTTAAACTACTCGATGAGCTAGAGACTTGAAATTTTGACCATAGCTCAGAACTGGATGAAAATGGGAAAAAATGGGAAAAGTTGTCCATAAAATTTGAAAATTCGGGAAAAACTGAAAGTAATCTTTTCTATGGACCGATTTCGCTAATTGTTTTTTAAATGTTCGTAATAGTCCGAATAAGGTTTTCAGTTGATGAAAAATTGGAAAAGTTTCCCGGAAAATTCGGAGGAAACTGAAAGTCTTTTTGTCTGTGTACCGATATGGCTAATTTTTTTAAAAAAATGTTCGTAATAGTCCGAATAAGGTTTTTAGTTAATGAAAATTGGAAAATTCGGAGGAAACTGAAAGTCTTTTTTTTTGGTGTATCGATTTGGAATTTTTTTTTAAATGTTCATAATATTCCGAATGGAGCTACGTGGTTTATGGACGCTCCCTTTGTGCATCTTTTTACTTCGAAGACAGCTATCTTGAAGATATCGTGACGCGTAGTGAAGAAGATGATGCGATTTTTTTCCCAAAGACTTGGAACCAACCGCTTACCGAGCGTGGTGGTGCAACGGATAGCGTTCTCGCCTCGCATTCGGGAGGAAGGCGGTTCGAATCTCCCCCCCCCCCCCTCGGGCATCCAGATTTGGGTTTTCCATGGTTTCCCAAATCACTCCAGGCAAATGCCGGGATACTTCCTTCAAAAAAGGCCATGACCGAATTCCTTCCCATTCCTTGCCCCCATCCTTTACCGTCTCTAAAGATCTCGCTGTTGAGAGACATAAAGCATTTTTTTTAAAAATTACTTAACTATATCTATCACTATGTGAGAGTCTGTATGGAACATTTCGACGTGGCTAAAACAATAACATTTGTGAAATATCTTCTCCCCCTTATCGTTTTGCGTCTCACTGCCTTCAGGGTTATTAAATCTGGGCCTTATCGGGAGTGAAGTGGAGGGTAGAGTATTCTGGTATTCGCCTGTGGAAGCAAAATTCCCCCTAGCGGGTTACTGTGGCTGTGTCCCACTGGGGGATTGCGTTGTAGAAGCGGCAGCTCCGCCGAGATGAGTTGGAGCTTTGGTTGTTTGTCTTGACGCTGGTACAACGCAGCAGTATGCTTCCAAGAACTGCTGGCCAATCACACGGGCTGTCTGGTTCGGGAGACGTACCACAGTTCAAATCAAAGCACACGACTCTTGTTTATCTCCTGCACGAAACTGACATTGCATGAAATAATTACGCCTTCAGTGTTAATCAGGTACAAAGCAAAAAGTTAGATTGGAAAATTTAGTCATTTCCAGTGCATTTTTCGAGGCCTCATATGTCATATTCCGTGCACGAAGCTGGACAAAGTGTGTTGAACAATCTGATCTCTCCACAGACGCACATTATGATATCGACTTCGTATAGCCCATCTTGCAATATAGTCTTATAGGAATAACTTTGGTGTTGGCCATGATCCACAGTTGTTGCATAAATTTTTACGAATTAAACTCCATCTATTAACAACTGTGTTTTGTTTTATTTATGTTTCTTTCGCCAGACTCGTTTCGCCCTTATCGAGTGGGGCATCATCAGAGGCAGGAAAATTGTGGTGGCTATAACATATCAGTCCAGAACAGCATTTTCTGCATTTTTCTGGATTGGTGATCCTTTCTCTATAATCTTTCATACACTCCACTTTCTGCTATTTGTTTTGAACTAGCATTTGTTATGATCACACACGAACTGTGTCTGTTGTCTTCATCAGGTAATCGTATCTTTCTATCGAGAATCTCCGTTCAGATATAGCGCTTTCTTTACTCTCGATCTCAGTCTGATTAGAGACTTTCATATCAGCCATCCCTTTTCATAGCCAAATCCTAAACTTTCAATCTTCCCAGCCAGGAACGGAAGACTTAGGTTTCCACAATTGTGTACTGGCTTTTACAGTTATAGACGTAAGTTCCACTGATGTTATTTTAGGAAACTTTTCCTGGACTTCATTTTTTGCCTGAAACCATACGAAACAATTAAACGATGAGATGTTTCCCTGGTAGAAATAAAAATATTCGAAAAGCTACTTTTTCCAGGAAAAAACACAGTTTATCAATATCTCTGCGTGATATGGTGTTGCTATCTAGAGGTATGAAATCACTCCTTATCGACGCCAACGAAGCCTGGTAGCTTGAATCTAAACTATCGCACCTTATTTGTTCATACTTCTTCCGGTATTTTTTTCCCCCTAACCGAGCGTGGTGGGTGAGCGGTTAACGCTCTGATCTCGCATTCGGGAGGACTAGGGTTCGAAATACATGAGTTGGAGAGGGTGCGAAAAAGGGCTGCTAGATTTGTTCCTGGAAATTATCGCAGAATGCAATCAGTGACGGATATGATAAAGGAGCTAGAATGGGATTCATTGCAAGGACAGGAGGAGGGTCATGGGAGTGTGCAGGGCGTATACTGGTGATGAGGCATGGAAAAATATTGCAATAGGTATGAAAAGTAGTGCATGGAAGGGAAAAGATGACCATGACCACAAGCTGGCACTCGATTTCAGGCACAAAGGTGTGGGAAGATTCTCTTGTTTAGGTAAGGGTGTCAGGGATTAGAATGAGTTACCAAGAGAAATGATGAATAATTTACCGAAAACGTTTAAAGAATTTAGAGATAAAATTTGTAGAGGGCAAATGTAAGTAGCTGCATGATAGGGGGAAGATGGGGGTGTAGGGAAATTGCCACCGGAGCCTTTGCTCCATTGCAATTAAATTAAATTAAAAAAAAAGAACCCCCGTCCGGGCATACAGATTTGGATTTTCAATGGTTTTTCCAAAATCACTCCAGTCGAATACCGAGATGCTTCCTTCAAAAGGCCATGGCCGAATTCCTTCCGTTCGTTGCCCTATCCCGATGTTGACGAGGCGTCAAGCTGTAAGCAGAAAACATCAATTTTTAACCAAACTATAATACGGTTTACTCCTCTTTGTGACTTTTACTATTTTTTTTATAACTTTGCCATTATCCGGTTGAATTTAGAAAAAAATTCCTTTCTTTAATGATGCTACCAAAAACGAGAACTTAATCTTTAAAATGATACGTCATTTATCGATTCTGGTTAAGCATGAAAGGAGAATGGCTCGTCACACACACACACACAAATAACTGCTTTGTAGAAATAATGTAAATGCGATGATGGGACAGCTAATCCCCGATCTCGTTGCCTGCACTCCTCTGCGTGTTTGATGCGCTGTCCCGGTGGTAACTGCATTCTGGCACGGCACCGTGCCGGTCTAACGAAGCTTTGTTTACGAGGTGGCGGGGGCAGGGACATTTTTTCCCTATTTACGTTTCGCCATAACTCGGCTGACAGCGGGGGACCACCAATTGTCGACCGCGAGAGTCGTAAATCAGAGAAAAGTCCCGGGAAATTAATTTGGAATTTATACCGACGGTAATTTACGGCACTTCCTGTTTACTCTCGTATTAGGGGACTTTTATGATCGCGCGTCAAAACGTGACGGATTTTACGGTGCTGGACACGGGAGTTTGAAGCTTTTACTACGAGCCCCGTGTCGACGTTTTACGGTTGTGCTCTCCGGCTGTTCTTCTCCTGCTAATCGGAATGGCGGCTCTGCCATCCGTCAGTAATTGCTTTTTGCATTCCCGCTAAGCAAACACTCCGCTTTACTGCCTCCCTATTCACTGAGTGCTTGCAGATCAAAATAGTAACTGAATGAAGACCTCTCTTGCAGGAAGAAGCTTCAGACACGAAGCGTGGGATAGTTCATATTCCCGCCAACACGGACTACGTGTTATCGTGTTTTGCGTATGGTCATGCGAATAGTTCCCGATTTTAGAGTCAAAAGGTAAAAATGCATGATCGTGTTTTGAGTATGGTCATGCGAATAGTTCCCCATTTTAGGGTCAAAAGGTACAAACGCATTAACGTGTTTTGGGAATGATCATTCGAATAGCTTCCCATTTTTGGGTCAAAAGGTACAAACGCATTATCGTGTTACGAGTACGGTCGTGGGAATAGTTCCCGACTTTAGGGTCAAAAGGTACAAACGCATGATCGTGTTTTGGATATGGTCATGGGGGTAGTTCCAGATTTTAGGGTCAAATGGTCAAACGCATGATCGGATCGTGTTTTGAGTATGTTCATGCGAATAGATCCCGACTTTAGAGTCGAAAGGTGCAAACCCATGATCGTATTTGGGTATGGTCATGGGACTAGTTCCAGATTTTAGAGTCAAAAGGTAAAAACCCATGATCATGTTTTAGGTATGGTCATCGGACTAGTTCCCGATTTTAGGGTTAAAAGGTACAAACGCATGATCGTGTTTTGGGTATCGTCTTGCGAAAAGTTCCCGATTTTAGGATCAAAAGGTACAAACCCATGATCGTGTTTTGGGTATGATCATGGGACTAGCTCTCGATTTTGGGGTCAAAAGGTACAAACGCATTATCGTGATTTGGGTATGGTCATGGGACTAGTTACCGATTTTGGGGTCAAAAGGTACAAACGCATTATCGTGATTTGGGTATGGTCATGGTACTAGTTACCGATTTTGGGGTCAAAAGGTACAAACGCATTATCGTGATTTGGGTATGGTCATGGGACTAGTTACCGATTTTGGGGTCAAAAGGTACAAACGCATTATCGTGATTTGGGTATGGTCATGGGACTAGTTACCGATTTTGGGGTCAAAAGGTACAAACGCATTATCGTGATTTGGGTATGGTCATGGGACTAGTTACCGATTTTGGGGTCAAAAGGTACAAACCCATGATCGTGTTTTGGGTATGGTCGTGGGACTAGTTCCAGATTTTTTTTATCTGCTTAACGTCTCTCTAACAGCGAGGTCTATTTAGAGACGGGAAAGGATGGAGGGCAAGGACCGGGAAGGAATTCGGCCATGGCCTTTTGAAGGAAGCATCCCGGCATTTGCCTGGAGTGATTTGGGAAACCATGGAAAATCCATATCTGGATGTCCGGACGGGGATTCGAACCGCCGTCCTCCCGAATGCGAGGCCAGAACGCTAACCGTTACACCACCACGCTCGATCGTGTTTTGGGTATGGTCATGGGGTTAGTTCCCGATTAGGGTCAAAAGGTACAAACCCATGATCGTGTTGTGGGTATGGTCATGGGAGTAGTTCCCGATTTTAGAATCAAAACGTACAAACGCATTATCTTGTTTTGTGTATCGTCATGGTACTAGTTCCCGATTTCAGGGTCAATAGGGTAAATTGATTTGTATTAATGCAGGATTCCACAAGCCGCATTTTTGTGTAGTTTTTTGGTACTAGTTGTTTGTTATCGTTAGCTAGCATTGTAATCTTTGGCTCTGGCCAGCAAGAGCTGAGAATTAACAGTGCAGAGTTGCCACCTTTTTTGTTGAAAAAATAAGAGTACTTTTGAATTTTGGATAGCAGAATTAAAATACAAGGTATAGAGAAAGAGTACTTTTGTTTTTTATGTTTGAACACACATTCTTCCTAGACACTTGTCTATTTTTAAATTATATCAGATGATGAGTTCATACTTCCTTACAGGTTTATAAGATGGATATTTCTTTATTTAAACTCTTCCTTTTGCATTCATGACAGAAGAAAAAACTCTTTCAATGAATGTAGAAGTGGCATGTGCAGAAAAAGGAAAATCGATTATTTTAAATATATTTAGAAAATCTTCACTTTTATTGAATATGCACTGCCATTTTTGAGAAGTTGGCAAATCAGTAAAACTTTTATAATCTACTGGTATTTCACGCAATAAATTCAGTAGTTTTTCTTTTTTTCATATAAAGCGGCGTTCATTAATTACGTGTGAAATGAGGAGGGGGGAGGGGGGAGAGGGAGAAGGGTTGACGGAAATCTCCCGTCATCTTTTTAATTTCTTGAAGAACAGTATAGCTAGAAAAAAAAGTCTAGAAATGACGCCGATACCGACTTTAGGGGGGGGGAGGTATAAGCACTCTAGGAAGCAGGATTTCCGGAAAAACACTTAAGGAGTACACAGTAATTTTCAGCTGATGCAGTTTTAAAACTTCAGTAAAACATGCAAAATGTTCATATAGAAAGGGTGATCTTAAATTAAAATTGTTTAGTGAGATAAATCAATTTCCTTCAGCGAATCAAAGCATATCTATAGATAATCGATATCTTTGTCATTCGCATACTGTTTTTGTACGTAAAAAGTCAACCAGTGATATGGGAATGTGTGTCGGTTAAAAAAGAGTAATTTAATGTTCTCTGTTACTTTCGTAGATTATGCAGTACGCCCATGTGAAATAGAGCACAACACTCTATATTAATAGAGTACGGTGGCAATCCTAGTTGGCGCCCGGTCTGTCAATAAAGTGCGGCGCATGTTTGGGCATTGTTTGGGAACTAATAGACCTATTAATGTGAATTGTACTACGAGTTTGATTTAAAAAAAAAAAAAAAAAATAAAAAAAAGCAGATAAGAATTTAAATGTGGATTTCAAGTAACAGTGCTAAATAAATTAAGTGATATTTCTTTCGATATAGTGGTTGTCGTTTCTAATATTAACAACAATTCCTATCATTTTTGGGCTGTTGCGGGTTACTATCATTATCAGCCAGTTCAATCATTGACTGACGTAGACTCTTAAATTAATGAGCTCAGGTAGAACTTGAGCAGTCTTCTTCAAGTCAAGCTATCTTGGGAGATCCTCTGCCACTTAACTCCGACAACCCTGTCTATGTCCTTGTTCCATCGATCTGGTGTTCTTCCTCTCGGTCTGGGGTGATCTATTGGGCTTCCTCTACACTGTGTTTGTCAATCTTTGGTCTTTTCTCCAAGCAGTATGAAGTTGGAAGCGTTAGTAATGGATTTCTGGAGAAGATCAGCAAGAATGTCAAGAAAAGTAAAAATAAGGAATTCTGAAATAAAAAGGCTATTGGAAGTGGAAAATGAAATGTATGAAGTTATAGAACGAAAAATACTGGAGTGCTATGGCCATGTAAGAAGGATGGAAGACACCAAGATACCAAAACCAGTACAGGAATGACAAGTTAAAGGAAGCCGGCCTCGGTAGCGTAGGGGCTAGAGTACTGGCCCCACGTACCGAAGGTCGCCGGTTCGAGTCCGGCCGAGGGCATGGGTGTTTAAGTGTTGTGTGTTAGTGTGCTTGTCGTGTCCGTCCTGTGGTGTGTCTACAATTACTTGAAAGATATATATACACTGGATGAAAATAAAACACATACTTGAGCTCGCTGTATGGCCTAAGGAAGCCAAATGCCATTTAAAACAATAATAAAAAAAGTTAAAGGAAGGAGGAAAAGAGGACGGCTCACGTTTACCTGGCTCCAAAGTGTAAAAACAGCAATGAGAACATTTGGCGCAGAAGAGGAAGACATACAAGATCGAAATATCTGGAGAAATACACAGTCCAGTTACATTAATGTGACCACCACCTTCTTTCGACGTCAACGTGAGATAACCAATCACAGAAGGCAGGTGGCAGCACAATACAGTGGAGTGTATATAAAGGATGTCCTAGGGCATCGGAAAGCATTTCAATCGTTGGCGTAATGCAGAAACGTAGCGATTTATCCGACGTCCAAAAGGACATGATTATTGGCTTTAGGACCAAGGGTGGAATCATTTCGGAAACGGCTAATTTTGTGAACTGTTCACGTGTCGCCGTGGTAAAAGTATACCGTGCATGGCAAAATGACACTATTCAAAATCAGCGGCGTGGAATATGTGGTGCACCACGGGCGATAGATGACAGAGCCGAACGAAGGCTACGGAGATGCGTTCCGGTAAATAGACCTTCAACTGTTGAGCAACTGACCGCCCAGATGAACCAAGGGATTACCAAGAGTGTATCCTCAACAACGGTTCAGCGAACGTTGCTGTGCATGGGCCTCCACAGCAGACGCCTAGTTAATGCACCTACGCTAACTGTTGTTCATCGGCGACGAAGGCTGGAATTTGCACGCCAGTACAGCAACTGGACGTCCAAATAATGGCGACAGGTGGCTTTTACCGATGAATCACGTTTTATGCTCCATCGGACAGATGGACGTTGGCACATACGGCGTGAAACGTCTGAAGGCAAACACCCAGGGTGGAGGAGAGAGCATTATGGTCTGGGGAATGTTTTCCTGGCATTCACTGGGTGAACTCATCATTGTGGAAGGCACGATGGATCAGCACAAGTACATATCTGTCCTTGCGGACCATATCCACCCCTACATGAGAACAATTTTTCCTCAGAATGATGGCATCTACCAGCAGGACAATGCGAGGTGTCATGCAGCTCGCAGTGTATGTAAGTGGTTTAAAGAGCACCACGATGAGTTTACCTTACTCCCGAGGCCAGCAAACTCACCGGATTTAAACCCAATCGAGAATATGTGGGACCACCTCGATCGGGTTGTTCGCGCCATGGATCCTCAACCGTGCAATCTAGCGCAGCTGGCCAAAGCACTGGAGTCGGCATGGCTCAACATCCCAGTGAACACCTTCAGAAACCTAATTGACTCTGTTCCTGCACGCCTCGCAGCGATCCGTTCTGCCAAAGGTTGTTATTCTGGTTTTTGAGAGGTGGTCACATTAATGTGACTGGACTGTGTATTTTGAGAAGATGAAGTCAAGATCTGTGCTCCCAGTTTTTTTTTTTTTTTTTTTTTTTTTTTTTTTTTTTTTTTTTTTTTTTTTTATTGTGGTGTTGGAGTAAAACCTCTGTAGTGAGGAAAATCTCTCTTAATAATAAATATTTCTGGCCCATTGACACTACAATGATGCACAAGATGTCGGTGGCCTTCGTTGCTCTTTTCTTATCTTTTCTAATTAAACCTAGCATTGAACTTTCGATAACTCTTTGAGCAGTCCTTAGTTTACCTTTTTTAAATTCATTTAGAGTCCAGGTTTCACAGCCGTATTTCAGCGCAGTAAGATTGCATTGGTCTTAAACTATTTTCTTTAGTTTTGTGTGCTCATTACATTTGAGGATAACGGAATGCCTCCCAAAAGCTTGATGCGACGGAAAATTTCGGGTCTTACGTTACCTTTCATGTTTATGAGCTGGCCGAATAATCGTACTCACTGACATTTTCTAAAGACTGTACATTACCCTCAGTGGCCCATTTGTTAGAGCCAGTCCGTCATTGAAGCAGGCGTGATGATTAAGCTTCACCCTTAAGAGTTCATTATGAGTCACATTAGGGTTTTAAGTTATTAAATAAATTTAATTTAAAAAAATTGAGTTGCAGCTAGCATGTATTCGGGATGAAATTGGGCCTTTTTCGTCCATAACACGCTCCAATCCCCAGTTAGTGTGAAAATGCTATTGATCTATGTAATACTTCAGGAGCTGCCTGGCAATTGTCGGCAACTAATTGTTCCACAATAATTGAATGGAAATCTCACAAGCTCCGCTGATGTTTTAACCGTACAGGAGGTGACCGTACAGAGGTGGTCACGTACATTACACTCCCTAACATTTCGCCGTGACAATGCTACACTACGACTCATACGACTGCGTGCTGTGTCTGTGACAGTGAACAGGGTTCGCCCAGACAGCACGGACCACCCCCGACGAATCACAACGCGAAAATGTGACATGTTGATTAGCGAGCGATAGTGGACACACAAAGGAGCTGCTGTTGTGGGCGACGCTATTGTCTCGCGGCCCGCCCCGCCCGCTGAGGTGGGCGTTTATTTGGATGACTTGTCAAGTTGGCGGCCCTGATGCACAGTGCTCCGGCGCCCAGATTGCATCGGGAGTGTTGACTGCGGCGCTCGTGTTGATTGGACGGCATTGATCCTAATAATGGTTGCGAACACGGCCTGTGAACAGGTTGCCAGTGTACACTACTCAGCGGTGTGGCTAAATCAGTGCTCAGACTACGCGTCCAGAAGCTCCGATACATGGACCAGTAGAGATCTTGATTTGTGTGAGACATGCATCTCCCTTGAGCTGTAGGACCGCTTTGTTGGTAACATTACTACTCCTTTCCCAAAGCTATTAAAATAATTCGTTTACATAAAGGTCCCTAGTGCCAAAAGGTTGGAACACTAAGTCAGATCTAGCCTAGCATTCGGTAGAACGGGCGTTCAAAGTCTCATCTGGCCATTCTGACTACGGTTTTTCGTAGACCCTCCAGGCGAATGCCGGGATGGTTCCTATTAAAGTCCAATGCCGAATTCCTTCCCGTTCCATCCCCTTAGCATAGATCTGCTGAAAAGGGTCCCCGAGATCCTACACCAGCCTGTATCGTAGGCATCACCTTGGAAGAATAAAACCTGAAAAAAAAAAGATTGGAAAAAGTGGAGATAGAGATCGACTTTCGCTTTCGATATTGCGGCTGTCGATACACGCTGCTGACCACACTACGCTTCTAGTTAGGGAGCGTCCATTAATTACGTGAGGTGTTTTTCCGGAATTCCGGACCCCCACCTCCTTTGGTGAGACCTAATCGCACCTCCCCCCCTCTAAAATGACGTGAAATTTTGTCGGAGACACATCCCTACCCTCAACTAATCGACCTCGTAACTTTTTGAGACTTGTTTTTAGGTCTCATGCTTCCTTGGGCGGTAGCCTTAGGATTCTCGGTCTCTCTGTCATCAAGTTTCGTGTGCCGTTACCAGTCCATCAACAGGGGAAATTATCTGAGGGTATTGGGGAGTATCCAGCGGGAATTCTGTACGTCATGACCAGGGCTCGGAAGTTGGGGTCCTTAGTTTGAGCGCTGTGCGAGGCTAAGGCAGAACGATTAGATTTTCGCTTATAACTTTCTACTTGGTCGTTCCCGGACCAGGGTCCCTCATCTCAGATTCATACATTTACCTTTCTCCATCGTCCTTGAAAGTCTGTAACATCATCACGGAAATACCCTGCAGGGCACGTCAGGGTCAGATGATTCGGACTGCAGGGTATCGTGCAACGAATGGGCCGCGCCCTTGGACATCTCTCGGAGCGGTCAAGGTGATTCCCGAGATGCAGATCGCGGGTTTACGAGCGGCCTAGTTGGCAGCGTAAGTGAAATGCCTGTCTGCCCG
Source organism: Vandiemenella viatica (assembly GCA_031002005.1). Taxonomy (NCBI): domain Eukaryota; kingdom Metazoa; phylum Arthropoda; class Insecta; order Orthoptera; family Morabidae; genus Vandiemenella; species Vandiemenella viatica. The sequence continues at coordinate 168,293,670 of CM061914.1, read as the reverse complement.
CACTTGCAGCAGCTGCAGACAGTTAAACGAGCGGAATGCATAAGCGGCAAAATGAGTCGACGGTACTTGCAGGGAAATAATGCTGCCCCTCGGGGCTCAGCAAATGGATTCGCTGCACACAGAACTAGAACTAACGATTTCTGGAGGAACTTGACGATGGCTTCAGCAGTGGAAAAGTGACGCGAATACTTTTTCTTCCCACAGAGAAACATATGCTACTTTCTGGTTGATTTCAGCCGATAATTTTTCTCGGCGAATTAAACGAATGGTGGGGAACAAATTAATCGAAGGTACAGTCTTAATTTTAATCAATATATATTATAAAAGTAAGTGTACAATGTGCCTGCCGCTAAAACTCAAAAACGAGCCCCGGCACGACCAAGGAACTTATCTGGTGTGGTAGCCCTCTATCCCTTATCTATGAAGAAGGTTTCAGTTGTTACCTGAAGGGCGTGATCTTGAAGATAGAAGGGCTGAAACAGCAAGAAAACGGAACAGTCGAAGTGCGCGAGGTACGTTTACTTTGCCAACTAACGAAATAAAAAGAACAGCGAAAAAACGAAACAGTCGAAGAGCGCAAGGCACGTTTATGTTCTCAGCGAACGTGAATGAGCAACGTGAGAAGTAGAAAAACCGAAGAACAACGAAATGAACGAATTAAAGGATCAAGAATTGCGACAGAATCTTATAATAGAAGACAGCGAACGCAAGCCGCCCATGAAAATACACCCTACGAGAAGCGCGGACGAGGACAAGTAAACAGTATAACCTGAAAAATGAAGCATTCCACTACGACCCGACAAAACAATATAACAAAAACAACCACGTCGTAATAGGAAAACTGGATCACATCTACCAATTTTGCAACGTGAAAAGAAATTCAGTGGAGAAACACCAGGATTCTGTTGCATGAATGGAAAAATTCGATTACCACCACTGGAAGCACCTGCACAGGAATTTCTACATTACATGACCAGGGAAACTCCAGAATCGAAACACATAGTATTAATCCTCAGAATACCCCTGATCTCTACTGAACTGCTATTCGAATTTAAAAGATTGCAGTTTCCGATCAAGTTAGCCTATAGTTTTATAATTAACAAAGCGCAAGGACAAACTTTAAAACATTACTGCATCAACCCCAAAGACTCCTACTTCACTCACGATGAACTATACGTAGCTTGCTATCGAGTAGGAAATTCGAAAAATTTGCACATGTACACCCCGGATAAGAAAATGAAAAATGTTGTTTATAAACGAGTATATGTTTTCAATTTAAAAAAATTACATCTTACATTTTAAAGTTTATCCTTTTATTCCAAGTACGACACAATCTCATATCAACTCCCTGAGCGAAGCCTGGTACCTCAGCTGGCAATATTATAAATTAGAAAGTTTGGATGGATGGATGTTTGGATTATCTGTCTCAAATATTTGTAAATATCTTGTCATAACTTTTGACAATAAACTCAACTGGGCAGGACACTTGGGCAGGTGATAAGAAAAGGTTACAAAATCCTCCATTTTCTGGAGGGAGTGATGAGAGGATGTACCAGTAAAGTTGAGGAAGTGGGTTACAAAACATTGGTCAGACAATTGCTTGAATATGGTGTTGTAGTATGGGCTCATATCTTGGGTATTAAATACGGGAGTTGGTGGCTGTGCAAAGGAGTGTTAGTTTTTTTTTTTTGTGGAAATTACGGTATAAACCAGTCAGTAACTGACATGATAAAGGAGCTGGACTGGGAGTCATTGGAAGACAGGAGGAGGGTGAAGAGAATGCTGGGAAAGTACAAGTGGTATGTCGGTGTTGGGGCTTGGAGGGATATTGGTCGAAGAATTAGGAATAGTTAATGGAAGGGGAATGATGATCACCATGAGCACAAGCTGGCACTCGATTTCATGTAAAGGGGAATGTGATTTTTTTCCCCTTGGTATTGGTGTCAGGGATTGGAATCGGTTGCCAGGGGAAGTGATGAATAATTTACCAAAAGTTCGTAAATTGAAAAAGTAGACGGGGGAGGAATTTAAAAATGAAAGTATCTAAGATAATAATAATAATAACTAGTAAAAAAGTGTAATTAGATTATTAGGGAAATTGACAACGGAGCGTACGCCCCATCGTAATTCATTTCAATTACCCAGCGGATTTAAATTGAGACCGAGTTAGTACATAGTCTTGGTAATAACATGGGAGTAGTTTTTATCCCGCAAAAATGAATTGTTCATTAGGAAATTGTCATTATCAATTCCCATTTCGGCAGCACCAAAGAATCAGCTACTTCCTAGACTGTGCTGCCACGTTTACTCTTTGCTTCTTAGAGATTATAGCAGGGACGTTGTGACGTATTCACTTTATAAGTGTGAAAATTATGCACTTGATTACGCGAAATAGAAATCAGTTCATAACTTTAAAAAAATTTAAATCCCTATGTACAGTACTTAGTTTTTGTTACTCTGCAGGTAAACATAGAGTTCTGTTGGACGATAGCGCAGCAGGAAATAAAATATTGTACTTACGTTTGCTCAGCATGTCTCAACGTTGAATTAAAAAAAAAAAAAATCGTAACGCCAGCTGTTAATAGATTGCAGTTTAAAAAATTTGGAATCGCAGATATGTACATCATAAAGCAGAAATAGGTTGCTGTTTTTGATTAAACTGTAATTAAAATACTGCAATCTTTCCTTTTGTTTTTTTTTTTTTGGTTTGTTGAAACATTGTAGCTATACTCCTTATCTATATCATTTAATACGTTTGCATATAAACTCCGACCTAAGCAAATGTAGTAATTCATCTACAGACATTCAGTTCCTTTGAGAGACTGAGAAACTAAAAAGACAACGATATTAATATTATCAAACAATCTATTACCACTTTAATATGAAATATAGTATAACACACTTCCTAGCGGATAACTGCTAGTAGAAACATAAATTGTTCAATTAGCAAATGACAGGGCTTATTCGAAATTGCAATTGAAAAGGAGACTGGAGGGATAGTGATGAATATTTAGCCTGTCATTCCGTAGTACCCTATCTGCGATTATTAATCCTACCATGAAATTTGGGAAAAATTCAAAATATCATATTACATAACTTACAAGTACTTTAATTTCTTATTTAATCAATTTATTATTTCTCCGCTGGACATAGCAAAGGTCTCATATCTGCAGTTTACACTATCTCAGGTGTCTGCGGGATCCTTTCAGTGGCACGTATTAATACCATTCTCATCGTAACTTTACATATTCTAACTTTTATTTCAGAACTAAAATTTTCATTCATCCATATGGGAGCGTCCATAAACCACGTAGCTCCATTCTGTTCTCCTGTAAACCCCCCTCCCCCCACGTAGCCCAACGTGGCTTTTGTCTCTACCACCCCCCCTCCCCAACCACGTAGCAAGTAGCTTTTTTCCCTATTGATTCCTGACGGCATTTTGTACTGTTTTATATTGTCAAACTATTGTAAATTTCACATGGGGATAATTAATTGACGGAATCAAATATTTACATACTGTTGTGTGTTCTGTACCTTATTTTAACTGTGACAAATAATATGAATGAAAAGCGCGGTGGCATGGCTCAGAAACACCTCCCTCCAACCTCCCACGTAGCCCAGCGTAGTTTTGCAGCCAACCCCTCCCCTAGACCGAGCCACGTAATTTATGGACACTCCATGTGTTTATGTCCATAAAACTAACTATTTTGTCTGAGGTAATTACTTAATATCGTGTATACAATTTCTAAAAGGTATTTTTTGTGACGTGGCATCTCTCTCCCTCCATACTTAACCAAAATCGATAACTGAGGTACCATTTTGAAGATTAAGTTTCCGCTTTGGTAACATCATTAATTAAGTAAGGAATTTTTCTAAATTCTACCCATAAATGGCGAAATTATGAACAATTAGGGTCACGGATATCCGGTAGTTGAGATTCAAGTTCCCAGACCATGCTGGCGCCAGTAATGAGTCATCTCGTTGCAGCTAGATAGAAGCACCACATACCGAAATTTTTGCACGGACCATGATCGCGTTACCAGTAGATGTTTCAGTTTAAAAATAAACAGTTGCTACGAAATGAGATAGTTCAGAGCCAAGCTGCTGGTTTCTCATTAGCGCTAGATAGCACCATCACGCATCACATAGACATTCATATACTGTGTGTGGTTTCTGGACTAATGAGATTTTCGGATATTTTTGTTTCTGTTAGGGAAACATTTTATCTTTTCTAATTGTTTCGTAAGTGTTTTGCAACGTACCTATTACAGCTGACAAACAAACAATTGTTACATCTGAGTCTGATTTTCTTTCGTCCCAATACAAACCACCAACCTCGCTCATTCCGCACAGGATACTTAGTTGTAATTTATTATCAACATTTGGTTGAAGACCTTGGCATTTCATGTTGGTACATTCTCGACAGTTATGAATAGGGTTCGGATCTTTATGACCAAAAAATGGAGAAATAAGCTTGCAAATATGACCTTATTAAAGGGTAAATATAACCTAAAAATTACAAAATATGACCAAACATTTAAATTTACTATACATCAAGACATGCTGAATTACACTCCTGGAAATTGAAATAAGAACACATTTACGCCGGTGTGTAAGACCCACCATACTTGCTCCGGACACTACGAGAGGGCTGTACAAGCAATGATCAAACGCACGGCACAGCGGAAACACCAGGAACAGCAGTGTTGGCCGTCGAAGGGCGCTAGCTGCGCAGCGGTTGGGCACCGCCGCAGTCAGTGTCAGCCAGTTTGCCGTGGCATACGGAGCTCCATCTCAGTCTTTAACACTGGTAGCATGCCGCGACAGCGTGTACGTGAACCGTATGTGCAGTTGACGGACTTTGAGTGATGGCGTATAGTGGGCATGCGGGAGGCCGGGTGGACGTACCGCCGAATTGCTCAACATGTGGGGCGCGAGGTCTCCACAGTACATCGATGTTGTCGCCAGTGGTTGGCGGAAGGTGCACGTGCCCGTCGACCTGGGTCCGGACAGCAGCGACGCACGGACGCACGCCAAGACCGTCGCATCCTACGCAGTGCCGTAGGGGACCGCACCGCCACTTTCCGGCAAATTAGGGACACTGTTGCTCCTGGGGTATCAGAGAGGACCATTCGCAACCGTCTCCATGAAGCTGGGCTACGGTCCCGCGCACCGTTAGGTCGTCTTCCGCTCACGCCCCAACATCGTGCAGCCCGCCTCCAGTGGTGTCGCGACAGGCGTGTATGGAGGGACGAATGGAGACGTGTCGTCTTCAGTGATGAGAGTCGCTTCTGCCTTGGTGCCAATGTTGGTCGTATGCGTGTTTGGCGCCGTGCAGGTGAGCGCCACAATCAGGACTGCATACGACCGAGGCACACAGGGCCAACACCCGGCATCATGGTGTGGGGAGCGATCTCCTACACTGGCCGTACACCTCTGGTGATCGTCGAGGGGACACTGAACAGTGCACGGTACATTCAAACCGTCATCGAACCCATCGTTCTACCATTCCTAGACCGGCAAGGAAACATGCTGTTCCAACAGGACAATGCACGTCCACATGTATCCCGTGCCACCCAACGTGCTCTAGAAGGTGTAAGTCAACTACCCTGGCCAGCGAGATCTCCGGATCTGTCCCCCATTGAGCTTGTTTGGGACTGGATGAAACGTCGTCTCACGCGGTCTGCACGTCCAGCACGAACGCTGGTCTAGCTGAGGCGCCAGGTGGAAATGGCTTGGCATGCCGCTCCACAGGACTAGATCCAGCACCTCTACGATCGTCTCCATGGGAGAATTGCAGCCTGCATTGCTGCGAAAGGAGGATATACACGGTACTAGTGCCGACATTGTGCATGCTCTGTTGCCTGTGTCTATGTGCCTATGGTTCTGTCTGTGTGATCATGTGTTGTATCTGACCCCAGGAATTTGTATATAAAGTTTCCCATTCCTGGGACAATGAATTCACGGTGCTCTTATTTCAATTTCCAGGAGTGTATACATCATTTATTTTATCTAGTAGTGTCGCTTTCATGTAGACAGCATAATTTGTTTCCGTGCACTCATTGCGCCATTGGGAAATTGGATTTTAAATCGCTCTGTTGAAGTCACTTTAACTGCACATAATTTACAGAAAATAACTCTTTCGTTAGTACTAAAATACTCCTCTCCAAATTCCTTTACATAACTTCGTAACTTCGCATTTTCAGAAAATTTTGTTTTCGGCATGGTGGTACTCACTGATCCACTGCAGATTTAATGCTGACTGAGGAACTATTTTCTAGTGTTGGCGACAGTGAGACATTGATTGACGCGGAACGACACAGGCATGCTGCTGCTGCATTGTCGAGATTAAGGGCCCTATTACACTAGGCGACTTGGCGGCGCAACCAGCCGCGGCACTGGTGTCTCTGTTGGCGACGCAACCAGGATTCTGGTGGCGCCGCCAGCCAGCCACTCGCACAACCGAGCAGTCACTTTGCTGTTATCCTCGCATTGTACGCGAATTGTGTAGTTGAATATGTCCAGTGAACTACAGAATGTCACTGTGGAAATGAGTGGAAGTGAAAGTGTAGAGAAGACAAAGGGGTAAAACAAGAAGAATTTCTCATTTTCGTATCTTTCCCGGTAATATCAACCTTTACTAAGTACAATGATTAAATGAAAGACGATTTAGACATTCTTAAGTAATTAAAAAACTTGTTGTCGTCTGAATACAGTTCATCAAAAAGAGTATAGATTCTCTTAGCAATAGAATCTTACATACATCTTTCTCTCCATTCGCCTTCCTTTTTCATTTTAATTATTTTTAATTAATTTAATTGCGATGGAGCTAACACTCCGGTAGCAATTTTCCTAGTCATCTAATTTCCCCTTTATGTATATATTTAAATTTTCTTTTATAGCTGGAATGATAAATTAATTTTTTCTACTCCCTTATGCATGAAATCGAGCCCAAGCTTGTGGTCATAGTCGCCTTTCTCCTTCCATGCACTATTCCTAATTCTTTTACCAATTTCCCTCCAAGTCCCATCACCAACATGTGCCCTTCACATTTCCAGCACTCTCTTCACCCTACTCCTTTCCTCCAATGACTCCCAATCCAGCTTCTGTATCATATCAGTTACTGACTGGGTCCTGCGATAATTTCCAAAAACAAATCTAGCTGCTCTTCTTTGCACACCTTCCAACTCCTGTATTTGATCTCCAAAATGTGGTCCCAAACTACACCACCATATTCAACCAGTGATCTGACCAAAGTTTTGTAACTCAAGTCCCTAACTTCTCTGTTACATCCTCTCATCACCCTCTTCAGCAAATGAAGGATTTTGTAACCTTTTTCTACCACCTGCCCAATTGAGTTTATCAAACGTTATGCAAAGAATTTACACTTCATCAAGCAAATCTGTCCCCACTCTGTAATCATAATTAACCTTTAGATATATTTATCTGTGTATCTTATAAGCCGACTCTTCTTGGCATTTATCTTTATTCCAGGATGACCTACCCATTTAGATATTCTATCCAGATCATCCTGCAACTGTTCAGTCTTCACCTGTTTTTATCCTATTGTATACCATTGTATCATTTGCAAAATACCTAGATTCTGACCGTAACACAGTTATTCATTAGAATAATGAACAGCAACTCCTATATTTACTTCCACTTTTCTTGATAATGTATTTCCTACTCTAACCATTTGCTTTCTGACTTTTAAGAATTCCTGTGACCAGCAAGTAACTTTCTCATCCAATTCAATACATTTCAGTTTATTTAAAACCATTTTATCGCTCACTCTGTCAAATACATTAAAAAGATCTAGTGCCACACTATCAACTTGGTCTCCCATTTCCAATTCATTTTAAATATCTTGCATATAGCCCACTATCTGAGATTCAAATGAATATCCTTGCCTAAAGCCATGTTGTCGATATGAAAACTATTTTCTATCTTCACAGACATTTCTGATATAGTTGCATATCAATCTCTCCATCATTCTGCCTATCACTGATGACAAATTAATTGGCCAGGTATTTTCACCATATTTTTAATCCTTCCTTTATGAACTGGTACTACTATTGGTCTTTTCCAATCCTCTGGTAAGCAGCAAGTCTCCAAACTCATTTTAAACAAAATTTTAAGGTAAGGTACAATATCGTATCCCACAATCTTTAATAAATCTGTAGTAATATTGCCTACACCACTTTTAGCTTTCTGTGTTACTTCGCAATTTGCTGAGAATTTATTTCAAATTTTGTAGGTTCGTTATTTATATTCTGCTCTGATTCATTCCCTGCCATCAGAGGATGACTGTCCCTAGTTGTCTCACCAAACCTGTCACTCAGTATCTCTGCAATTTTAAAATTGTAAAGTAGGAAGAGGGCATATGAACAGTAGACTGAACTCGTGGTGGCGAGTCTGGCGGCGCCGCCTGGTGTCCTAGTGTAATAAGCTAGGTAAGATACAATGCCCCGCCACTACTCTGCGCCACCAGTGGTTGCCGGCCTGGTGGCCGGGCCCGGCAGCCAGCCGGCCGCCAGTTTCTGGCGGCGCCACTGGCTGCCCTAGTGTAATAAGCTCCATAAGACCCTGTGCCCAGCGACGAGCAGAGCCACCAGTTGCCCGGCTGGTTGCGCCGCCAAGTCGCCTAGTGTAATAAGGCCCTAAAAGGCGGGCGGAATATTGACGTTTAGAGAGTGACAATAATGTACAATTTTAATTCTTGACTGGTGAATTGTAACCAACTCAGTGACAAATGATTCTGTCTCTTCATCGAATGTATAGTTCTGCGAATAATTATCTTAGTTTCTTCTCATCCATAACTTCTAGTGAATTCACGGTATTATTAAAAATTACCAGATTTTTCCTCCAAAGCCAAAGCCTCCGAAGGCCAAAAATATTAGCGTAATATGACCAAAACTAGGAAAATGGCCTGAATATGCATTTACGTGTTATATAAAATACATTAAAATACAATCAAAAACGTTCATTTATTGTTCAATTCAGCTCAGAAAGAAGGCAGGAAAAAAATATGAATTGTTCTAAAAATCCGATCCCTAGTTATGAGTGTCTCACACTTTCTGTGCTGATTGTAATGATCTTTGGTGTCAAAAATTTATTATTGGTTTTTGCACTATAGTCGGCGGCATGAAATTAGGCCTGCCAAGGTCACGTAGTCTCCACTGCCTCCCCTACCCGCACCAACCCTCTGTCCCTTGGTTAGGCCGGCGACATTGCCACATTAGCTTTTGCCGGTCGTCCATGCGTATCTTTACACGCGGTCGCTTTATTTCCTTAGTTTAAGGCCTATTCGAGTAATGTTAATGGTGGTGATATTCAGAAACATAATCATACAATTAGTGTATTAACAGACAGAAGTAATATTCGCGAACCTGCAGGCCACCTGGGCATTGGAAACCTAATTAAAATCATTGTAGCAGATATTTTAAAGTATTTTTAAGGAATATTACCAATAACTAATACGCAAAAAAAATACTTCCATAAATTACAAACATTGACATGGAAGTATTTGTGGGAGTCATTTCTATGTATAATCGGTCCCTTATATTTGATAAATTAATTTTCGTTTTGTCTTTGCTTTTGAAGATTTCTCGCGAAATTTGTCATGTATGGTCCATTGTGTACAATGACAATAATAATTCTTACAGAAGCTGAAAATAGGTTTTCAGCGGAGGACAGGAAATATGTTTCTCAGGCGTAAACGAACCGACCGACCAGCCGGCACTGGAGCATGCGCTGCGCGCAATCATTCGCGCAAATATAAATTGAAACAATCCAAAAGGGGTTATCTGAAGAGGCTTTGCTTGCTACCAGAATTAATTTCAGTATTTTCTAAGAAACTTTCTCGCTGGAAGTTTTTACGTAAACAAATAAAACGGAAGTTAGTCAGCGACAACATTTTACATCACACAGCCGAAACAACTAAGCGCTTCGTGTAACATTTTTTTTCTTTTTTATTCACATGCTTCCCTATTTAATGAATAGAATGTATTCGGTATGAATCTGTTAACTTTCAGGAAGGCGCATAATTTTTTTTCAGTTATTTCTTATTGTTTTTATTGCTTTTTCTGTCGGTTGAAGTGAAAAAGGATTTTGATTTTTAATTTTCATGGAAACAAATTACTATTTTTTTAAAAACAGTCACACAAATGTTTGGAATTATAAAGCACATCATCTTGTTCCGCATGTTAAGTATTATGTTTTAGAAATTTTTTCGCACTCATTACTGAAAGTTGATTTTTTTGCTGATTTACAACACTGTTCGGATACTCCGTGACCTTCACAGGATTAATTTCGTGACTGTCACTATAGCAGTTGTTTCTTACTACACAGACCTCAACTAATATTAACCGGAATGTTGTTATTGTGGGGGACAGCGTCGACAAATTAAAATGCGGAGTATTCTCGAAGCGCCCCCAATAGGAAGATTGGTTGGCGCTGGTTTATCGCTCGTAAGGTACCCGGCTGGATGGGTCGGAATGCCATCGCGAGATGACTTCCTTCGTGGAGTGGCCGCTAGGCCTTAGTAGCAGAATACAGACGACAAATTTAAAGCGGCCTCAGCCGATAAACGTTCAATATACTGACTACACTCACAAATATGTTCAGGTCTTTATCACCTGCCGTGCATAATTTTCACGACGTCTTCCCATCGTTTCTGGCACGCAAGTTATTATTGGGATTACGTTTTTACAAACGACAACTTCTATTTAAAATTTTCAGCTTAGATATCGAAGAAATTATTCCAGGAAAACGTTTGCGTGTGTCAAGTGTTTACATCACCCTAGGGAGGGAACAATTGTGCGTGATAGGATGTGACTTGTGAGATAACACCCATACTAATAATTAAATATAAAATGGTTGGTGTAAATAAGGTGGTAATACACATAGTGAAACGGTTTCAGCATAAATATTAAATAAGTGCATAAGTAAATTAGGTTGGCTAGCATGTAATAATTATCGCTGAGAAAAGTTAAAAAGTTTGTGTATTCGTTGCTATGGAAAACGTGTTGAGTCTGAGGACTAAAGGAAGTTTAGTAACATACTTTGGGGGTAGTATAAAGCTGCTGGCGACCTGACAAATCTGTTAATCTTCGTAAACCAGTAAAAAGACACTAAGTTAGCTCCGAGTAGTTTAACACTTGCTATGGAGCGATAAAACCCTTGTCAACAATACCCTACAACCAGACACGAGTAAGATATTTGTATTTATATGGTGGAGATAGGAAGGCGCTATAGCGTTCTTTTTCGTTTTTTCTTTTGGTTCTTAAGAGAAAGGCAGAAGATAGAAGATCATGGAGAGCAGGCAAGTGAAAACCTGCCCGAGGGCAGAAAACTAATGATGATGATGATGTCTACGTCATTAGAGTCTGGAAAGGACTGGGGGCAAGGAATTAAAGCATGGCATTTTTGAAGGAACCATCTCGGCATTAGCCTGAAGTGATATGGGGAAACCTAGAAAAACCGAATTCTGGATGGCCAGAAGGGGATTCGAACCCGCGTCCTCGCAAATACGATGCCAGAGCGCCACTATATCATTCATCTGAACGGCGTAGGAAGTGAGCATGAAAGATCAGAAATACGAGGTAAACAGTTTAGATATTGATATGGTCGATTCTATGAAATATTTGGAGTAACAGTAGAAAGGAACATGAAATGGGACTTACATATTAATTCGTTAGTAGGTGGAGCTAATTCTAGGCTGCGATTCCTAGGTCGAATCTTGAAAAATTGTAATGAACAAACAAAGGAGATAGCGTACAAATCTCTTGTGCGTCCACATTTGGACTACTGTTGTGCCATCTGGGATCCGTTTTGTAAGGGGTTGATCGACAGTATAGAGAAAGTACAGAGAAGAGCCGCTCGATTAGTGACCGCTTGCTACAGTCCTTATGAAAGCGTCACAGAACTGATTAGTAGACTAGGCTGGGAGTCTCAGGCAGATAGACGACGCACGTTTCGTTTAAACTTATAGCTAAACATGTCTACTCCCACTTTCACTTACGAGTGTAGTGACATACTTCTTCGACCAATCTATTTGAGTCGGAATGACAGGATAGATAAGATTAGAGAAATAAGGTGCCGCAATGATTCGTATATGAATTCTTTTTTGCTTCGTACCATTAGGGATTGGAACGCACAGCAAAGAGATTAGCTTTGGTGCTGGGCACCCTCTGCCACCCACAATTTTGTGAATTGCTGAGTATATATGTAGATGTAGACCCGTGAGCAGGATGGGTTTGAACAGGCCCTAAACGTTCCTTTTCGTGTCCACAACCACACTGATTACTAGAGTAATTCTTTCGGGTCCCGCATCTTGTCAATGCAATCCACACAACGTTGCAGTCAAGGTTTAAATACGCAATGAGTGTCCTGAGCTGTGTGGTAGATAATCGGGTGGAGCACCGGCGAGAGTTAAAGACAGGCCGGTCTGGACTCTGCGGGCAATTTGAGGCACGCGAATGTCCGCCGGGGAACCGGTACAACGAACAAACTGGTCCGTGAGATACGGTTCTGGATCCCGCAGGCGCCGCCCCGTATTACCTCGCTGCCACAATAACGCTAAACCGCGAGCCGAACACAAGTCAACAGCCAGTTTCGTTCGGAGACCTTAACCGTGTTCAAATCGAGGCATATACTCTGTTCACTCCGAACTGGCGGCTCAAGGTCATCTTACACTGGCCCCGCTCCTCACCCCATCCCCCCCTCCCCTCCCATCACTAACTCTCCGACCTGAGCGCTGTGTCCAGGTATGCGAGTGGCAACTTTCCGCTTTGCATGTGGGAGTTAGGACAGTGGAGTGGGGATAGAACCAAATGACCTTGAGCCGCCTTTATCAGCTAAACGAGCTATAGTAATGACTAGGGTTCGGATCTTTATGACCTAAAAAGTAGAGAAATATGCAAGAAAATATGACGTTAAAAATAGATAAATATGACCTAAAATGACAAAATATGACCAAAGATTTAAATTTACTATACACCAAAACATGTTTAATTATACATCATTTATTTTATCTAGTAGTGTCGCTTTCACGTAGACAGCATAATTTGCTTCCGTGCACTCGTTGAACCATTGAAAAATTAAATTTTAAATCGTTTTGTTGAAGTCATTTTTATTTCACATAATTTACAGAATAGAGCTCTTTCATCTGTTCTAAAATACTCCTATCTAAATTCCCTTAGGTAACTTCGCACTTTCAGAAAATTTTATTTTTGGCATGGTGGTAGGGCTACTCACTGATTCCACTGCAGATTTAAAGATGACTGAGGATATTTCGTTGAGACATTGATTGACGCGGATCGATACAGGCATGCTTCTGCTCACTATCGAGATTAAAAGGGCGGGCGGAACATTACGTTTAGAGAGTGACAATAATGTATAACTTTAATTCTTGACTGGTGAATTCTGACCACAGTAAAAATTAGTTTCGTTTTTTTCCCCCTACCTGTTTAGCAGAAGTTAAGTTCTGTGAATAATTATCTTAATTTCATCCCATTTATATCTAGTGAATTGCCGGTACTATTAAGAAAGTACCAGAATTTTCCTCAAAATATGACCGTATGACCATAAATATTATCTAAATATGACCAAAATTAGGAAAACGCTCTGAATATGCATTTATATGCTATATAAAATACGTTTAAATACAATCAGAAAACTTGAATCAGTGTTTGATTCACCATTTCAGCTCAAAAAAAGCAGGAATAAAAAATATGACTTCTCCTAAAGATGCGAACTCTAGTAATGACATTATGCCGATACTTATGAATATTATACTGATGCAACTACTTTCCAATGCAGTAACTAATTACGTCACAATAGGAAATGCATAGTAATGCTAATATCGTAAGTAAAAGAAACTACGGTCAAAGCTTTATTCATATCGCCGCTAATTAATTTAAGATCTTTATTGGTCCAGATATTAAATCAGCGTATTTTGTGTTTGCCTGAATACGAAAGCTTTTCCGCTGAACTGAATATATTTGTTTAATTTTGACGAATTAATCATATGCATAAACGTGTGTGTCTCTACATTTCACTTTTCAGCCACCACGAACTAGCACAAGTCACTGGTGTATGTATGTGGTAGGAGCATGGAGTTTCCTATCATGCACAATGTTGGTTGAATGCCGGTAGCTGTGAGGGTGTGGGAGGTATGGTGGTTGAAATTGGTCGATCAGGGACATTTTCACATTTCAACCAAAGACATATGTGTCTGTATATTTCACTTTGCTGCCACAAATACACAGCGCAGATCACTGGTGTTTTTGTCTGGTACTAGCGTCGAGTCTCCCATCATGCGCTATGGTGGTTAGATGTCGGCAGCTATGGGAGTGTGGGAGATATGGTTGTTGAAAGTGGTCTACCTGGGGCACTATCATATTTCGGCCAAAGACGCGTGTGTCCCTATGTTTCAAAACTATTTAGCGCAGATGCCTGGTGTTTGTGTGTGGTAGTAGCATAAATTCATCGATCGTGCTCAACGTTGGCCGAATTTCGGTAACTGTATAGGTGTGGGAGATATGATGGTTGAAAGTGGTCGATCAAGGATACTTTCCTATTTCGACCAAAGAAATATGTGTCCATATATTTCACTTTGCTGCCACAACTAAATAGCGCAGACCTTTAGACCTTTGGTGTTTGTGTGTGGTATTAGCCTCGAGTCTCCGATCGTGCACTATGGTGATTACATGTCGGTAGCTGTCAATCAAAATTCTGTACAAACACGAAGTCGTGGTCACCAGCTCCCATGGTGGCGGAAGCTTGGAGCGTGGTTAAGGCTGTCTCATTAAGACGTGCGTGGAATAAGTTGAAAGGCATACCAACTGAAGAAGAGAAGGAAAAGGAGAAAAAGAAGCTCAAGAAAAGGAAAGGGAAGAGACAGGAGAAGATGGGGATGACGTATCACTTGAGGAATTCAGAAACATTCTTTTGAAAATTCCTGGATGCTCAGAAGTTAGTGCTGAAGATATAGGAGAGTGGGTGGTGTGTGATTCGTCAGACCCTGCGTATTAAATTCTAAACGATGAAGAACTTATTGAAGAAGTAGAGGAAGAAGTTGACCTTAGTGTCGAAGTTGAAGTAGACACGGGACCATCAGCTGGTCAAGCGTTTGCCGGCTTTGAAACTGCGTTGAAGTGGATGGAGCGTCAGCCAAAATGTGACCACATACAACTTCTCACTGTCAAGCGGATGCGCGACTTGGCTGCCCAAAAACGGATGAATACAGTCAAACAGCTTACTTTGACCGAGATGTTCAGCAAGCAATGACTTTTATTTGCAGTACGGTACGTATGTACTGTACTAATCCACAGCACTTGTAAATACTGTATGCTTAACATATAAAAGTGTTGCCTTTTCATTTAATTAATTAAAAACTGTTCTGCCCTGGAAGAAGACCCCAGAATGAGGGTCGAAACGTCGGTTTTAAGAAACATGACGCGGCGCCACCCGGATAGCCAAGACTCAATTGACTCTGGCCGCGGAAGCCTACGATTATAATTAAAAACTGTTTTTCTTTAAAAATATTTTTTGTGCCATTTTCAACATACATACAGTAATTAATTAAAATAGACCCCTTTTCTGAAAAAATCTAATTACCCGAATTTTTTATTATCCGTATGGGGGTTCGGTCCCAACTGATTCGGATAACAGGAGTTCTATTGTATTTGACTTTAAGAGTCCAAACATTATCGAAAGAATACACTCACTTGTGTTCGATGTTTCCGTGATTACCATTTCATAGAAACAAATATAGCTTTATTTATTTATTTTAAGAAATAATATTATTAAAAAAGTCAGTAAATGTGTGACTACTGTAAGTAGTATTACCTACCATGCAGAGAACACAGTTACAAATAACTGTATGTATTTTACTCCTTTAACTGAAAGTTTATCACCTTCCATGGCTTTCCTCTTTAATTTTCACAATCCAAGAACTGTACGAAGGAAGCAGAAAGTCGTTAACTTTGGGTTTGTGTTACACATTTTCTGCTTTATGTTGAACTAGTTTCTATTCCGCCGATTGGCGTGTTGAAGGCAGTATATTGGCAATTCTGTTGCTTAATTAAGTACAATTGCGATTAAATAACGCCGACAACCCCAAAATTGATGTAACGTTGTAGGCGTTTCTTACGTTACAGTAATAGCGGTATCTCTGGACAAGGAATATGATAAAACATCTATTTCCAACGAATATAAACAAACAAAAAGCGACTAATAATTAATGCGTTGATTTATAAGAAACACATACTTTTTCAGTGTTCTAGCAATTCATTTCTTTGTAATTGCTTGAAACTTAAGAGAATTGTTATTAAACAGCGCACATAACCTCGATTTTCTGGTCGTTGTCAGTCGGACACGGAATGCAGGGTGCATGACGTCACGGCGTACTAAACATTGTGACCAAATCTACCCTTTTATTAGTATTGATGTTGCTCATGTTGAATGCGTAGAGAGAAGGATTCATCTCTGTACAACTGGAAGTGATTGGTATTTTTTTTTTTTTTGACGGTATTTTTTATTCTTTACATCGGACCTGATATGTCGACTAGGAGAGTAAGGTGTTTAAAATTGGGTTACAAAATTTAAATACTGTTAAGTGCGGTGTACACTCGTTTGCACTAAAAATAACTTTAAAAAAACCTCTCAGCTTCAGTATAATTTCAGCAGAAAATGATTCCATAAAAAAGGTGAGGATGACAGAAAGCATCCATAAGAATACAAGCTTCAGTATTTTAAAATTACAGTCGAACCTCTATAAGACGAATTTCAAGGGGTAAGGGAAAAATTCGTACTACCGAGGTATTCTTAATAAAGAGGTTCGTTTTATCGAGGTTTAATACTGCCGTTATTCGTCTTATAGAGGTTTCTCCTCGCTCTGAGATAACCTCTATAAAACGAAGATTTTTATGGCCAACCTCTATAATACGAATCATTGTTACCGTTACACTAAAGTTATTTTTTCAATGTAGGAAAAAGGTTAAAAAGAAAAAAAAAAAAAAAACATGTATGTAGCAATTTTAAAAATACATACTCGTTTATATTTAAATCACTCAAGTATCAAAACAAACAATAAACTGTTTGAAAACCATGTACTGTATAGTAAAATGAAAACAAATCAGAAGCCAAAATACGGTAAATATAAATGGAAACCAAACTTATACATATGTAGTATGTACATATTATAAATAAGGACTAACTAATCTTAAAAAAGTCATCAATTTTAGATTGCTTACTTGCATGAAGGGTTACCATATCCAATGTGGAATCCAAATCGATGATGGCTTTCACTACACTATCACTTAAAGCATTTTTCTTTAAGAAAAAACACTTGAGCACATCAATAGCTTCTCTTGCGTCTTTCGTTGACAGTTCCGGTCGATCACTCTCCGCGGCTGCATCCTCCTCATCATCTTCAGCTGCGTCATCTTCTTTATGATTTGAGGGTTGAACAGAATCCAGGATATCCTCATCCGTCAGCTCTCCACATACTGCTACATTATCATCGAAATCAACAAATTCTTCAAACTCCATTTCTTGGACGCCTAGTCTTTCGGTAACTTTGTTCCAGTTTTGATCTGGGCCTACTTCTGCATTTTGGGGTGCTGGAGTTCGAGGTTGGTCATCGTCCTCATCTTCGAGGTCCGTCACACGAAATCCACATTTTGCAAAACAGTTAAAAACAGTTTTGTCGGTTACGTTTGACCAGGCCTTGTTAATCATCCACATTGCATCTAAAACGTTGATTTTAGTCGGTACGTCTTGATCCATATCTGTCAAAAACTGCCGAACAACCTCCTTTCTGTAGTTCACTTTGAAATTTTTAATAATTCCCTGGTCAAGTGGTTGGAGCTTTGATGTGGTGTTTGGGGGAAGAAATTGGACTGAGATGTTTGACAAGTTTGGAACAGTTCCGTGTGCACTACAATTGTCAATAAACAGCAGGATCTTTTTCTTTTTCTTCTTCATTTCTGTGTTTACAGTTTTCAGCCATGCACTGAACTCATCACCATTCATCCACGCTTTTGAGTTGGCCTTATACAGTGTTGGTAAACTGTTCACATTTTTAAAACATGTAGGTTTTTGTGATTTGCCAATAACCAAAGGCTTGAGCTTATTTTTTCCCGAAGCGTTGACTCCAAGCAACACAGTTAATCGGTCTTTGCTGTGTTTGCCTCCATTGCAAGGGTCTCCTTTAAACGTCATTGTTTTATCTGGTAGGCACTTGAAAAAAAGTCCGGTCTCGTCTGCATTATATATATCATCTGGGTGGTAACCCTGAGTAATGTCAGCAAGTTTTTCTTTCCAATCATCGCATACTGTACTGTCCACAGACGCACATTCACCACACACATTTTTAAAAACAATATCATTCCTTTTTTTAAATTTTTCCAGCCAGCCATTACTGGCACGAAAATCAGGGTGTCCCAATTGTACAGCAAACTGCTGTGCCTTTTCTTGGAGAATAGGGCCTCCGATTGACAAATTTTTATCGCGGCACTGCTTTAACCACTTTAAAGTGGCTTTGTCTACTTCCTGAAATTCACCGGTCTTTGCGCGTTTGCAAAACTTAGAAAGTCCACTTGCTTCATCGTACTTGTCTCTATTCTTTATAATCGTTGCTAACGTTGTTGAAGGGATGTTAAACTCCTTAGCAATGGTGATTTTCTTCTTCAACGGGTTTTCTTCCACATGCTTCAAAACTTTACGCTTGAACTCTACTGTTAGCGCCGTTTTTGACTTTTTCCCTGCCATTACTGTTCATACAATAAAGATACGCACAACGGTCAGTCTTAAAACACAGCCGGAAGGGACACTTAAAAACACAGCCGGAAGGGTTACTCAACACTGCAAAGGCACGTGCCAAACAATGACTGATGAAGGAAGAGGGTAGGGTGGGGAGTTTCATGTTAAGACACGCTTCTGTTTGTTTTGAAAACTACGCACTATGGAGGTTAAGATCATAAGAAATTCGTCTTAAAGAGGTAACATTCGTCTTGTAGAGGTCTTGTGCTAAGAATATTCGTTGTATAGAGGTTAATCAGTCCTAGCCCATGTCACAAACAAATACGTCTTATCGAGGTTTTTAACCTAATTACTGCTTTGTATAGAGGTGTTTTTAGCATTGACCTTTATGGAAGTTTCAAGGGGATTTTAAAAAATTCGTCTTATCGAGGAATTCGTTTTACCGAGGTTCGTACTAACGAGGTTTGACTGTACTTGGTTTGATGTTGTCTTTTATGAATGTTGCCGATTTTATTTCTTTGAGAAGTTGTGAACTGTATTATTTCTTTGTAAATTTTGCCAACACATACCGGAACTTTATACAAACATGACTGCTTTCATTTATATTGTTTGCTTTTCGCAATACTAAAGCTGATTAATATGGCATTACAAATTAAATTATATGTTTTTTATGCACTGAGAATCAGTTTAATGCCAAAGGACTATGGTATAACAGAATATCCAGAGGATAATTACTCTTAGGATAAAATCATTTGATATAGAGACCAGAGAAAAATTACGGGAGGAGTTTGGCTGGCGAGCGACTAGACAAGGTTAGTAGGCATTTTGGCGATGTGATGAAATAAAAGTTACTGTCAGCTAAGGACCTGGGTAGTTCTTCGGTTTTGCTTAGAAATGAAATAAGGCGAAATTAACGTCAAGTGAATAATAAGAAAGACTATTATTAGGCTATTCGCCACAAGAACTTATAAAAAAATGATTATGTACCTGGCGATATATCAATCCATATTACTTATAAAACAAACAGGAGTTAATAAAATATAACATCAGCACAATAATAATAATATACGACAGAACCACATGTGTTTTCTTCTGTTGTATGTTTTATACTAATCAGTCTTTCAGATGTTGCTAGAGCATCAGTCATTGCATTCTATTTTTAAACAACGTCATCATTTTCAAACGTTCCCCATTCTGAATTAACAACCTCATGTCTGTTTTGATTTCAATTTTTTTAAGTGAATTTCAGCAAAAATTCTAACTTTTCACTTCAAATTATTTTGCTTTTACTTGGGGAACTGTATGATCAAGGGATCCAAGCGTTAAAGACTTTCATAAGTTTTGAATCCGATTATGCTAATCTTTATTTGCCGAAGCCTTTATGTTATTCACAAAAGCGAAAAAAATTAAGTCTACTGAAAACCTTACCTGATACGGAAGCTGAACTTTGATGAATTATTCAGATGTTTCGGAGTGTGACAAGGTATTCTGTTTGTCAGTACGCAAATACAGGCATTCCTCCTTTAAAGGAACATTGGAGGAAATTGTTTAATAGTTTACTATCAGTAGAATTATAATTTATTATATCCGATAACATTCTATCAACACTGTCTCCATTACATGAAGGATTCTGAAGCCTTTTGAAGTTGAACTTACTATCAAATTTTATACCAGAATATTAATATTTCTAGTCTTAAGCAAGCAATTTATTCCCCACCCTATATTGATAATCAAGATTGAGTTTTTTTTGTCAATTTACCTAATAAGCTGATTTGTCTTTGCATTTATCTCCATCCCATGTTCACTTACCAAGCTAGATGTCCTGCATAGGTCACCCTGCAGCTGTTCAATCTTATTTCGAAGGACGTTTGTAAACTCGAGATGCACTATAATATTTATCATGAAGTTTGGTAACTATCAGTCAATTATTCACAAATATTTTATCAAATTGCCTTGTGATTTAAATATTTGAAGTTTTAGAAATAGCGTATTCTGAATTAAACTATTTCTTCGTTATATTTCCAACAATAATACATGTGGATTTCCATGAAGAAATAAATATTAAACACCGAAGTACATAACAATAAGCACTTTCGTGAGAATGGCAACTAATTATCAGAACACTATCAAGTTATGTATTTACCAGTTTATTCTGTTTTTAACTCACTGTATTTTGAAGATTAAGTGAAAAAAGGAAAAGGAACAAAATAAAATTCAAATCAAATCGTGTAAAGATAGTCCTTGTATTGAGAATAAGTTACAAGCCTGTAAGGATTTCATTTTGTCTTAGCTAAATCATTAAAATTCGTTACAATCTTCGTCACACAAACCATCCTACAAGGAAACGAACACATTCACAAAACACACAACATTCAAATTAGACATTCACTACTCCGTTTATTCTTTTTGTTTCAATTTTACACTTTTGGAATAGAAAAAAAAAGTATATTTTTTTTCTCAAAACTGTAGATTAATAGAAAGCACACAATATAAACAACAGAATAATTAGAAAAATCGAAGAAATTTTTTCAATATATATGCATATGTAGTATAAAAAAATGTGCGTGGCACATGCAGTCCACTGTTTTGAACAGTTTGAGACATCTCATCTAAAAATGTTTTCGGTCTCATACAAAACACACATCATTGGTTTTGATAAAAATCTGTTGGCTACATTGGCAGCCATTATAACATATTACAAGGAGCTCCTTAAATAGCAGTAAAATTACTTTATCGGAACCTACATCCGTCACTGTCTTCTTTCACGTGAACGTTGGTTCAAGGAGCAGAATCACTGCTTTTCAACTCGAGATCACATAGAACACGAAATGCTGAGTGAACTATGTTCTACACAGATGGTGGAAAAAAGGTGATGTTACGAGTAGAAATTACATTAGTACGAATAAGACCTCAGTTGCGTGGATAAAGCTTCTGTAAAAGTGGAAAAAGTGTAGTTACTAAAAATATTAGTTCATAACAAAAGGAAAAAAGTCAACACATATTCCGGCATCTGATGCCTGTTCACCACTTAAGTGTGTCATTGATATCACACGCCAAGTAGATCACCGCACTGTTGTGTCAATACAGTCTTTCACACACACCGAGATAGATTCTTTGGAACTGTCGTGATGCTCGCAGGGCCGTGCGACATTGGTCCCACAATAGCACCACACAACACGGAGGTTTCTGGGTACCGACGTGTCTTTGTCCACCAGGACCATAATACCTCCATTGTCTTTCAGTAAATTGCCGGTCACGGACCAAATCACAGAGGTCACCCGAGAAAGCCAATGGGAGCACCTGCCTTTCTTCATTCGGGACTCACAACGTTGTGCTCGTAGTCGCAGAGCTGCTAAAAACATCACACATATCAACTTCACTTTTTGGGAAGAATGAATACGGATCTAACGTAGAGGAAGACCAAGAGATCATCACAGACCGAAAGGAAGACCACTAGACCGATGGGACAAGGACACACACACAGAGTTGTCGGAAGAGGATCGCCCAAGATCGTTCAACCTGGAGAAGGTTGCTCAAGCTCTACCTCAACCCATAATTCTAAGAGGCCACTGATTGTACTGACTGATGATCATGACAGCGGAAAATTTAATAAACATCAGTGCTCTTCGATAAGAAGCCAAGAAGAGGAATTGTTTGACTTGATTGTTGCATAAGTGACCAGCAGAATTCACTCAACTCATTTGAGTGAGACTGTCCTACAATACTAATAAACTTGCTGGTTAGAAAAGCGCTGTCGTCACTGGGAATGAATTACAAGCAATCTCTGGAATAGAAGTGGTTACTACTGAACAGAAGACATAAACCAAGGC
The DNA here is from genome assembly GCA_031002005.1 of Vandiemenella viatica. Lineage (NCBI taxonomy): Eukaryota > Metazoa > Arthropoda > Insecta > Orthoptera > Morabidae > Vandiemenella > Vandiemenella viatica. The sequence continues at coordinate 168,271,072 of CM061914.1, read as the reverse complement.
TTCGAAAAAAAGAAAATCTGATACGAGTGTGTATAACCCAAGGAAGTTGAACATACCGTTCGCGTAACTACATGTGGTGACACTTAGATCTTTGGTCAAAGGCCGTTAATTTGATGTCAGGCTGAATGCAAGGTATACCTGACTTATTTAGTACCATCACTTGGAAATAATAAAGATACATTTGGCAATTGTTCCTCTGATCAGTACATCACCTTGAAGAAAGTGATCTTCACCAGGGTTCTGAGCCTTGCTAGGCTTTCACGACTGTTGCTCCAGAGTAAGAAATAATGGTTCTTATGAAGGCTCAAGAAAAGACAGTACTAGCTTTGACACCACCAATCACAGTGGAATAATAAATTTTTCGTAACCTAGTCGAGTGGAATTCCTGAATTGTGTTCAAAAATTTCCCTCCAGACGTCTTACTGAATGGAAGTTATTATAACTGCGTTCGCCGTTGATAGTGAGAAGTATAATTCGGTTGTTTGATCTCTGGAATAGGATACTGCATGGTTGACTGGCGAAGTAGATTGAAGTACCGCACACTGAATCCTCGAACCGGTTAAAACGTATGTCCACTGACAAGCTGCGATGTGTTCTAGTGAGAAGTCTAATAGAGATAACTTTTCTCTGGAACAACGCGTTGCATGTATGACTGGTGGAGTACCCTGTAAACTGACTCCCAGCAACTGTTATCCATTTGTCTATTGACACGCTGCGATTTGGTCTAGTGAAAAGTCTGATGGGGATGACTTTCCTCCAGAGCTGCGACGTGATCCAGTGAGAAGTCTAATAGGTCTGAGTTCCCTCTGGAACACGTCGTTCCATGACTGACTGGTGACGTACTCCCAGCAGTTGTAATCCGTATCTCCGCTCACACGCTGCGATGTAGTCCAGCGAGAAGTCTAACGGGAACAACTTTCCTCATAGCAGCAATGTGGTCTAATGAGGAAGGCCTTCCTCAACAGCTGACACGTGGTCCAGTGAAAAGTCTAATGGGGACGACTTCCCTCGGAACACACGTTGCATGACGTGTCGTACTGCTAGCAGCTGTATTCTGTATCTCCGCTGCAATGTAGTCCAGTGATAAGTCTAATGGGGTCGACTTTCTTCCATAGCTGCGACGTGGTCTGGTGAGAAATCTAACGGGGATGACCTGCCTCCGGTACTGCCTGGTGGCGTACTCTCAGCAGCTGTTACCTGTACCTCCACTCGCAAGCTGAGATGTAGTCTAGCGAGAAGTGTAACGGGGACGACTTTCCTCAGGAGCTGCGATGTAGTCTAATGAGAAGTCTAATGGGAAAGACTTTCATCCGCAGCTGATATGTGGGCCAGTAAGAAGTCTAAAAGCGACGACTTTCTTCAGAACACACGTTTCATGACTTGTCGTACTCCCAACAGCTGTATTCCGCATCTCCGCTCACTCGCCGCGATGTAGTCCAGTGAGAAGTCTTATCGGGGCGACTTTCCTCCAGAGCTGCGATGTAGTCTAGCGAGAAGACTAATGGGGAAGACTTCCCTCAGGAGCTGCGATGTGGTCTAATGAGAAGTCTAATGGGGAAGACTTTCATCAGCATCTCCACTCACTCGCTGCGATGTAGTCCTGTGAGAAGTCTAATGGCGACGACTTCCCTCGAACACACGTTGCATGACTTGTCGCACTTTCATCAGCTGTATTCCGTATCTCCGCTCACTCGCTGCGATGTAGTCCTGTGAGAAGTCTAATGGCGACGACTTCCCTCGAACACACATGTTGAATGACGTGTCGTACTTCCAGCAGCTGTATTCCGTATCTCCGCTCACTCGCTGCGATGTAGTCCAGTGAGAAGTCTAATGGGGACGACTTTCCTCCAGAGCTGCGATGTGGTCTAGTCTAGTCGGGTACTGCCTGGTGGCGTACTCGCAGCAGCTGCTACCCGTACCTCCGCTCGCACGCTGCGATGTGGTCTGCGGCGAGCTGCAGTCGCTCGTTGAGGATGCGGACGCTCTTCTCTGGCAGTGGCGGCAGAGTGTCGGCGTCTCCAGCCGCCGCGGCGCTGTCCGCAGCCGCCTGGCGGAAGCGCCTCTCGAGTGCGTCGCCGACGTCCCCCGTGGAGGCGAGCCTCTTGACGGCGTCTGCAGTGCGCCTCCTGAAGACGCACAGCGCCGCGAGCAGGTCCGCGTGGAAGCGGCCGTACTTGTGCAGCAGGCGGTACCCGTGCAGCAGCCCGCTCTCGTTGTCGAGGAAGACGAGCAGCCCGGTGCGGGAGTCCCGCGCCAGGTTGTGCGCGGGCGCCTCCATCATGGCGGGGTTCCACTGCAGGTTGTACAGGTTGTTGACGACGCGGTCGAGGTTGGCGGTGAGGAAGTCGAAGAGCAGCAGGTCGGACCACTGCGCCAGCTCGACGGCCGCCGCGGCGGTGGCGTTGGCGGCGTCTGGCGGGTGCAGCCTGCGCGCGGGGCCCCTGAAGGACTCGGGGATGGGCGCGGGCTCCAGCGACGGCAGGAAGCGCGTCAGCACGACGGGCCGGCCGTCCGTCCACTGTGCCAGCGCCAGCTGCGAGCGCACGCGCGACCAGGCGGGGCGGCGCGCCTGCACGGGCAGCCAGGCGGCGGGCGGCAGGTTGCGGAGACCCAGCTCCCGCGCCAGCAGGAAGCTGAACACCTGCACACGACGCAGCGCGTTACAACTCAACCATCACACTAACTTACACCTATAATACACTAGTTCAGAGCGTATGTTGGTGCTCTGGCTTCGAGGGATATTGGTCGAAGGATTAGCAATAGTGCATGGAAGGTGACAGATGACCAGTACCACAAGTGAGCAGCTCAGACCTTAAATTATTATCAAAAAGACATGTTTTTGATATACAGGCGGGAATTTATTTGCCTAATTCCTTATAATCAAATTATTTAATAATATAATTTACACAAAAATATTTACTGATTAAATAATTATTTCATATTTAAAATTATTTTAAAACTTATCTTTATAATATACTAGCGGATTTCCCGGCGTTGCCCGGTATAGTTGGCTTAGATTTAACCGTACCCTATTTTTATTACCGCAAAACATTTGTACAAAGTTTCATAAAATAGGCGCAAACGTTTTTCGGAATTAAAGCAAACTTATATTCACCCGCCCCCTACCAAGAAACTGGTGGGCTGAAGTTTGTTTGCACGTATACTATTTTCATTCGTCCGAAAAGATTAATGTATATCAAGCTTCGATAATTTGGTTAAGAAATTTCATTACTACATTACTGAAAAACCCTAGATTATGTTAAAAACTCACGTTTGATTCAATTGCGAAGTGAATGGATATACTTGTGGCTCCAAACGCCAGATCCTTTAACTCTGCAGATAAAATATAATATTATCGTAAACAGAAGACTAATGCTGAAGGCCAGAGATATTGTCCAGAGATCGTGCTTAAAGAAAATCTCTGTTGTTTTTACGGCTATCTATGTCGTTTAAAAATTGATATCCCCAATTAAAGGAAATAATACTTCAAGATATGGCTTTTAAAAATTGAATATATCGAATTAAAAGAAAGAATACTTCAAGTTTTGATTAGTGTGCAAAATAGTTATTACTATAAGTTATCTTATTGCATTAATTAAAGGCTATGGTCAGAGACATTGTGTTGTATGTTTAGTGCGGATTATGCGGCATCTAGTGATTTCTCCTGTGGAATTTCTCACCATACGTTCAGAATTTCATTTAATGCTACTACATTATTTAACTTTGAAACATAAGACATGCCAGACAAGTGAATTAAGATTCTAAGCTTTTAAACGGTTAAAACTCCATTGAAATCTGCCCCGTTGTTTCCGAGTTTTTATACGACCAATATGTCCGGTTTTCGTTTCATAGATATAGATTTAAATATTTTATAAAATAATTTATATAATCTTATGAACGAAAACGTAATCAAATAAATAGCTGATTTAAAGCTTATTAATATAAAAATAAATAAACATTATAAATAAATTTAGAGCTAATCCCCTAAATAATAAAACAAAAATCATAAAATATTGATATATAGAAATATTTTTAAAAAATTTAAATTAGATTTTATCTAAAGAAACTAGATATCATAAATGACGAATGACATATCACCACTAAATATAAATTAATAATAAATATACAACACTAACTTTAACTTTAATTTATATTTAAATCGAGAATAGTAAATAAACACATATACTTTGATCTACCCTGATAGAAAATGTACAATGAATAAAAAAGTTTTATATAAATAAATTAAACCAATTACTTTACTAATAAACTACAATTAATAATATTATTTCTATAAAATATACTTAAACGTAATTAAACAATAGATTTCACGCATAATGAAGTGGGAAAATGTTATTTTGTGGGTAAGGGTATCAGGGATTGAAACAAATTACCAAGTGATCAAAAATTTACCGAAAACGCTTAAGGAATTAAAAATGAAAATTCGTATATCACAAAAGTCGATGGGGAGGAATTTAACACACGAATTATATAAACTAAAAAAAAAAGTAAAATAAAAATGGGTAAATTACCACCTAAGCGTTTGATCCATTGCAATTAAATTATATAACGAATCTGGTGACCATTGCTTGCAAATTGTGTCTGAATATTAGTACCGCATATTAGGAAAAACCGCGAAACGATAGAAGCTATTTTGGGTTTTGAGACTAATAACTAAAGGATGGATAAAGAAAAATGAATATATGTTTATAACATTTAGTGATTTATAAAAAGCATTTGCTAATGTTAGGTGGGACAAAATGTTCAATATTTTAAAAAGGCAGGTCTAAAATATCGGGATAGAATGTGTATAAGAATCAAGTGGCTATAAAAAAAAAGTAGAAAATCACGATAGACGCATATCAATTAATAGTGTCGTGAAACAAGATCTATGCAATTAATATTCAACTTTTGTGCACAGGAGGCAATAAAGGAAGTAAAAGAAAAATTAAATTGTCAATAGCATCACAAGCGAAAATTGCGGTATTGTTCTTAGCAGATTGTGTTCTAGCGAATATGATGGAACTAGAAATTATTTCACCCTACTTACAGGATAATGCTGGCATAATTTCTTGAGCTTATCCCTTGATTAGAGGTCTTTGTATCTTATTTTACTTTCACAGACATTTATCTTCTGTTTCAAATCAGGTACCATGCAGTCCTCAATCTTTTAGTTTGGCCTTCATTTGATTCTAATTCTCTTCACATACTTGCTACTGTTTCTGCAAAATGATGTAATTATTGGCGGTTATTGGTTTATTCGATTCATATTAGTTTGGGTGGCAAATCAATCTGTTTTCATCTTCTCGCTGCTTATAAATACCACGTTTTCCATGGGAAAATCATCTCGTGCAGCGCAAATCCACATCTATACTATGCAATAAATTGTGTCTGTGCATGAAATTCATAAACAGATCATCCACAAACTGACTTCGAGAGAAAAAAAAGCTATATAAAATTGGAGAGTCTTACACACGCTATCCATCTGTCTTTCACCGTTCCACTGGTTTCCTAAATTTCATGACAAAACATGTTATTCATCCCCAACAAAGTATCCTAAGACCTTCTTTGTCAAATTTCATGAAGATGGGTTTAGCCGTGAAAACCTAACAAACAGAGAGCAGAATTACTTTGGCAGTAACAGTACTAGCGTAGATGGGCACCTCATTGGGTGGATAACCCGACCGAAGGCGTTAAGGGGTAGCTGATTGCCGCAACTCCTTTTAAGGAAACGATCGATGGTTTTTACTGTATGGAGTAATGTTGAAAGGTACCTGAAGGAAATATGAGCCGTCAGGGAGTCATTATTTTGCGAGGTCATTTCAAGTGCGGGAGAGCCGGGATCAAGCCCAGAAACCGGCCTCTGCAATCGCGAGTATAAGCATACCATACAGATGTAATGAGCTGTAATCGATTGTATGGAACTATCAAGTAAACCTTCTGTTTACGTGCGGTTAGTCTCCATGAGACTACATTGTAAATATATTTCCTTAAGCCAAACCCTGTTACATTATTAGGAGTACCATAGAAATGCTAACACCTACTGGTGTTACCACTCCCGAATAGCCAAATTATAACAAGCCAACATGACCTATCCACCCATTATCCCATCCGGTCGAGGTTGAGGGTCTACCTTCTGATCCGTTGGCCCTCGTCGGTTAATGTCGCCTGAGATTCTTCTTTGGGACAGGACCGTAACAGAAAATTAAAAAATTGGTGTCAGATGTGGGTATGTTTCTCACCTCTCCCTGTAGCTGGTCGGTGTTCTGCCGGTAGCGGCAGCACGCGCGGCCTCCGTCTGCGAACACGGCGAGTCTGTTCTGCATGCGGCCGCAGTCTCCAGCCTCGAGGCGAGCCAGAGGCGACGAGCGGGCGTACCGCCTCCAGCTGTCTGCATCACGGTCGCCATATCCCGCGGGCAGAGACGCCTCCACAGAGGCTGCCCAGTACACACCGCCCTCCACTAGCGACGGGCCACCTGCACACGACAGTAACACCACACCTCAAAACTCCACAACTCACTGGCTCCTCAAGCTTAAAAAATTAAGAGGTCAACATGCATCACGGTGGTGATTAATATAATAGCATACCGTCATATTAATTAACAAATATAATAAGTCCTAAATGACAAAAATTACATAAACGAACAAATATTCCCACCATATATTTTTAATTAGACCAAATTTTTTATAACTACTGATGTTATGTATAGAGCATTTTTCCTCGTTTTACAGAAATCGAATTTATTTATGGAATTAAAACATTTACAGCAACAAAAAATTGGATTATTTCTATCTGGTGTAAACTTATTTTATAACAGAAACCAAGCAATTAAAAAAAAAAAATTACTTGGCTTCTATTATATACTACAAGGTGCCCATGACTTCGATTCACGATGGGAAAATCGACGTTACTACCACACAAAAACACCAGCTGTCTGCGATAGGTAATACGAGGTTTGCTATTTATATTTCTGGCCTAATAATGAAAAAAAACAAATATTTATGATCGAAATTGGTTTTATTATTTCTCAAAATATTCTCCGTGAAGATCAATACACATTTCCATGCGTATGAACCAATTTTCGAAGCACTTTTTACACTCCGATGGAGGTAACTCCAGAACATGCGTCTTGAAAGCATCAACAGCTTCTTCGGGTGTCGAAAATCATTGACCGCGTAATTTTTTTTTTATATGCGGGAATAAAAAGAAGTCATTGGGTGCAAAATCAGGGCTTTACGGTGGATGACCCATCAATTCGATGTTTTGACCGGTCAAAAATTCCTTTGTTTGAGCCGATGTGTGACAGCTCGCATTGTCGTGATGAAGAATTATTCGCCTCTTCGTCGACTTTTTCCGAATTTCTCCAAAAGCTTCTGGTAAACAAATGGTCGTGTACCATTCAGAGCTGACCGTCCTTCGTTGCTCTAACGCCACTGTCGCCACGTGACCGGTAATGCAGAAGAAACTGGCAACCATTTGCTTCGATGTGTTTCTTTCACCAACAAATTTTGTCGGATTTGGCTCGTCTTGGAAGATCCATACAGTGGATTACTGTTTTGTTTCGGGCTCATATGCATAGATCAATGATTCGCCACCTGTGTAGATGTTATACGCAGCCTTTGATGCACATTGAACGTATTTTTTTAAAACAAATTTCCTTGCACCAGTCGACACGAGCTTCCTTTTGAGAGTTTGTCAGATTATGCGGGATCCAACACGAATAAATGATATTGCGAACAAATTATCATGCAATATTTTATTGATGCTTGTCATACTAATGCCCCAAGATGCCTCAATCTCACGGTATGTCACATGACAATCTTGCTTTATCAGTTCATGTACGGCATCGATGTATTCTGGCACAACATCCGATTTTGGACGACCCTGACGGAATTCGTCCTGAAGCGAACTTTGGCCACGATTGAATTTATTATACCAGTTTTTTACAGTGTTGTATGATGGTGCTTTATCCAGTGGCGTAGCTGGGTCAACAAGGGCCCGCGTTGAAAAAATTTACTTTGGGGCCTCAGGCCAGATGGGCGACCGTTTTTTTGCTTTGTGTTGCTGGTAGGGGCCTCCTGAGCTGAGGCTGGGGGCCCCTAAGTTGTGCTTGGGAGCCCCCTGAACAGTGAGGACCTCTTAGTGAGGGGGCTCCCTGTGTCTCAGGGGCCCCCCTTAGACGACGGTAGAGCTAAAAAAAATAAAAAGGTTTCCAGTTTGCCGTGAAGGCCCGTGTTCTTGGGGTTCCACTGAGGTATGTTTGGGGCCCCGGTGCACTGCACCGCCTAGCCCCATAGTAGCTACGCCCCTGGCTTTATCGCCGTATAAAGAATTAAGTTCATCGATGCACTCTTGTCTTGATAATCAACGTCGAAAGTTGTAAAAAATAATCGCACGAAAATGTTCACGAGTTAATTCCTTTTTTTCGCCCGAGATGAATTTTTAAAGTTACTGTAAACAACAAATCACGCTCAAATGACACGTTGTTATGAATAAGGCTATGTTCAACAATGTAAATGTTTCCAATGGAAACGTCAGATGATGGCGCCTGGCAACACCTGTTGTTGCGAAGGCCAGAAATATTAATTGCAAACCTCGTATAGAGACACCCACGACTGGTGGAAATACGAAAATGTCCTTGGTTGACCGACTTTAACCACCATATCTACAACAACTTCACAGATACCGACATGCAACTACCACAGTGCACGATGGGAGACTTGAGGCTAATATCACAGAGAAATACCAGTGAAGTGGTTTGCACCAGGTAGTTGTGGCTGCAAAGTGAAACATAGGGTCATATACGTCCCTGGTTAAATCATAAAAATGCTCCAGATCAAACAGCTACTGGCATGCAACCACCATAGCGCTTAATCGGAGACTCGAGGGTACAATCACACACAACCTCCAACGGTCTGCGATAGGCAGATAGGGCTGCAAAAGCGAGTTACCTATTTTCGATTTAGTAGAAATACATCAAGTGTTTTCCTTACTTATCTTTATTTGTATTGTAGGTCACAAAATTTCGACTGCGAGAAGCAACTTATAATTCGCTGGCCGCGATTCTGTATGTGTGGATGAGTGGGAGGGTAGGAATCTGACCTGAGGGCGGCGTGACGAAGGAGACGGCCCCCGACGTGGAGGCGGCGCGTGTCGGGGGCGGCTGCGTCGGCGGGAGCGGGCGCCGCGGCGCTTGCAGCTGAGCGAGCGGCAGCTGAGGCGCGGCGGGCGGGGGCCGCTGCGGCAGCAGCAGCGGGGGCAGCGCCGCCCCCAGCAGGAGGCCGAGGCTGAAGGCGGCCGCCGCCAGCAGCAGCCAGCGCGCCGCAGTCACCTCCGGCATCTCACACCACCAGCGGCCTCGGCGCCATCGCCACGGCGACAGCCTGCAACACGACAAACACCTGCTGCTAAAAAAAACTACGCATCCTATTGCTTACTTAACGTCTCTATGAGGCAAGTGAAGTTTTAACTATGGTTCGTTGGTTTGGTCTCTTACCACGTACCTGACTTTGCCTCATGAAAGTAGACCGGTCAAGGTCACGCACTTTCAGCTGCCTCCCCTGTTCGCATCATCCCCTTGTCCCTCTAACTTGTTCACCCTCAACAGGGGGTCCAAGGTCATGTTCCCCTTGTCCCGTTCCTCACTACCCAACCACTCCGAACATACCTGAAGGTGGCTTCCCACAGCCGCCTCTAGTGGCAGGGATGGCGCTCTTCCATACCTCGCCCAGCCAGTAAACATCAAAAGCCCGCGTAGCTGAAACGACACTAGGTAATGTGGTCGGGGGTGGTGGCGAGGGTTAGCCTGTCTCACATGCTGATCCGTACAATTGAGCTGCATGGCGCGGCCTAGAAAACCACGGGCCGTGGAAAGCCGCGACTAGTGTTCTCTCCCCTTCGCATGTAGGGGCAAGGGCAGCGGAGTGGGGATACAGCAGACTGACCTCGAGCCGCCTCTGTTAACTGAACGGGTTATAGGTTAAGCCGGCGAGGTTGGCTCGTCTATATGTGGGTCGTCTACACGTATCTTTGTAAGCGATCCCTTCGTTGGGGTTAGTGTAATACCTCGTTGGGTATGGATAACGGTGGGTAATGTCCAGGAACAGAATAACACGATTCGTGTATTAACAGACAGAAGTAATATTAGTCAACCTGCAAACTGTCTGGCCACTGGAAATAAAATTAAAGATACCACAGCAGAATTATTATTATTATTTTTTTAACGAACAATGTCCATAACGAACAGGCCAAGAAAAAACATTAACTTTGCTCACAAGGGTGAGTCTATAAACCATGTAGCTCCATTCTGGTCATCTGTGGACTCTCTCTCTTCACGTAGCCTGACGTGGCTTTTGTAGCTTTTGGGAGGCCCATTAATTACGTCAGGTGTTTTCCCAGACCCCACCTCCTTCTAAAATGACGTGAGATTTTGATGCAGACCCTCCCTGCTAAACGAACTCTTAAACATCACGTGAGATTTCCGTTGACCCCCCCCTCCCTCTTGGTGATCTCCCCCTACGTAGCACGTAGCTTTTGGGGGGCCCATTAATTACGTGAGGTGTTTTACCAGACCCCACCTCCTTCTAAAATTACGTGAGATTTTGACGAAGACCCTCCCTACTAAACGAGTCAGATTTCCGTTGACCCCCCATCCCTCTTGGTGATGTTTCGTGAGATTTCGCCGGATCCTCCCCCCCCCCCCCTCTATTCGTCTCACGTAATTAATAGACGCACCCTTTTACTTTTTTGACTTCAGAAGACATTATCTACTGTTTTCTCTCGTCCGACTATCCGGACTATCGTAAATTACATACGGAGATAATTAAATGAAGGAAATAAATATTCACATCCTGTTGTGTGTCCTGAACCTCAGGTTAACTGTGAAAAATTGTACAAATGGAAAGCTACATGTCCTGGCTCGGAATCTCCCCCCCCCCCCCCCACGTAGCGCAGCGTAGCCATCCAGCCAACCTCACCCCCCTCGACGGAGCCACGTAGTTAATGGACGATATCTTACTGACATGGAGGTATTTCTCACCCGTTGTTTCAAAGTTTGATACGTTATTTTTTATTTTGTCATCGCTTCTCATTTTCTACTGAACTTTGTCATATACTGTGTAATTCTCGTGGACGTTATCACATATGTTCACCGTGTAAAATGGCAATAACAATTCTTAAAGGAGCTGGAAACAGAACTATAAACAGAACTATTTTTCTTAGCTATACGCGAATCGAGCGACCAGCCTGCGTGCAATCACTCAACACAAATCATCTGTGAAACAATCAAAAGGGATTGGTTCAAGGTGCTGTGCGTGCTGCCAGAATTAATATCAATATTTTCTTAAACAGTTTCTCGCTGGAAATTTTTTACGTGAACAAACGGAACGGAAGTTAATCTGCGACAGCATTTCACATTAAACGGCTGAAATAACAAAGCGGTTCGTGTAACATGTGTCTTTCATTTTTATTAGTAGCCTACTATAATTTTTTTAACAAGTTCTGTATTTAATGGATAGTGTACATTCGTTAACTTTACGGAAGTCGCGTACATTTTTTCAGCGATTCTTGTTATTTGTTTTGCCCTCTCTGTTAGTTTAAGTGAAGAAAATAATATGATTCCTAACTTTCAGGATAACTAGTATTTATTTATTTTCTTAAAAAAAAAGAAGAAAAAGAATAAAAATCAAGAAATGTTCCGCAAGTTAAATATTATTATAACATTTTTGTCGCACCCGTTGCGCAACACTGTTCCGAGATTCTGTGACCTTGGTAAGACTAATTTAGTGTCGGGGACTGTAGGAACTATATCGTTTTGATGAGTTAACAAATGATAAACATAGCTGCAAAGGTCTGTGTTTCGAATTATGGCCTGAGAATGCACCGCTATAGCTTACGGCTTAGTGAAACAACTTGGCAGGATAGACGCACTAGTATCAGTATTTTTGAAGGAGCCCTGTCCTCCAGTATATAGAATCCAGGTATGTAAAACGACAGCTGTGATGGGCCGGCCACGTGGTCCGAATGCACAGTACTCGCGTTCCTAAACAAGTGTTCTACTCAGAGCTAACGGCGGGTGAACGCGGTGTTGGTGGCCAGAGCAAGCGATTTAAATAAAGATGTTATCATGGCTAGCATGAAGATGTGCCATATTGACCGTAACAACAGGGAAACTTCTCCATTCGAGCACTCATCCTGGAGATCACTTGTCCATCAACGAACGGTGTTTCTAGAAGAAAATCGCTGATAATCAGCGAATTAGAAGAGGCAGTGCAAGATATACGATAAAAAAATGGCAGAAAATCCGCTGTCCCACCCGGGAATGGCTGTTATCATTGCGGATCCCGCAGTCATCTTCAGACACAAAGATAAAGAGGCGTTCTACTAGGAAAACCATTTTAAACGATTTCGAGTGTTTGCTATGATGATGAGTAGGGTTCGGATCTTTATGCCAAGTCATATTTTATTCTGCCTCCTTTTTGAGATGAAATACTGAATTAAACATTGATTGAACGTTTCTCATTGTAATGCTCTTACATATCATATAAATGTATGTTCAGGCCATTTTTCCTAGTGTCGGTCATATTACTGTAATATTTATGGTCGTGGTAATTTTGTAATAATACCGGAAATCCACTAGGTTAGAAGAAATATTTTACTCCTGTTATACATTGGAGGAAAAAACAAAATTAATGGTCACTGAAGTGGTCAGAATCCACGGTCAAGAATTAAAGTTATATATAATTGTCACTCTCTAAATTTTAATTTTCCTCACGCCTTTTAATACCGACAATACAGCAGCGCCTGTGTCGAGCCGCGTCAATCAATGTTTCACTGTCTCCAATACTTTTGAAAATAATCTCCAATCAGTGTTAAATCTGCAGTGGATTAGTGAGTACCGCCATGACAAAAAACAAAATTTTCTGAAAGTGTGAAATTACGGACTTACATAAAGGAATTTGGAGATGAGTATTTTAGTACTATTGAAGGAGTTCTTTCTGTAAATTATGTGAAATTAAAGTGACTTCAACAAAACCATTTCATGTGCAGCAGCATTACGATGCAACAAGATACACAAGAACGATGAATCACGGCATTATGCTCGACAAAACAGATATCTTTTTTTTTTCATTTCGTCATCTTTAAAATTGTCATTTTTTTCTAAACAACCTTGTGAAATGATGGTATCCGCCAATAAAGTGAACAATGAACATTTCAAAACCTTCTTGGAGAAATTTTTGGTCATATTTTGTTATTTTTAGGTCATATTTACCCATTTTTAAGGTCATATTTTCATAGACATATTTCTCTATTTTTTTCTGGTCATTTAGATCCGAGGCTTTTGCTGTCTACAATGTGATTAATTTCGTACAACGATGCCTGATACAGTTAAAACAGCTGAGTAAATAATCTGGAATACCAAATCACAGGAAGTGTGTACATAAATGCAGATGACATGAAATAATTTTGTGATTCTGCGTTATCGTGGAGAATAAAATACGATGAAGCATTAATTTAATAGCGAGATTGGTGGTTTTAAGCAGGATGAAAATATAACCGGTTCATTTGTAATTTTATAGAAAAATAGTAATTGTTTGCGTGTTAAAATAATAAAGATTTGCAGTAACATGTAATTTCAAGAATTGTTGTACATTTATAAATTTGTTGCGTGTGTTTAGCGTCGTAATTTAAATATTCAGCGTATTAATTGAAATACTAAATTTAGTAGCCGTGTAAAAGACATCAAGTCACCCTTGCTGTATCCAATCTCGGTCCAAGACTTCATATTATAAACAAACATTAGAATGTGTAATTCTAAAATCATCAGAAGTTACGCATGAAGGGTGAAAAAGGGTTTGTCTGAAAAAATCACCATCTAGAAATAATATATAAGATAGTATTTGAAAACGCTAACTACGACAGTCATCACATAAGTATACTTTTTGATTGAGTCGAGGCTACATTCACGTAGAAATCATACGTCCAAAACTTGCGTGGCCACTATCATCTTAAAGGTATATAATGTGATTTCACTCACTTTGAATTTAACGCGACTAAATGTCCTACGTTATAGAAAAGCAGTAAATCACTACTTTTTTTACATAGGCCTCGGATCTAAATGACCAAAAAAAATAGAGAAATATGTCTATGAAAATATGACCTTAAAAATGGGTAAATATGACCTAAAAATATGACCAAAAATTTCTCCAAGAAGGTTTTGAAATGTTCATTGTTCGGGAGGACGCAGGTTCGAATCCCTGTCCAACCATTCAGATTTCGGTTTTCGATGGTTTACACAAATCATTCGAGGCGAATACCCAGATGGTTCCTGAAAATGGTGATGGCCGAATTTATTCCCGTTCCTTTCCCCTCAGTTCTTTCCCGTCTCTAATAACCGCGACGTCGTAAAGACAGAATTAAAAAAAAAATTACATATCTGTTCATAAGGTGGATATGGGGGGGGGGGGGTAGTTTGATGTTACACCCACACCACTTGCATACATAGTGCGGACGAGATAATTTTATATTTTCTTTCTGTTTAGGGCTCATTTTTGTGCTATTTCGTGTTTACATTTTCTTCTGTTTTTATCTTTGTTTTGTAGAATCAAAATATTACACATATATAATTACCTTGATACACTGATGTGTTAAGCCGTCCACATAACAATACCTGTATGAGAAGACGATCTGCGATTCTAACACCATTTGCCCACAAGAGCCAAAAATATTACCTTTTTTCAATGAAAGAAACCGTTCAGAAAACAAAAGTTCCTTGTGAAAAGTTTGTAACGAATAGAAACATTGATGCAGTTTAGCTATCGGTTAAAGTGGAAAAAAGAATTAATAATGGACAGTAAAAGCTCAAGATAGGTGGCAATTACTGAAGGTGAAATGAGATTCCTATGCATATCAGGAAAAAAAAACAACATAAATTTAAAGTAATCTCTGTTGTAGAATAATTCTTGCTTGAAAAAAGTTGGTTCAATACGAAGAAGGGATAGATAAGAATACTATGACAAATGGTAGTATTACCACCTAGAGTGAAACTAATAAATGCACCATTACATCTTAAAATGAAAATAATAGTTTTGTTAATAGAAGATTAAAAAAATTTTGTTAATGTTGACAATACATGTGTTTCCAAGTATACGTAACTAGTCCAATCTGCTGAGATATCTTTATACGCAATTAAAATTACACCATGGAACCCAAATGGATGATTTGCATATCTAGTTCCATTTTGTTTTGTTATAACGAATGTTAGAATTAGGAAAACTGCTTAAGAACGGTGGGCAGGAGACCGTCGATCATATTTCCCAATCGTAGTACCAGGGACAGCTAAAAACTATAGGTTACCATCGGCATTTGATAAACAGTTCTAGTCTCAGATTTCTGTAACAAATTGTAAAAGAAGGTAAGCAGCCAAGGAAAATTACGTGTGTAAAATCCTTTAAATACTTCACCAGTTGTACAAAACACACCAAGCGTTGTACGTAATATTATGTAGTCTGTACGAACATCGATTCTGCAAACTGAAAAAAGGATACATTTGAAAACATATCTGCAAAGAGGGTAAGATGAAAGATACGGCAAGGACTCTTGTAGGTATCCTCCCCTCCCTCGCAGGAGTGCCAACATAACTTATCAAAAGCAGAGCAGGATTTATAACAACATATGAAATGTGTACCACTTCATGTATGAAGAATGGATGCATTAAAAATTAGTTATAGGAACTGGTTCGCGCAGTGTAGACCCTATACGCTACGCCGGTTTTCCTTAAGTCGTGGTGGAAAATTAAGCATCAAAATTATAAAATTCGTTAGAACCAAACAGAAGGGAACTAGACATGTAAATCATGCATTTGGGGTTCCATGACGTAATTTTAATTGCGCATAAATATATCCTAACAGATTTTACTAGTTACTTCCACTTGACGGTAGCAAAAGTATTGTCAATATTAGCAAAGCGATGTAGTGTAAAGCAACTTGATGAAGGTTTTGATTGAGAAGCAAAATAATAAGAGAAAACAGTTACACGAAAAACTTTGACCCCATATTAAAAAGATAACTTTAATGAGAAGTGACATAAATAATAATAATTTGGCAACTAAATATTTTTTCTATGTTAAAACAAAGCTATATATCTCTGACTTGTGGTTCGTAAAATTTCACTGGAACTACGAAAACCAAAAAAAACTGATCTACAACTGAAAATTTCAGACAATTTGATATTATATCTGTCGCATCATCGGTGCGAGAGAAAAAATATACAGGAAGATCACTTGATTTTATTTAAGCAAGTTGTGGGAAAAAGTAACATGTACAGAAATAGTTTTTGATGGAACAAAGTGTACTAGTATTTTATGACACGTTCATAAAACTATTTACAATATACACTACTGTCGATTGTATGTCCGAATGTCGGTTTGCATCTAAATATTTCCGAGGGCTTCATTTGTAATGCGCGAATAGGGGACATATTGAACAGAAGGGAGTAGTCTAACTGAGGAAGAAAAACATAGTATCATTTACAGTTCAACAAATTTGGTTTGGGTCCAAAAATTCATAAAAAGTTTCTTGGAAAAAGCTTAGCTCACGTAAAATGTTGGCATTGATAAAGTTGACAGATAATTGTGTGTGGCTCAAAGATAACTTAAAATTCACAATAAACATCAAATTAATCGATTCAGGAACATTTACATGAAATAGTTTCCGAAAAACTGCTTTGTGTCTAATAACACGGAACTGGGGAAGCTTTAGATTCAAGATACCTGCTTCTATGTTTCAAGACTTCCAATCAATCATACGTGTAGCAGACTTTATTTACAATGTGTTTTTGGCGCGACACAACATCTTTATAGCAGCCGAAAATGTTAAACTAATTTTTAAGGCACTTTATGAGAAGTCTATTATGAAAATCCCTGTGAATAAGTACTACATTAAGAAAACATGGGTTTTATCAGAACATTGTACTTCAATCAGAATAGCAAAAAAATCTAGAAGACATTTTTAGAGAGTGGTATATATACTGAATTAGTTTGGCAGTAAATTTTTTGTTCAGAACTACTGTGAATCATTATCTGCTAATTAAGAAATGCCTTTAATATGAATTGAGAAAACTCAGTCTGTGGCAGAAGTATATTTCTCTCATGTCACCATTAAAATATGACAATTATTGAAACCCTATTAACCCTGGCAAAAGGACTGTAGAAGAGACATTAACAATACGAATTTTTCATATTCCGATATAAAAACTATTTTTAATCAGTCACATAAGCAGTGATAGCAAACATTTTTATCATCTTTTGACATATGCGTCTTTTTTTTTTTTTTTTGCTTATGATGACAAGTAAATACATGAAAAATGTGTGACCTACACTCCAACCAGCCAAAATTGGATCTGAAACAATTAACCACATAATGTGATTAGTTGAAAGATACATAACTATGATAAACTTTTGTTGCGAAAAGAAGATCTTTCTCGGTTGAAAAAACCATAATTTAGTGCTTGTTGTTTCTTATTTAATGGTTCTTAGAATCTTGTATCAGTGGTTTAACACACTTCCTTCAGTCGGATGATGTAGAATGCAAATGATATGAGTTGGTAAGAATGTAACGCAATATTTCATTAATGTCTTTACAGATTGTTCACTAAGGTAACCTTTAGCCGATCCGTCCAGAAAACGCCCTTTGTCTACCAATGAATCCCATTGCAGCTCCTTTAACATATCAGTTATTGATTATTTCCAGTGACAAATCTAGTAGCCCTTCTTTACAAGCCCTCCAACTCTTGTATTTGATGCCTGAACTGTTGGCACAATAGTACACCACGATAATCAAGCAATTGAGTGACCAAAATTTTGCAACCAAATTCCGCCATCCTCTCTAAACTCTCTCCAGTAAATGAAGGCTATTGAAACCTTTTCCTACCACCTGACCAGTTGAGTTTATTACCAAATGTTATGTCAAGATATTTACATTTCAAGCCTTCAATAAGCAGTTCCTTCCCCACCTTATAATCATAATCAACCTTTAGTTTTTTATTTGTGTATCTAATAAGCTGACTCTTCTCCGCATTTATTTTCTCTGCTAAGGAGAAACATTATTAGTGATTCTGGGGGGGGGGTGGGTGGGGGGGGGTGGATATTTCCACAAACGTGCCTTGTAGAAATAAATCACGAATCGTTAAAAACCTCACAGAGATGCATATTTTCTTATTTAATTTTAGCTCGATTTCTTTGATGCAAAAATGAACTTTTTCATTTGTTATGCCAATATCCTCTACATCCAAACTATGTATTGCAAATCTTGCATTTTAAGAAAGTTTGACAGAATGGGATACAAGATATAATATTATTAATGTTTTTTGTGAAGACTTTTTCTTTCAAGCATGTGGTATCGGTTCTTTCACAAAACAGTTATCAGTTTTTCATCTTAGAAACAGCGTTACGGAATTCAGTGACAAAAATTATTCATTTCAGACTCCGAAAACTGAAGCTGTGAAGTGCGTTCATCTTTTCTTACAAGTTATCAAAAAAAAGTGTAATTAGAGATAATTAACAGTGTGATATGTTTATAATGAGTAATTGTTTCTTTCACTGCAATCAAAGTACACTCTCCTACAATGGTACATACTAGAAAAGCAAATATAATTATCATAAACTGATTGTGAGGAAAGGAAACTAGTACAGCAATAGAAAGAATCAAATTCGGAATATTCATTTCAGCTTTCTATTTTCGAGAAAAGGAGGGTCAGAGATGTGAAATAAAAAAAATCGTTAACAATTTTCTCAAATGTATTCACGATAAAGAGATTTCCTTACACCACTACAATGAAAAATCCTAATTAGCAGATTAATATAAATAATTCGTGTCATTATCCAAAAAGAATCACTAGTCCTGAATGATTTACAGCGCGAGAGGCACGTGTTTTGTTTTTTAATTTTCTTTTGAAGTGTCGTTACAGCAATATAATCAATAATGTTTACATGAGGTGAAGTGAACTCTAAGCAGTGAATACGGACAACGAGTTTTGTCTTTGGAATGTGGAATGCTACGAACGCAGCCACGAGGCACAGCTGCGTTCCTGTGTCCATGTCCAGTGGTACCACACAAATAACATTAAAATATCAAATAAAACTCCATAGTGGCACCAACTAATATAGACACGCGATAGTCACACGATGGTTGTCAACAAACCGTCTCTACGGATCGCATGGTTTGCTGACAGGCCACAATTCCTTCAGGTCATGTCAAATGGGTTTTAAACATTTAAATAAAAGAAAACATTTTTATGAAGTCTGATCAACATATGGAACTAGAAATCACTATAAAAATTTTGGATTACGCAAACAGTTTAATAAAATTTAATAAACATGCACTACGAAAATAAATAATTATCACCAATCGTATCTCATTGCACGTAACAAGAATAAATTTATTTTTCCAGTAACACAGAATCAGATGGCGTAAGAATTTGGATCATTTCTGGGTGTTGCAGATACCATTACATATGGATGGGAAGGGATATATTTGCAGATCATCTTCTAAATACTGTGAAATTGGAGCCGAAATTGTGATTCACCCTATCACTGCTCGATATTTTCATGTCTTTTACATAATATTCTAAAAAGACGAACGTCGATTCAGTCATACCATCTGTTTTTTGCTGGCCGAATAATATTATCTTAGCGATTCAGGCAAAATAAATAATCATAATACTATTAGCAGCATCTTCATGAACGGAAGGGTCCATATAATTAATAATACTGCAATCAACATTACCGCGAATCTCCAGAAATTGAATAAAAAAACGAAAGCGTAGCTTCAATAAACAAAAACTAGGCTGTATTCTAGAACACAATTTGATATTAACTATTCGGTTCTGACATTACTGTAAGAACGCAACTAATTACGAAATACGAAAATTAATTTCATATAGGAATGGAGCTGCTTAATAGAACAGAGACTACGTTTGTATGATCATTGGAACAATAATATGTGTACAGAAATTATTACTTATTGCAATAATACGAAATTATCGCCCTGAAATTCATCTACTCAGTTTGCTGCCCAGTGAAATCACTATTATCGTATCTGCATTGTAGTGATGTCGCGTCCTTGGTTCCCACTACTCCCAGCTTAACCTCTCGTTAATCACGTATGTCAAGCACCGTTTCTAACAATTCGTTGTTACCGCTTAGAGACAGGTGTAAGTATATTATGACGTGAGCCATTAGTTGGCAAGCCTGTGCAGCATAGTAAAGTATTGGCGGCACTGCATTTCAACTGTTAAAGTCATATCAACCGTCTTCTTGACAGTAGTGAGATAGTCACATTAGAGCATTCAGTACCCACACAACAGAAAATCCAACCGTCTTCGGTTATAAAGCTCATCTTTTGGAAAAAGAAACTGACGGAAGTTTTGTTTGGATTGAATCTTTACCCTGGTGTCCGAAAATGATTGTTGCACAAAAGTAAATTGTATTAAGACAACATACTAATGTCACATTCATCTGTGCAAAATATTTCCCTCCCCACTTTTTTTTTAAAAAAAAAAGAATGGAATGTTTCATGATCGTTACAGTAATTAAAACTCAAATTTCACCAACAGCTGTCTCTAATCTTGCATTGGACGTCGTTTCAATTCATTTGATGCTCTTCGTATTTACATTGAAATGGTTTGAAACACTCCTGTCGTTGGTATTAATATATTGGACAAACTAACAAGGATTAATTTTTCTGTTATTAGAAAGAAGTAATCAGAGTTATAAACCGAAAATACTAATGGCGACCATCTTGAAGTTAAGTCCCTGCACTGGTTCATATATCGTTTACAGACACTAAATTTATTTCCTATAAAACAAATAACGAAATACGATTAACAACGTAGTACTTAAAAATGACCGTAGAAGTTGCAATCACATTATTAATATTTTATACAGAACGAATTATAAATTAAACGAACTATATTTTCCTTGTTTTAAAATTAAACCCCGCTTTTAACAATTGTTTTATTAATGGTTCCACGATACGTTTCGCCCTATTGGTGTCAGGTATCGTGAGTGAGAGGATTGTGGTAGCTATCACATGTCAGTGTCTTCTCCCAGCTGGGTGCAATCATGAAAAATGTAGCATCGACAAGAAAAACAGCAAACATTAGCAAAGTGAAATTTTCATAAAGGTTACGGTTAAACTGCTTAATTTCGCAATCGAATACCAACACAGAGAGATGTGGAAAGTGCTGTTCCGGAATCACATATGACAGCTACCACAACTTCCCACTGACGATACGAACCATCTCGGAACGAATTGTCCTTTTTCTTATAAAAATTCGCAACACATTCCTTGAGAGATATAATTTAAGAAAATTTCTACATTATACCCATTAAATATATACTGATCGAGTAAAATCGTTTGAAATATGGGCAGTTCCACTCAAGTTATTATGCAAGACCTATTATTATCTGTCTATGCTCCTTGTAGCTGTTTCTGGTGCTTTATTTTACGAGAAAAAACTTATTTCGCATCAATGTGACATGTAGGGACAGCGTTGCAAGAAAATGCCAGAAATGTTGAACCATAGATTAATATTGTTGAACTGTCAACGACGTTATTAATCTAATGCCTTTCGCATGGCAGCCAACATGTTTAGACGAAACCAGTTACAATATCATGAACCGTCGCTATTCATTAGGATCCAGGCTGCATTTATATATAACCACAAACTCCGCTAATATTGTTGACGTTTTTTTCGTAGTTGTCATTGTGATCCAGAATGCGTTTCAACCTAAGCACAACCTCCGATAATACTGACGTGTCATTCTAAGCGGTTGGTTGCATTTACGTCGTTAACAGTTTACCAATTAATCTATGGTACAGCACGACTACTATCGCAGCTCAATGCTGTACATTCATAAACGTTTGTGTCCGATGCTTCTCACCTACGTCTTATGGATGCGGAATGCAGTTTTTTCTCGAAAAATAAAGCCCGAGAAACAGCTACAAGGAACATAAACAGGTAAATAATACGTATTTCTTGCTTAATAACTTGTACAGAACTGTCCATATTTCGAACGATTTTACTCATTTAGTATATATTTGATGGTTATAACGTACAAATTTTCTTAAAACACATCTTTGAAGGAACGTGTGTACAAATTTTTATAAGGAAAATTCCTTCTGATGTGGCTCAGATTACTAAGGACTCATAATTTAATAACACAGTTGTTAAAATATGGCGTTTAAGTAAAGAAAAAATTTAAGAAACAGCTGCGGTACATGGTCAATAACAATGTTTTTATATCTTCAATATTTTTGCAGTAAGAAATACAATTAAAAAGTGGAAACTGCCACAGAAACATTTTTGTTAGAAAGGAGAATTTATTTGGTTTGTACACATGCAGCAGTCAAATATTTTACCTCGATAAAGAGAAACGTTGGTATATCTGAATAGTTTTGGTGAAATAGGAGTGCACCTTGAAACACTTTCCTTTCACAGTGTGAACCATAGAAAAACGCTAAAGAACAAAGGCAATTTAAACGAGAATTTATTTGCATTGTACACATGCAGCAGCCAAATACTTTACCTCCATACAGAGAAATGTGGGTATAGCTGAGTAATTTTGGTGAAATAGAATGATGTATCACGACAATTTTCCATGTCACATTAAGTGGGAACCAGAAAACACTAAAGAATAATTACAAATTAAGCGAGACTTTAATCGACATTTACACAAGTAGCAGTCAAATATATTACCTCGACAGAGTGAAACGTAGGTATATATGAGCAGTGTTGATGAAATAGGAATGCATCATGACACATTTTCATTTCACAGTGTGAACCACAGAAAAACACTAAGGAACAAGGGCAAATTAAACGACGGTAAACACAGAATAACTAAAAAGATAAAATTTAATTTGGCATAAGTGTTCAAACAGAAAAATCAGTATGCTGCGATTTGCTGGTAACATTGTCCTGTTGGCTGAACAGACTGAGGATCTTGAAAAGTTACTGAATGGCAGGAACAAAATACAGATGGAAATCAAAGCAAGGTAAAAGTGATGAAATGTAGCAGAGATAACAAAAATAACAGTGGACTAAATATAAAATTAGGTTTGGATGCAGTAGGAGAATTAAGTGAATTCTGTTATTTCGGAAGTAAAATTACAACTGATGGTCAAAGCAGGAATGCTCTTGAGAGCAGAATAGCAGCAGCGAAAAGATCATTCTTGAAAATGAGAATTAGTTTAAAATATCGATCTAAGTCTAAGTAAGAATTTTTTAAAACTCTGTGTGGAGCACACCATTTTATAGTATTGAAGAATGGACTTTAGGAATACCAGATAGAAAGAAAATTGATGCATTTGAAATGTGGTGCTATAGAAGGACGCAGAAAATTAAGTGGGCACATAAAAGTACGAAATGAACTAGTTTTGGAAATGATGGATGAAAAAAGAAGTTTGTGGAAGAATCTAACAGAAAGAAGAGACAGGATGGTAGGTCATATTTTAAGACATTGTGGTATAACAGATTATCTGAAGAAAAGAATAAGAATAATAATTACTCTGAGAAAGGAATTGGTAGCTATGGTAACGTTTTTTTATTTAAAAAAAAAGGGGATAGCAATAAGATCGGACGAGCGTGAAAAAAAGTTCGTGTGTTCGTTTAGAGCTTTAAAAGTAGCTGCTAGCAAAGGACCTGTATACCTTCGGATCTCTAGGGTATTAGATAACATATTAATAAAAGGGAATGAAGTCACAGAAGTTTTACTAGTTATTTCAAATATGAAACTAATAAGCATTAAGCTGAAAGTTCATTCGTTCACGAGTTCAAAACGATTTTGTGCGACACTAAAAGAAGAACATATAAAAATACAACATTAAAAAGGAGAACAATCGTATAGAATACGATAACATGCGGGATTGGTTAATTTGTTAGAGAAGGGAACAGTCGAAGGTTAAAATTTTGTAGAGGAAGACATAGATTATAAATACATATATGAAGCAGATAATTAAGGACGTATGGTTGTAAGGTGTATGTTGATATGAAGAGGTTAACGCAAAATAGGTTGGGATAGAGCATTGCATCAAACCAGTCAAGAGAATGATGACAACATAAAGAAATCACGACATATTTTCATGTCATAGTGTGAACCAGAGAAATTAAATGAAGAACAAGAGCAAATTAAACGACACTAAACATGGAGATACAAAGTCTAGTTACGCAACTGAATGTTGTCTCTCTGGACAATCTCCGGCCCACTGGATAATTCCATAAACTCACCAGGAGCGAGCTGCCCTGTTCCTGGATAGCACCACCGCGGCACAAGGTATCCGGTAAATCTGCAGCACCATCACTCAGCTGACCCGCTGCGGTCGAGCTGTAATGCACGACTGAAGGCTGGGAGGAGGCCTCCCCCGCGCGACACACACCACCCCCACCCTCCCTCCCTCCCTCACCCCCACCGCGCCCCCCTGCCACCTGGTGGGCCAGCTATGCGGGGGTGCAGGCAACGGAATGCGGCGGGTCCGTACACGTCCAAAACATCTCGCCGCTCCTACTGCAGAAACTGACAAACGAAATATTTTACCATCTCTGACTGATCTTTTAGATTCGTATTATCTCAGCGTGCTTGTTCAGTACAATGACTACAGCAAAAATGTAAACAATTAGAGATGGTCCTTCAGATATAATAACAAGGCGCTATAAAGCGGGACAAATTAAACATATGGGTAGGAGATAACCGCCGCTTTCCAAAGTTTAAGGCTGGATAGACATACACCCACTGAGTGTTGAAATTTTCGGGCTAATGTCCCTTCGTCAACAGTAGAATGAAATGGCTGCTGCGTTATCACAGCTCGCAGCTAAATCATTTACTATTTACTTAAAATCGTAAAATAAAACGTATATTTTACATATCATTATTTTTTTAAAAAATAGTTTTTTCTGATACAGAGATTAACTGTCGGCGTTCTTCAACGTGTTTCAAAGTTTAATCCTCAACATGGGCATTTATACGTGGTGTTCCGTAAACAAATTATTTTTTAAGTCTTTCTAGAAATTCTGACATTTTGTATATACGACAAACAAATATAGTTGCACGCTGTTTGTAAGAACACTGAAATTTTACAAGTTGTTGCTGAGCATTAGCCATTACCAACATCTGTGTTTTAGTTTTTAATCTAAATTTGTTCGACGCTCAGAACATTTTCAGAGTTGGTAATTCACCTATGAAGGACGGATGCTAGGAACGATATATGTAATTTGTAAGCAGAAATGTACTGGTCACATGAATGAATATTGTTCATCAAATAAACAATGCAAATTTTCCCTCTGATTTCTTAGAATAATGCTTGGAATTACATCTTAGCACACATGTTTCGCGGTTGATAGGATTTATTTTCTTCCTTTCAAGTAACTAAAGTAACGGAGATCTCGCTTTTCTGCAATGTCATGAGTTATATTAATACCGTGACTGCGGTATTTGCTGCAAATTGTTAAAGAGGTTGGAATGATCTTCGAGATCTGTACGTACGACGACAAAACGCTTAAAGTTAAGCGTGGGCAGAAGGTAGAGAAATGGATGGATTTAAAATGTGGTGTTATAGAATTGTGAAACATCACATGCATCGAAAAAGAACAAAACGAAGTTGTTCTGCCATGAGAAGTAATGACATAAGATTACAGACAAGCGCTAAACGGAATAATTTAATTATATACATTGTACCATCGCCACGGTCATTGCGATTATTATCTGCACACTTATATAACAATATTAATGTGACTATAACAAAATTTTATTAACATCACTTAACACAGATTAATTCCATATATTATTGGTTTCGTGTATACGTGTCCGTTAATATTTGCTACAATCATTTCCGTTCGAGATTAATTTCTAGATAGATTACGTTTACCCAATTTCTTGCAATTTATGTAACTGATTGAAATAAGCGCTAAACGGAACATCTTATTTTGCGCTACGGAATAACTTTATCGTCACGTAAGTTTAAAATATATCGTTACATTCGAAGCATGTGCATTCAGTTGGTTTCACAAGACTCGTCAAAATTTCTAGTACCTTACTTTCGACTATAAGAGCACTAATGCAACATATAGTACCAAAAAAAGACTTTTAAAATGACCGGAATTTCCGCTGTATTCGTCGACAAAAACAATTACCTAAAAATTTGTTATCTCTGTTCAGTGACCGACGTATTAACACAATTACATTTTTACTTCAGAATTTCAAACGACAGCGCCTATTTGTTATTTTTATATCATGTGGGAAAGATAAATTGTGAAGTCCCTTACACAATTTTAAACTAGCACAAACAACAGAAAAGTACATCAGATAACTTTTAAAGATATCTTCAAGTTAAGAATCTATCCCGCGGGAAACAAGTACTTGCAGCAGAAACAACTGTATGTTTTCATAATATTGTTTTAAACGAATGTATTACAAGGAAGAATTTAAAAACAATACATATATCCGACGTGTCACAGTCAAACTTCGAAGCTTGTTCGCATCAAAATTTATAGAAAATAATTTTCATTTGATGCAAAAATTCAAATATCAGGATTTCTCATAAACGACCACTAAAGTTAATATTTTGTAAGTCATTTTAGTAGAAACTGTAACCAAAGACCAGACAACGTGCACATGAAAAAATTCAAGCAATACAGTCTCAATGAAATAAAAAGTTTAAGTCGATAGAAAATCTCCATTTACATAGAAAGTCATACCTAATGTAACAATATAGTATCAGAGTATGAATACCTGGTTCGAAAAAGACATAAATATAACGACAGACGGATACTTATTACGAACTAATACATGTTAAGAGCTGATTCGGATCAAACAAGGCGCTTGCAGTGTTTACAAACACAAACAGATATTGCCGGCACCAATGAGAAATACTTTGTAAGCAGCTGTGAAAGGTAAAAATGAACTCTGTGCAAGGATGGCTTGAAAAGAGCGATTTTCTACTGTTAACGGGGCGTGTATTTAAGTTTACTGTGATTCGTATCGAAAATATGTTTTAAAAAATTCTATTAGGGCCCACTTCTAAAACTTGGTTTTAGGCCTGAAACAAGAACTCCAGAAGAAGAGTTTAACGGTCAAACTAATGATAATAATCAATCAAAAAATTAAAACATTACTTTTCTTGGTGTAACATACCATTCAGCTCCATTCATCTCCTATTAAGACAGACAAAGTGTTCGGATTTGCACGTTCAACAATTTAATAGTTTTCGCGAGCATGAACTGCACTCCGTCGCTCACATAAAACACATATAAAAATTTATCGGCCGTTATAAAAGTATATTTTATACATGATCACATTTTGAACAACATAAAAAGCCTCTGAGGTTTCCGTCATAACGACTTTTACGGTATAATTCTTTCCCAGCGCGCGCGTTGGAAAAACTTGTTTGAACATTAAGTCCCGTTCGATTTGACTCAGTGACAGACGTGTGCGTTGATGGAAACACTAATCGATCTAGAAAGGAGATAAGTAATTTTATTCCTCTAAGGAACGGGACAGGAAATGTATATTCGACGACTGGCTCTGCTTTGAAGAGATTATAAGTTCACTACTAAATTTCGCTGAACGTTTATAAGTTTTTTGGAACAGATTTCAGTTGACCCACGCTGTTAGTATATTTTTAAATGATCATTTGCTGTAGTCAGGAAAATGAATTAGTGCAACTTATTTTCTGTGATCTGAGAAAAGTTGGAAGTTCAATGTTTCGACCGACTTCTGTGATAAAATCATCTTAGTCGGTGCATAAGATTATTAAGCTTCACTGATATTTCTAATTTCATTTGTTTGCCAGAGATTAGTAGCGATTTACCACAACTGGCAATATAAAATGCCTACGGTGATGTAAATTAGTGAATGAATAGAAGAATTAACAATTTCCTATAACGAAATCGTTTTGTGTAAATTGAAAATTAATCCGCGTCAAATAAAGATGATCATAAAATTTTAACCGAGTCTAAATGCAAAGTATTAACTGGGGAAATCGTTCCGTGGGGGGTAGTGAACGTGGGAGTACACAGATTGTTTGCCGGGTGATTCAGGTCAGTGTGCACGACAATCAGCTGGCACCCCGTGACGTCATCAGGCGATCTTTAAAATACACTTTAGAAATAGGATTGGCTTTCTGCACGGTGTATAATCATTGTTGTCTGCGATAGTGTGCGTCGACTAGATGAAAAAACACATCTGAAGACATTTATATCGCGAAGAACTCGGCGGTAAGATTATTTTCAGACTGGATGATGTTCATTCAAAGAGAATCTTACGACATACGGCTCCTACGTTCCAAATGTTCCGACCTTTCGACATACTCAATACCTGCAATAGATTTCGGAAATAACCCAATGGTTTACTTAATCTCAGGTATTTGAAATATTGTGTACTGGTGAATGTTTCTTTCTTCTCTCTTTCCTGCCAGATGTGTATCACGTTACTTCAAGTTCTTACTACAAGAATGTTCTGCCAAAACGTCTTAAATGTGAACAAAAGTGAAGTTAGCATATGATGAAAACAAAGGAGCGGTTTCCAGCTGCTAAACGACGATAAGAAGTAAATTTCTTAATTTCCGAAATAGTTGTACGACACGATAAAGGCATGATCCACCAAAAAGTAGCGAGATATTCAAAGTAAAAACAGCCACAAAAAGTTGTTTACGAAATGTCATGTTTGATTATCTTCCAACGCGTTTCAGTAAAGACAATTTTAAAATTACCTTTAGCTTTCGAAAATTTCCAGGCTATTTTCTTTCGCAGCTAGACGTTCATTAAATAAAACAGTTACACAAGTTTCGACTCTGGTCAGAGTATCGACAGCAACAAAACTGTTTTTTTAATTGGGTTTATGATGTTTCTCAATGCTTGAATAGTTTTCCATATTGTGACATGTTTAGTGAAAAAGCATGAAACTTATCACCAAGCGAGAATTCCAAGTTCGAACTGTAAGAAATGCAAGAAAAAAATTTACTGTGGAAAAAAAAAATCATTTTTTTAAGCGTTTTCCTTTTCTGTCTCTAACTTCACTGTTATAGCCTACTCTTTAAAAAAATCATTTTGACTACGAAATTAATTCCTTTCGCACGCACTTTGATTGTCTGTTATGGAGAAGAAGAAAATTATTCGGGTTGTTAACCAGTCTTTGACAGTATTATAACTATTATTCTAGCTTAAAATTCAATTCTAGTAGCTTTTACCATCTCCACGTTTATTGCCAAGGACATCACAAACAATTATGCCTAGAGAGCAAAATTAGACGGATGCTAATTTCGTAGAATTTCAAACAGCTGGTGACCAATTATTATTTACACTTGATTTTGCTTCCAACAGAACCATATTTTTGTAGAATAAGCGGAAAGTAGTTTCCTTTACCTGGAACCTGAATGTCGTTTAATTAAGTCTAGCTATAAAGGTATCAGCTACAAAAGAACGGAGGTTGTAATGAATGTAGTATTTTGAAGACTACAAACTCAGCACTGGCACACAAAGAAGTCACAAGTATCAATCACCACAACACACTCACCAGAGAACACACACTGGTGATTTCATTTCACGCGCACGTATCTGGCGTCGAGAAACGGACTGGTTCCGACCACCTCACTTACCCAGTTCGCTCATTCTTTTCCTCGGAGACGGCGACAATTGACGGAACCCAGCATTCCCGACAACTCGTCTGCGGCTGTTCGACTCGTGCGTCGACAACTCGCACTCGATCGTCGCCGTCGACCGCGTACGGCGATGCCGCGCGCAGCAGCAGACAGTCCCGGCAGATCACCATCGTCTGCCGCAATGCCGCGCACCACTCATGAGAACCGGTACCGCACGCACAGAGGAGCGCCAGAGCCAGCCGTCCTGCCTCGGCGACGGTCGGCGTCGCACTGAGCTGCGGCCGGCGCGGCGGCGAGCGGGTCCCCCCACCACGCCGCCCACCCTCATTGAGCCCGGCGGGGGTTGGCTGTCGCCGTGCGCGAGTGTGGGGGAGCCGGCCGGCACTGGTGGTATGCCAGGCATGCGCCTCGTAACGGCCTGGGAGCAGCGCTACCTGCCCGTCCAGCGCGAATTCTTCACTCGCACTGACTCACGCGGAATGCACTGGCTAGACACGCACTATACGCTCTCGAACACCAATTCTATCAACCGACATTCTGTCTGGCTGTGAAGAAAACTGACTAGTAGTCTTACGAAAAAAAAGTGAGAGCGCCACACGTTTTGAAAGGGGCGTCCATTAATTACGTGAGCTCAAAAAAGGGGGCGGTAGAATCACATTTAAGGGGAGGAGGATTAATAAGAATGTCACGACAACTTTTTATTTCAGATTGCAGCCCCGCAAAGTTTAGTAAAAAAAAGGTCTTTAAAATTTCGAAGTCAATCTGAAGTTAATGGAAGGTGGGTCACACCAAATCTCAGCAACTGGTAGGGGAGGGGGGCTCCAAATTTAATTAAAAAAAACACCTCTCATAATTAATGGACGCCTCCAAAGCAAATAAAATACCGGCTGGCAAAATTCGGACTACTGTATTTCATCTCCTGTGCGGTGAAAGCGGAAAAGTTACAGAAAAGTGACTTACAGCGGAAAACTTGCAACAATAAAACTCCTGGAATTATGTATAAACAGAACCAAATGTGAAACAATAAAAAGTATGAGATGCAACACGTTCGGAAAAATAAATAAGAAATAAACAAATCCAACAAGTATCGCCGTAACATTAATTATTCATACAAATTCAAGGCAGAGGAGTTTTTCTATCGCATTTAAAGATATAGTGATTTACTACGAGAGATCCAATCAACCTAGGTTAAAGATCGTATTCAATCGCTCACCGTGCGTGGTAAGCGAATGGTAACTCTCTGGCCTCGCATTCAAGAGGATGCAGGTTCCAAACCCCGTTCGGCCATCTGGATTTCGGTTTTCCATGCTTTCTTGAAATCACTACTAGCATGGTACCTGCAAAAGACCATGATCAAATTCCTTCCCGTTCCTTGCCCCCCCATGTCGACGCCATAAGACACATAAAAAATGTATCTCCGCTCATTATTTTACTCAGATCCCAAAACACTGAAGACATGCCCTTAATTCTTAATGGAACGGACTGCTACTATCTTTACGGCGCAACAAAATCCTCTTACATCCATGGTTTCCTTCCTGGTGTTTAATGGTGGACTGAAGTCTCACCAACAGCACGGATTGGATTTAATACTGGTTGCAGTGCTCCACACGCCGTTCAGAGATTTTCATTCTAATGTATTGCTGATTACATGTTTGCAATCGGATCTTATACAAAGCCAATTTCTCATCAAAGTCCACAGTATTTTGCAGTGCGGAGTGTCAACTCATTTGTTCATTATTTCTGCTGTTGCGCATTGGTTCGGTCTTTCAAGAAATCTGTGGAAATAATTAAGGTTTGATAATCGTGATCAGCTGTGTGTGGAGATAACCTCCGGACTTCACTGCGAATGCTGAGGACAATTTTTTTTTTTTTTTTTTCCTGAGCTGCAGGATCATTGAATTTCAATGTTAGCAACGCGGAAAGGGGACACTCGCACACTAATTATTTTAGATCTCCAAACGCTGGCCTGCTGCCACCGAGAAACGCCGTATGCCTGCAACAACGCCGAATACCGTTACTCAAACTGCGTCAAACCCCAACGTAAAACAGCGATCTCCGTATTTTCTGGCGTCAGCATCACAACTACTTAACTCATATACCATCGTCACTACTGCTGTTAACAGTTGAAGACTCTAAAACCGATACTTCATAAAGACTCAGAAAGGCTTTAAAAGCAATTTAATAACCACGGCAAGACTACATTAACTACACTTTGGAAAAATGCTTAAATAATAGTTTACGAGTTGCAAACTTTCTCCTTAATTAGTGTGGTTAATTAGTTTAAGATAATCACCAGATTAGCTACCGAAGAATTATATCGTTTAACAACGTATAACGGTTATACGTAGCGTTGCTATGTAAAATGTTAAAAATTGAAAGAAGATATTTTATATATAATGAATATAAAGTGGTGATATAAAATATTAATCAGATTTTTTGAAGAATCTCTGATAGCAAGGAGAAAATATTAGGCCTGGTAAAGGAGTTTACAAAATAAGAATGGAAAAATGAAGAAGGTTTGAATGAAAGGAAGCGATTGGATTTGAAGTGAATGAGAGGATAGTGGAAACGACATCGGTAGAGAGATACCGGATCATTATGAAAGGAATTTGAATTACTAAAAATACTTACTGCTGCGATGTGTTAATATGTCATTTATTCATAGTGTGAAAGAGTGATGTGTAGAGCGGAGTAATATATGAAGTGTTGCAGAAACATTTCAATGTTGTTGATTTCATTTAAGGGAAGAAGTCGTAAGAGAATTTCAAGTATAGTGGAAAGGTTTATTCTAGATAGTAAGAAGAAAGATGAAAATAAATAGAAATTTCATTTATTGCAAGTTACGCACTGACACTTTTTTTTTTTTTTTTTTTTTTTTGCTGTCGTCAGTCTTTCGACTGGTTTGATGCAATCCTCCATCCTTTCCTACCCTGTGCTGACCTCTTCATTTGTACATACCCCTTAGAAATGAAGAGGTTAGCACAGGATAGGAAAGGGTGGAGGATTGCATCAAACCAGTCGAAAGACTAACTACAAGCAAAAAAAAAAAAAAAAAAAAAGTTAAATAATTTTTTTATAGCTTTACGCCTCGATGACGTCGAGTATATTAGTGGTGGGGGGAAAGTAACGTGTAGTAATTCGACCATGGCCTCCGGACAGGGATTCAATACCACGTCCTCCCGAATGCGAGGCTATGGACCACCTCAGCTATGTCCCTTATAGGCTTGGTAGGTATACCAGTTCGTCCCCGAAGACGGCATCACATGCCTCATGCGTACAAGTGAGGTACGTGTAAAACGACGAGGAATGAAGCTGAGACAACGCCCCAGTAATAAAAGGCAGCAGCAACCCTTGACGTCTCCATCGCGTAATATATCGAAGCTGCGCGGTCGAGATGGCCGACGGTCGATAGGGCCTTGTCGCATTCCTACCCCCCGCAGCTCACTAGACCTGCCCCGCGGGGAGGCTGGCTGTCCTCCTGAGGCCGTAACTCAAACGAACACCGCCCACGAGGACCAGTGCAATGATATCACTGACATCAAGCGCCAAATACAACACTAATGTCCTCTCCAAATCCGCGACAACATGCGAAACATCGAGCTTCATTTCCC
Source organism: Vandiemenella viatica (assembly GCA_031002005.1). Lineage (NCBI taxonomy): Eukaryota > Metazoa > Arthropoda > Insecta > Orthoptera > Morabidae > Vandiemenella > Vandiemenella viatica. Next base: position 168,237,816 of record CM061914.1, on the reverse strand, counting down.
ACTTAAAATTGCTAGATTTGGGCACAGGAGTTTTTTTTCTACTTATGGCTTTACACCTCGTCGACGTCGAGGTCATTAGAGGCGGTATGGGATTGGGGACAAGGAAAGGGAAAGAGTTCGGCCTTGCCCTTCTGAAGGAAGCATCCCGGCATTCGCTTGGAGTGATTTGGCGAAACCATGGAAAATCCATATCCGGATGCCCAGACGGGGATTCGAACCGGCGTCCTCCAGACTGCTCAACCACCACGCTCGGTTTGCGTACAGGAAGTTGTAAGTTACTTGAAAGATGTCGCAAAAAAGCGGAAAAATATGACGGGGAAATAATAGTCATACCATTCTACCATTTAATCTGTCTCATGAAGAGAACCAGTTTGTAACATGTTTAAAAAATAGTAACATACTTACGGGGGGGGGGGGGGAGTACCTAGGACAGATTTTTTGTTGTGGTTTAAAATTATGTCACTTTCATTGGATATCTCTTGTCAATACCATTTTGAACACACGTTTTTTGTTTTGCTTTCTTTTGCTGTGATATATATCCTTTGCGGAGTTGGAAATCCGTGAACTATCTACATACAACTGTCCATAGGAAAAATACGTCTTTTATAAGTGTAGCCCTGCTACTTTCAGTGTCTGTTCCTAGGCTTTATTCTTATCATTGCAAAGAGTAATTTTAGTAGGAACTGTAATCTTTTAAACATGAATTGTAGTTTTGTCAGAATTACTGGGATTCGAGAAATCAACACATTATCACATTTGCCTATACGAGTCATGATCACGACTTTTATTTACACAAACTGGCTGAAATAAAAACAAGAGCTGAGTGACCGATATAACATCACACAGCGCTACCCATCTCTCTGTCACTGATCGGTTAGTTTTCAAATTTACACGACTAAAAGTGTATGCTGTGATCTTCCTAATGATACATAGTATCTCCTTGTCAGTTTTCATCAAGATCAGATTAGTGTTGAAAACGTAACATTAATACGTTTAAATACTTTCGCATTTATAATATTGGTGTAGATGGCTCAGCTAATACCCTCTCGAATTCCAGGAGTAACATGCGATACATCTGGGTTCATTTCCGACACTTGTTTGCATATCAGTGGAATAACAATACGCGTGGTACGGACGTAGGATGATCAGTTCCTGTCCTGCCAATGGCTAAGCGTAGTTCAGGTCTACTGTTCCGAAATAAACCATTGTGACAACCACTTTTAACATAACCGTTCGGCGAATTAATCACCGTCAACGGTGTCTTACGCCTTCACTTCACTTGCGCTGTAGACGGGCTTGGGATATAGCAGAGGATTTTTGAACGTAACCTGATGTCCGTGATTAATTTCTAATTGCTTGGCGCCTTTAAGCATTTGAATGCTCAAGGGAATTGTATAGTTTTTAGCAAAGCATCCTCCGTTAATCATCAGGTTTTTTGGTAAATACGTGTTTGAAAGATTAGTAAATCTCGAATGACGTCACTGAGAGCATAGAGTAGAGTCCTGGAAAGAAGAGATTCAGTCAGCATGCTCTAGAAAGGACTCTGTTTAATCGTTAAACTAATATTTGTTTAAAACATTATGGTGTTAACGTTTGAATTCAACGTGCAGTGTTGGGAGTTTGTTTATCGCTTGCTATATGCATAGTAAGTTTTTTCAATTGTTAACTTCTGAATTTGCAAAAAAAAGGTCCTTTTTTTTATAGCTAGGAAGGGTTGAAATTTTAACACGGGAAGTAAAACAAGTAAGGCTGTACGAAGCTTTTTTTTTTTCTTTTTTTTTTTTTTTTTAAAAAACAAGACAACTACGGAAGTAACCCGAGCGTCTACTAGCAGATACAAGATGGTTGTCGACATCCGGAACGGATAGGGACAAGAAGAAGCAGAAGGTATCTTTTATTTAATTTTGTATGTATATGTCGGTGGTACACCGTAACATCCAGCCGAAAGTAATTTTATTACTCATTTGGTTACTAAATATTAAGAGTCTGGTCAATATGTAATTAACTATAATAGAGTTCCTAGATCACTTCCAGTTTTTAACTGTGTTTCCACAGGTATCCAAATATTATGTTATAGTGGCACAATACAATATGTCCCATGTTAATAATATACACACAGGTAGAATTTGAGAAACGATATACTACAGTAACGGACTTTTTTTTGTTTTTTTTTGGTTTTTTTTGTTTTTTTTTTGTTTTTGTTTGGTTTGATTTTGTTTGTTTGGTTTTTTTGTTGTTTTTTTTTTTGTTTTTTTGTTTGTTTTTTTTGCTTGTGGCTTTACGCCTATGAAAGCACAAGGAACGGGAAGGAATTCAGCCATAGCTTTTTTTCTAATAACTGCCGCCCAATTTTCCTGAAGTAATTTCGGGAAACTATGGAAAACCGAAATCTGGATGGCCAGGCGGAGATTCGATCCCGCGTCATGCAGAATGCGATGCTAGAGCGTTACCAATCACCCACCACTCTCGGTTTAAAAATTGAAAAACTAATTTTTGTGTTGGTAAAATCCAACAAGGACTGGCTTAGCCAGTGTAGACTAAGACTTCACGTCTGCCGATGATCGATGCTTTGTTCGTCGCGTCGCAGCGATGACTGATGCGTGACTTTTGTCCCCCGGTCACGGCGCCCGGACGACAAAAGTGCTGTTCGGCGAGGAACAAATCACCCTGCCCACAAAGCGGCGTGTAGCCTCTCCCGCGCCGCCTAACTTATTTCAGATATTTATAACTGTAAGTATAACACAGTGGGCACTCGGCCATAAATTGAGTCGGCTCTTTGTGATAAGGCGCAGTTTAACCCCGCGTTGCCTCCCCTCTCGCGGGGCGCATAATATCGACATATTTCTGGGATGTCCTTCTTTATGCGTTCTCCGGCGCTACAACGCACTATATTTACCAAAAGGGGTCCTCCCCATCGCTGGGGTTTTATTCGTAGACTCGCGACATATTTATTCGAGACTTGAGGTCTGGAATAATGCTCGGCACTAAATCGAACAGTTATCAGGAGCCACGGCCCACGGTTTATGAGTTACGACAGAGAGCGCCGTGTGCGCAATCAAAATATTAAGACGGCCCCTCCAAACATAGTCGTAATGCGACAAGGACCAGCTTTGTTTCCGTTCAGATCTATCGTGTAAACTGTTCCAGTAATAAGACCAATCTATCCAAACCGTACAACATCCCGCATCTATATAGAGCAGTGATTTCATCCCCGGGGGAGGGGGGGGAGGGGTAATAAATGTAAAAAGCAAGGGTTATAAGTACGGTTCGGATCTCTAGGACAAGTCACATTTTTTTCCTGCCTTCTTTTTGAACTGAAATGCTGAATTAAACACTGATTCAACTTTTTTTTTTCTATTGCTTACCGTCTCTTAACAGCGAGGTCTTAGAGACGGGAAAGGATGGGGGGGGGGGGGGGCAAGGAATGGGAAATAATTCGGCCATGGCCTTTTAAAGGAAGCATCCGGGCATTTGCCTGGAGTGATTTGGGAAACCATGGAAAACCCAAATCTTGATGCCCGGACGGGGATTCGAACCGGCGTCCTCCCGAATGCGAGGTCCAGAACGCTAATCGTTACACCACCACTCTCGGTTCAACGTTTTTGATTGCATTTAAATGTATTTTATATAGCATATAAATTCATATTCAGACTCCTTTTCCTAGTTTTGGTCATATTTTCGATGATATTTATGGTCATATTTTGAGGAAAAAATCTGGTAGTTTTTTAAATAGTTCCGAGAATTCACTGTATATTGATGAGAAGCGATTAAGATAATTATTCACAGAACTGTACTTCTGCTATACAGGTGGAAAGAAAAAACCTAATTTACACTGTGGTCAGAATTCATCCAGTCAAAGTTTATAACTTATTGTCACTCTCTAAACGTAATGTTCCGCCCGCCTTTTAATCTCTACAATGCAGCAGAAGCATGCCTGTGTCGATCCGCGTCAATCAATGTCTCAAGGAAATATCCTCAGTCATCATTATATCTGCAGTTGATCAGTGAGTAGACATACCACCATGCCGAAAGTAAAATTTTCGGAAAGTGCGAAGTTACGTAAGGGAATTTAGAGAGGAGGTAATTTAGTACGGATGAAAGAGTTCTATTCTGCAAATTATCCAAAATTAATGTTGCTTCACCAAAAAGATTTAAAATTTAATTTCCCATTGGTGCAGCGAGTGCACGGAAGGAAAGTATGCTGTCTACATGAAAGCGACACTACTAGATCAAATAAATCTATATATCTATAAATGAGAAAAACGAGAAAGTTCGGATGTGTGCTTGGATGTACGTCTGCAGTCAATCACGCCTTAATAACTCAACATATTTAAATGAAATTTGGCATGAAGTCAGTTAATTGCGTGCGAAGTGTTATAGGATAGATTTTATCCCGCAAAAACGCATAGTTCTTTTAGAAATTGCCATTAATATCAATTCGGAAGCAACAAAGAGTTTCCTACTTCGTAGACAGCCGTGCAACGTTTACTCTTTGCTTTTTACATAAATCGCAAACACTGCTTTTCAGAAATAATAGTGAAAACCTTCTTACATATGCAAGTTTGTGTTTAGTTTAAAAGCCATAAAACTGATGCACTTGACAAACAATAGTTTGGAAGCAGGAATTATAAATATGTACTTAACCTTAAATTAAAAAAGGTAGGTACTGTTGCTAAGTTCGTAGATTTTTTTCATTTGCGTTAATATGACATCTCAAATATTGCACCATAATTTCGATCGTAATATACAAAATGTGAAAAATCAGAGCTTGGAAAAAAACAACGTAAAATGCTATGATTATACCAGCACAAAAGTCGATTTACTAAAAGTGTAAAATGGCGGTGCTCGAAATGTCGTATTATAAAAATGTTACGGATTCCATTCTATCTCGGTTTTATTTATTTCCTGTGTGTCTTCTTTTTTTCCACTATACATTCTCTGTAATATTACAAATTATTAACAAACCCTTTTTTGTTCAAAATTTTTGTATAAATCAGTACAAATAGTAGACTATGATTTAGGAAACAGTGCTTTTTACTTACTGTTCAATTTCTACAAATATCTAATAAATCCGGTTCAAGTTTACGTCGCGATACACGACGATGCTAACTTAGGATAAAATAATTGTTTCAATGCGCGTGTGGTTGAGGTTTTGAATTTGTAGCGCCAATAATATTGTGGTTACATTGATATTCAGCCTGGACCATAATGAAAACTGAATGTTTTTGTCACAGCCAATGGCATGAGAAATTTAGTTATCAGTTATTTAAGCAAATATCATAAGCACTATGTCACGTTGTGACGTTATGTATCGCCAAGTAAACTACTCCAGTAAATTCTTCACTTAAAACGAATGTATTCAATGACCTAACGTAGAGACTTAATATTTCATGAAGCAATATTGCAAGTCGTTTACAACGCGATACACCTCATTTACACGGAGCTTACGAAAGCTGCTTATTTATTACTAATAATAACTAAATGACTTCTGCCTTATACTGTAACAAAAACATTCTGGTCCAGGAAGCATTTCAACCTAACCACTATCTCTGCTAATATTGCCGCTACAAAATCAAACGTTATGAACACACCTCAACACATTAAATGCATTGGAACTGTATTTCGAATAGTAACAGATTTTTCTATATCAAGATTCCTAATTAGTGTAGCATAAATTACTATCACAATTAATTTCATTATATGCCTTACTAAATCACGAGCAGTAACAGTCACCTTATCGCGATGTAAGCTTGACCAGCAATATTAACAAAAATTGTCTTAGAGTTGTAGAGAATTATGAACTTTCCGTTGTACACTGTAATTTACAAGCAGTATAAATTTTTTAAATAGGTAACTGCAATAATGAATGAAGTTTCATATGTATTCAGTATTTACTTTCCTGCGATCTGAAATAATAATTCACGTTTTCTAATGTATTAATGCGCGAGTGATAGAAGCTTTGATTTTATAGCGGTATTATTAGCGGAATTTTTCACTTTGTTGAAATGCAGCCTGGACCAAAATGAGAACTGAAACATTATTAATAGTTTAAGCTTCTTTCACGAGCACCATTTTAGTGACGTCATGTATCGCTTTATAATGATATTGTATCAAAAGATATATAATAAGCTTAGATGATTTAGCAGAACACACGGCATTGCTCGAAGTAAATTTTTGAAATTTATAAATGTTTTATTCAGATAGTGGAGAGTCAGAAAAGCAGAGTGGTGATTTGCCGGTAGACATTCAATTCTGTTTGCAGATTCAGAAACCTATTATGAATAAAGAATCTATTACTACTTTAACATTGTAATTTATATTTCAGAGAAGAATTAATGGATCGAAACGAACAAACTATAGTATACTGATCTACATGCAGTCAACTGTTTTCACAGGTAGAGAAACGAAATTAACACTGAACAATATGAATAAAAGAATCAATTATTACTATAATACCTAAATTTCTGATTTAAAACAGAATTAATTGATGGAACCCACATATCTTCAAAACAAAATTAATATTCAGAGAGCAAATTACAAAATTAATATTCAGAGAGCAAATTAAGTTCACTTAAAAAAAAAAAAAATACATTTTAGTTTCGCAATTTTTTAACGAGATCAACGTCCTTGGGCCACTTAGGTATTTATTTGCTCTTTGAATGTTAGTAAATTTTTTGGATATTTAGTCGCTTCCATCATATTTTGACGTTTTGAGTTTCCATTAATTAAAACTATATTAATTTTTATTCGCAAGTCTTGAAATTAGTAATTTTAAGAGATGCCGGGTAAACGAAATTCAAATCTCTCAATGAAATGTAAGAAAACTACGGTTGTGAAAAAAGCCAAAACCCAGGAACAAATCCTCTAGCAGAGTTGCACAGGGTTGAGCACTTAGCACGTATTGCGGCTTCTGGAGATGCTGAATTGCCGGAGCAGTCACAAGTTGGGCGACAACACCAAAATGAACGCTTGGTGTCTGGAAGATCACACCGGGAAAATCGCGAGCTCGGTGCTTGCTAAGAGCAAGCGGATTGGCAATCGATCTCAAAAGCTTCTGAAACACCGATGCAAACAAAAAGACGGCAATAACAATATGCCACATATTTGGCATTGCAACGAGTTGCTGAAACACCTGAACAAACGTGAGCTCATTTCTAATGTTTTCCCGAGCATTCAACTAAATATTATCAATGACGAAAACTGGTTATGTGAGAAGACAATACTTGCCCCGAAAAATGATTCTGGAGCAAAAATATATATATATATATATATATATATATATATTAGAGGAAATAGTCGGGGAAGTGACAACACACTCTTCCATCGATACAGTAAGGTTAACTGACGAAGCTGCTACCTACCCCGTCGAGTTTTCAAATTCCTTCGAGTTATCTGGGCTATCGTCCCATAAACTCGAGCTTAAGGTTGGCACTCGAGGTCTCCTGATGCGTAATCTCGACCCCCCCCCCCTCCCCTCAAGGTATTGTAATGGCACCAGATTACACATCACAGAACTAGGAAGAAACATTGTGAAGGCGACAATTCTTACCGGTGCATCTAAAGGGGAAGCCGTTATAATTCCGCGTATCCCAATTATTCCCAGTAATATTCCTTTTGAATTTAAAACATTACAGTTCCCATTAAAAATTTCATTTTCAATGACAATTAATAAATCGCAAGGTCAAACGTTGAAATTGGTGGGAATACACTTGGATACTCACTGCTTTTCCTTTGGTCAACTATATGTTGCCTGCTCGCGGGTACCGAGTGCAAAAAATTTACATGTTTTTTCAGAAAATAACAAATCCTACAATATATATACCGATGTATTAAACTGAAAATACTACTAACATACAGAATATTTTTATTGTTTTAAAAGTTCGATGAAGTTGTTTGGAACAAATACATTTTTGTTATTTTATTGCAGTATTTATTACTACCATCACCAATAAAAATAGCTCTAAAATTAATTATATGGTCATATTGACCTGGTGGCAAGGCTTCATTACGTCTACGCAATCAGCCCCTTAACCTAACGCAGTAATCCTACTGGGCATAGAGGACCTAAGTTCAACGTGGAATCAGAACCACGTGAGCATTCTGGCACACTTCACATCACACAACAACCTGTGCCAGAGGTTAAGGTCGAGCTAAGGACCTATGAAAACCCTCTGCGAGACTGGTATTCAAGCTGGGGACTTTTCCATGTCCAGTTGGACGCCCTAACCACTGAGCGACCAGACCTCTCAACAAAATCTTATATTACAACACTCTTCCACGCGGACGAAGTCGCGGGTAACTGCTAGTGATATATAATTTAGCATATTTTGATGTATACTAAATTTCAATGTTTGGTTGTATTTTGTGTCATTTTTAGGTCATATTTACCCATATTTAAAGTCATATTTGCCTGCATATTTCTCTACTTATTTGGTCATAAATATCCCAACCCTAGTTATAAGTCTCACAGTACAATACAAATACAACAATTTCGAGGGGACTTTGCATGTCAGCAGGGGACTGTTCAAGCTAGTGGAGGCTCTGTAATGGTGTGGGGCGTGTGCAGTTGGAGTGACATGGGACCCTTGATACGTCTAGATACGACTCTGACAGGTGACACGTACGTAGGCATCCTGGCTGATCACCTGCATCTATTCATGTGCATTGTGCATTCCGACGGACTTGGGCAATTCGAGCAGGACGATTCGACAACCCATACTTCCAGAATTGCTACAGAGTGGCTCCAGGAATACTCTTCTGAGGTTAAACACCTCCGCTAGCCACCAAAGTCCCCAGACATGAACATCATTGAGCATATCTGGGATGCCTTGTAACGTACCGTTCAGAAGAGATTTCCACCCCCTCGTATTCTTACGGATTTATGAACAGCCCTGCAGGATGCACGGTGTCAATTTCCTCCAGCATTACTTCAGATATTAGTCGAGTCCATGCCACGTCGTGTTGCGGCACTTTCTGCGTGCTCGCGGGGGCGCTACACGATATTAGGCAGGTGTACCAGTTTCTTTGGCTCTTCATTGTAGTATGCACTTGATATTGAACTTTACAGGGATGTATCAGATATGTTTTTCGTAACGGGAAAATTTTAGAAAGCTATCTGAGTAGTTATGCCTTTCAGATAGCAGCCTACTAATAAGTCCGGAATGTTTGTTTTGGCGTGTGGTGTTTTGGCGCTGTGTACAGCTGCTTGCACATGCCGGCTGAGTCTTCGTGAGCCTGTCTGGGGCTTCAGCAATATTTCAGTTTACGTCGGACATAAAACTCGTCCGTCCCCGCGGCGAGTGCTTCGACTTACTCCCGTCGTAACGGAAACGGCGACCGTGAATATTTGGACCCCTGCCACAGGCTTCCAGGAAGCAGACGTTACCAGCCTAGAGGCTCTCTTAATGTGGAAACAGGCTGCTGACAGCAATCACACGACTGCAACACTCACAACAGTAACACGGGAGTACTGTCACTGGATGAGGGTAAGTATTAGGGAAGATCATGGAAATCATGCATAGAAGTGCGACTCATATATATATATATATATATATAAAGCCTCGGAATCGGGAAGACGGAGCTTCGAATCCCCGTTCGGGCATCCAGATTTGGGTTTTCCATGACTTCCCCAAATCACTCCAGGCGAATGCCGGAATGCTTCCTTAAAAAAGGCCATGGCCAAATTCCTTCCCGTTCCTTGTCCCCAATCCCATCCCACCTCTAATGACCTCGACGTCGACGAGGCGTAAACCCATAACTAAAAAAAAAAGTTTGCTCATAAAGCCACCGCGGTAGCGTAGGGGCCTAAGGTCGCCGGTTCGAGTCCGGCAGCGGGCATGCGTGTTTGTGTGTTGTGTCTGTGATTGTCATGTTCGCGCTGTGGTGTGTCTAAATAGCTGGAAAAATTCATGAGGATGGCTGTATGGCGTAAAATACTGAAAGCCATTTAAAAAAATTGTTCATTATTTTGGTATTTACGGGCTGAATTTCGAAAAAAATCCTATCTTAATTAATGATGTTACCAAAGTGGAGAACTGATCCTTAAAATGACACCTCATTCATAGATTTTGGTTAATTATAAAGAGAGAAAGATAGCTCGTCACAAAAAACACCTTTTATAAATAATATTTTTATGTATTTCTTCTATATATATCTTCCGTCCGTGTGTATGTCACTGAGCTCCATGTCTGGACTGATTTTTATGAAATTTTGTCTGTGTGATTAAATTGATTCGAGAATTGTTTAGAATCACAAAAATCCATAAAATCACCCTCCCCTTTACAACCATTAATTTAATACGAACGTACATATTTTATCCGATTTCGATGAAGCTTTGCATATGTATACGTCAAAATAAACAGAAAAATACTGTCAACATTTGGTTTTCAAAAACACAAACCCTCTCCCCTTTCCAATCCCACATTTTTTCCAATGTTTTTTATACATAGCCACGGAGCTTTGCACACGTATACTTTAAAGGAAACAGAAAAATACTGTATACATTTGATTTGCGGAAACCCCACTCCTCTCCCCCTTTCCACCCCCTTAATTTTGTCAATGTTCTTTACACATACCCACAGTTTTTATCCACTATCGATGGAACTTTGCATATATATACTTTAAAATCAACAGAAAAATACTGTCTAAATTTGGTTTTCAGAAACCCTGTACGTACCCACAGATTTCATCTAATTCCAATGGTCTTTTCCACACGTATACATTAAAACAAACAGAAAAATGCTGTCTAAATTTTATTTTCAAAAAACCCAACCCATCTCACTCTTTCTACCTAATTAATTTTTTAAAATGTTCTTTATATAAAGTTACAGTTTCTATCCGATTTTGAAGGAACTTTGCACACTTATACTTTAAAGCAAACAGAAAAGTACTGTCTACATTCGGTTCACAAAGTCCAACCCCTCTTCCCCTTTACTCCCACCCATCTTAATTTCAAAAGTTCTTATTAGAGAAGATTTTTGATGGAACACTACGCAAGTATACTTTATAACAAAGAGAAATGTATTGCGTACTTAAGGCTTTTTTTTAAAATAATAATAAAAAAAGAACCACCTACTCCCACCCATCAACCTTCTTAGACATGGAACCATTCAGTTTTTCGCGATGTCTTTAATTTGTTTAGTACATGTAAATCTGTCTGTTTTGTATATGCATTACAGAATTAGGAAAGGAAAAGAGGCATTGCAACACATGACGGGCAAAGCCAGTATATAGGAATACCGGAGAGTAGGAAAATTGAAGCATTTGAAACGTGGTGCTACACAAGAATACTGAAAATAAGTGGACCGACAATGTAAGAAATGAACGAGTTTTGAAAATGATGGGTGAGGAAAGAAATTTGTGGAAGAAGCTTGCAGAAAGAAGAAACAGGCTGGTAGGTCATATTTTGAGACATGCTGGATTGGTTAATTTGCTGGTGGAGGGAATAGTCGAAGGTAAGAACTGTAGAGGAAGACAGAGATTAGAATATATGAAGCAGATAATTGAGGACGTGGGTTGTAAGGGGTATGTAGAAATTAAGAGGTTAGCATAGGATAGGATTGCATCAAACCAGTCGAAAGACTGACGACATCAAATAATAATAATAATATACTATCGAAATATACAGTCATCTTATCAAAGACTGCAGTGTGAGATTCCACGTAGATTCAGGGAGCTCCTGGTTTGTGCGAATTATCCGAGTCCACCCCAAAAAGAAGAGTACGGTATGACTCTCCTAACCTCGCTGGCCTTTCACCTGCGGAGTGGTTTACCAAGCGTCCTGGCTCGGACGGCCAGGGACAAAACGAACACGCACAACTATCCGAGAAGCTGTGAAAAGCATCTAGACTGGCCATAAAAGGCGGTTCTGCAGTGAGGTAATGACTAGTGCAATTGCTATGAGTGCTATCGTGACGGCTCTGTTTGCAGGGAGAGCCAGCTTAAGAGTATTACAGCACAGTACCTGAAGCGACTGATCCGCAGTCCCAGATAAGCAGTCAACTCGTGCATCAAGTCATGCGGAGATTACGCGACCGATGGAAGGGAGTGTCGATTCGTCAACATTTGCTAAGCGTGCTCGCTTAATGTTTACCCCGTCGCACGCTGAGGAACAATCCAGGCATCAACCTGGAGTGATTTGGGAAAACCATGTAAATGCGCAATTACTCCTAAGACAACCAGCGTGACAGTAAAGTATCTTACCAAGCTTTTGTTATAGAACACCACTCGTAAAACATCACGCATAAATTGAAACACCAAGCCATATATTCTTGAATTTGCAGATCATTCCGCTTTTGTGTAATATGATAGAATTACACTATACAGGACCGACAGTTTAACGCGTAATTCCAGCCACAGAATAACAAAGTAATCTCTCACTAAGGTGAAGTTAAAAATTTTTTGTGTCATCGTCTTTTGATTTGTTTTATGCAATCCATCATCTCTTCCCATGTTGCACTAACCTCACCTCAATATATCCCTAACAACCTTCGTCTTCAATTATCTGCTTCATATATTCTAATCTTTGACTACCTCTACACGTCTTACCTTTGAATGTTCCCTCCATTAACAAATTAACCGATCCTATATGTCTTAAAATGAGACCTACAACCCTGTCTCTTCTTTCTGTAAGATTCTTCCACACCCTTTCTGCTTCACCTACAATTTCCAAATCACGTACATTTCGAACTTTATGTGTTCACATTTCTAAACTCCAAAATTCTTACCTTCCATTGTTCCCTCCATTAACAAATTAACTAACCTTGCATGTCTTAAAATCTGAGCTACAATCCTGTCTCTTATTTTTGTAAGGCTCTTCCACAAATTTGCTTCCTCAACCATAATTTATTTATAAAACACGTTCATTTCAAACTTCATCTGTCCACATTTCTAATCTCTACATTTCTTACTTCCGACTATTCGATCCAATAAAAAATTAACCAATCTCGCATATCTTAAAAAATGACCCACCGTCTTTTCTCTGCTTTATGTGAGACTCTTCCATGAACTTATTTCCTCACGAATAATTTTTAGGACACGTTTATTTCTAACTTTATCTGTCCACATTTCTAACCTGTACTTTCGTCTAGAGTTCTTACCTTCGACTGTTCCATCCACTAACAAACTAACCAACCAATCCCGCATGCCTTAAAATGTGACCTAACATGTTTTCTCTTTTTTCTGTAAGACTCTTCTACAAACTTCCTTCCTCAACCATCAGGGAGCGTCCATAAACCACGTAGATCCATTTTGGCCTCCTGTGAACCCCTTTCCCTCCCCCCTTCTTCCCACGTAGCATGTAAGCCTTTTCCCCTTTAATTCCAGAAGACATTTTGTTCTGTTTTCGTTTGTCAGACTACTGATAATTAAATGGCGGAAATAAATATCCACATGCTGTTGTGTGTTCTGTACCTCATTTTAACTGTGACAAATAATATGAATGGAAAGCCACGTGGCTCGGCTCGGGAACCCCCCCTCCCCTTCCACGTAGCACTGCGTGGCCAGCCTTCCAGCCAACCCCTACACACCTCCCCCCCCTCCCCGACCAATCCACGTAGTTTATGGATGTCCTTAATTTACAAACCGTTCGTGTGGATCTTTATCTTTCGACTTTGCAGGGTAGCGACGCATTTAATCCTCCGTACCACTGAGCCACCCGATGGAGTGATACATGCAGCAGTGCGGTCTGGGCTCATTGAGCATCCTCCCACGCGCGTCCTTGCGGCCGCTCCCCAGCCGTATTGGTATTGGCCGTGCGACCGCCGCGCTGGGGAATCTCAATGAAGAACCGGGACGCCCCGTCCCCACGGGAACACCGGGACCCTTCTCACAGACGCCACGCATTAACCACAACCGGGCAAACTGTAAACAACCACCAAGCGCCTCTACTCCCACGCACGAGAGCTGTAACGGACACCATTTTTGCGGAGGCGGATGCTGGTGCACATGTACAGTGCTTGACATCCGCGGAAGCGGGTCTTTTACGGAAGCGGAAGTGTATAAATTAATTTATAATCTATATTAATATTATAAATGTGAAAGTAACTCTGTCTTTTGATTACGTTTATTGGGCTAAACGGTTACTCCGATCCTGATGAAATTTGACAAGGAGATGCTATTTGACATTAGGATGGACATGGGATACTATATTCTTTATAGATAAGAACATTAAATTATGTAAACTATCTGAACTGTGAAAGACAAACGCATAATATCTAAATATTTTTTGTAATGCGTGACGATGGAAAGAAATGGCAGCGTAGCATAGTGGTAAGGCACTTGCTTCTTAAGAAAACTCATGTCTGGCTTCGGGTTCAAACCCCACTGGGAACAGAAAATTTTATGAATTGTTTTTCATAGTTTGAACCAAGCCTAGGGTTTTGTAGTAAGGATACCATGTTCCGGCAAATCTTTGGCGGTAGAATAGTGCCCTAAGCGTTTACTTTATTGAGGGTATACTGGTTCCACAGGCAGTTTTTGTGTGATCCAAACTAATAATATTATATATGCGATAGTTAGACTCCATCTTTTTTTAATGTTTTGACGACCATATGTGTATACCGATGACAAGGAATACTTTGTATCATTAAGAACGAAATAGGATACTTTTTTCCAATATGAATAACAGTTTTAGTCATGAGACAGGTTCGACGGTAGAATGGTATATCGATAGCGTTCCCGTCATACTATTCTGACATATCTTAGGTAACTTTCAGCTTTGTGTATCCAATTCTAGCAATCAAATTCTAAATACATGCGTACGAAGTCGCGGGAAACAGTTAGATATTTATATTTTGATATTTTATCATAAATAAAATCAAAATAAGCATATTTTAATACCAAATTCCACATTATTTCTTAAGTAAAGTCTATTTCCATATACTACTTTCATACTTATATATTTTTTGCCTCATCTTTGGCTGATGATTTCACAAGTGAATTAAATTATTTATATAACTAATCACGCATCTAATAACCAATATTTGTCAAATGAGCTTTGCGTAGTTCGCTGCTCGACTAATTCAAGCGTCAAGCACAAGGCCACGCCACCGCACATCTCCGTGCCCGCCACATGCTTTTCCACCACTATACTGTATACTGGACCATTCACAGTCCAACTTGTAGGACCTACGATGATCTGACCGAGCGTGGTGGGTGAGCGGTTAACACTTTGGCCTCGCCTTCGGGAGGACCCGGTTCGAATCCCCGTCCGGGCATCCAGATTTGGGTTTTACATGGTTTACCCAAATCACTCCAAGCGAATGCTGGGATGCTTCCTTCAAAAGGCCATGGTCGAATTCCTCCCCGTTTCTTGTCCCCAGTTCCATCCCGCCTCTGATTACCTCAACGTCGACGAGGCGTAAAGGCAAAGTAAAAAAAAAAAAAAAAACGGTAATTTGATTTTCCGACAAAGGACGGTCAAAGGGCTTATGCGTAGGATGTGTTGGTTATTGTTGCAAGTAATAAGGAGTTGAAAGGAAGCAAGTTATTCACTCAAAAATAATGTATTGTGGCGATTAACCAAATCATCCCACGAGAGATTAATTGAAAGCCAGAGCAGGTCGAGATAACAATAAATCAAAGGATATAGAATTGCCTTTTGTTAGCTGCTAAATATATAATAATGCGATCGTTAAAATTACGATAACATTAGTTTCGTATCAACGAATAATCAAATTTTAAGCCGCAAATACAGGAAGTTGCCACAATTAGTTTATCTACAATTACAGAAAATGGGAATAATGAGAAAGTGAATAAAAAGCTTTAACTATGTAGTTCAGATGACGTGTGCGACACATAAAAATACTTATTATATAGTAAGAAAATAGTACTAAATACGCAAAGTAACTCAAATTATAGAAATGTATATTCAAAACAAACGTAAGTTTTAATGAATACACGAATGACGAAGGTTGACAAAAACAAACATTTATTCTCAAGAGTCAAATGGCCGGCCTCGGTAGCGTAGGGGCTAGAGTGCTAGCTCCGCGTACCGAAGGTTCGAGTCCGGCCCAGGGCATGAGTGTTTAGTGTTGTGTCTGTGAATGTCTTGTCCGTGTTGTAGTGTCCTTGTGTCAATACTTGATAGCAACAAATCACATTGAGCTGGCTGTATGGCCTAGTAGCGGAATGCCATTAAAATAATAATAATAATAAAAAAGAGTTAAATGTGAACTGCAAGGGGAAAGGCAAACAGTGCAATATATACTATAGAGACCGAGTGGGGCAGTGAGTCACGCAGACTGACACACGTTTTTCGCAGCATTTTGCGGATCGCGGATCCGCTTAATTTTGTGCGGGATGCGCCAGACTGTCTAATGATGCGGGATCCCGCTTTGCTGGATTGCAATCCCTACTCTAAACGTCTATTGCCACTAAATGAGTAATGTATGTAACCGTATCTTTCGGCGTGCGCTACACCTTTGTTACCTATTTCCCGGCTTTGAGGTATACTTATCATTCAGCTAACCATACTTTCAATCCTAAACCACAATTTTTTCTGCTGGACGTACTTTGAACAGTAACAAATCTTATACGTTAATACACTTTCAAGCGGACGAAATCGCGGTAACTGCTAGCAGGGGCGGATCCAGGGGGGGGGGAGCTAGGGAACTCAAGCCACCCCCCAAAAGTAGGTCCACCCCCGACATTATAATTTTGGAGACCTTCTTTTTTTTAACTATACTGATCCAAGAACTGAGGAGACTATAAAGACTACCACTTGCTCAATTCAAGCCCCCCCCCCAAAAAAAATCCATTCAAGCCAAGTCCCCTCCTCCCCAAACCAAAGTTCGCTCAAGCCCCTCTCAAACCAAAATCCTCGATCCGCCCCTGACTGCTAGTAATATATACGATAGATGAAGTGATAAATGTGTAGTTAAACATTGGTGATGAATCGTTCGAAAAATTCTTCCTTCCTTTCCGTCGCTATATGAAACAATTATTGTAACCGGTGTGCACTTATCAGAACTGGAGAAGTTTACCTTCGACCTGGCAAGCCGAGTCAGGTTTCTGGCGCAACGCGTTGATGTCACCGAGTTAATCTACGACCTGCTGACAACTGGAATATACTGAAGCAATGTAAACGCGTTTATACCTATTTACGAGTGTATGAAAAACCAATAAAGCATTTTTAATTACGGGATAAATGTCGTTGTTATTTACCCAAGATAATTATCTAACGGATTAAACATCTAGTTAAGAGATTTATCGATCGTACATCCAATTCTAATATGCAATCACTGGCGTTTTAGTGAACCTCACCAAGACTTCACATTAGCAGTAAATATTTCTTTACGGCTCAGCTAAGACTTAATATCCGCCGCAGTTCCCGTCCTTTGATTTGCGATGCGTCCGCTTTTCGCTTGGATGGGTTCGCGGAGTATTTACAGCGACAAAGAGGCGATGAAATACCTTGCGTGATACACCTATTGTGTAATGTAAATGCGTATCAACTGAAGTTTTCAGTTGGTCACTGTAACTGTTGAATTTAATTTATTTCCCTACACACCCATCTTCCCTTTACAAATTTCAACTTTAAATTCTTTCTGTGTTTTTGGTAAATTATTCTTCGTTTCTTTCGGTAACTTATTCCAATCCCTGACACCCTTATCTAAAAAAGAGAATCTTCCCACACCCTTGTGTCTGAAATCGAGTGCCAGCTGGTGGTCATGGTCACCTTTTCCCTTCCATGCATTACTTTTAATTCTTACGCCAATATCTTTCCATGCCTCATCACTAATATACGCCTTGTACACTCCCATGACCCTCTTCACCCTCTCCCTGCCTTCCACTCAATCCTATTCCAGTAATGTTATCATACCTGTTACTGATTGTGTTCTACGGTAATTTTCAGAACAAATCTGGCAGCCTTTTAGGACCACTCCAACTCTTGTGTTTGCTACTCAAAATTTGGGTCCCATACTACACCATCATATTCAAGCAATGGTCTGACCAAAGTTTTGTAGCCCAATTCCTTTACTTCTCTCCTACATCCCCTCATCACACTCTCCAACAAGTGAATGATGTTAAAACCTATTCCTACGAATATGTGACAATCGCGCACAGCGACAATCGCGCACAGTGACAATCGCGCACAACCGGGTCGTCTCTTACTACCTGCTTTTAGCTACCAATTAGTCCCGCTACAACAGCATGCTGGATTCTGGTCAGAGGAGTATATCACAAGGAAACCAGAATGAGCCAAATAATCCTGACGAAGTGATCTTGGATGATGAATTTTTGAAGATGGGAGATGGAGGCAGTTTCCTTCTTACGGATCATATGGAAGGTGAAAGAGTAATTGTTCTGAGCGGTGAAACAGGCAAACAAAGTTTAAAATTACACGAACAATTCTTTATGGATGGTACTTTTAAAAAGTGCCAGTAAACAGTTCTCCCAAATCTACACGATACATGCGGATTACGGCAGCACTGACGAAGAAACAAACATACATCCTGTGGTGTTTACACTCTTACCTGACAAAAAGAAAACTACTTATGTACGTATGTTTAGTGAAATTATCAAGGCTGTACCAGAATGGGCCCCCAAGACAGTGACTGTAGGTTTTGAAAGTGGTGCAGTATCTGCCCTCAAGGAAGTGTTTTGCTCAACGGAAGTAAAAGGCTGTTTTTTTTTCACATAAAAAATGTATATGGAGAAAGGTTCAGGAGCTTGGTCTAGCGCGTGAGTACAAAGAAAATGAAGAACTTCGCCTCCATATTCGTATGTGTCCAGCTTTGGCTTTCCTTAAACCAGAAGATGTGACAGATGTTGGTTGGAGATCCAATCACAGGCTCCTAATAATTGAGAACTATTGGAGTTTTTCGATTACTTGGCAGACAAGTGGCTTGAGAATGAAAAAATCCAAATTCACATGTGGAATTGTCTAAAAGACGTCATCGCACGACTAATGCTGTTGAAGGATGGAATAATAGGATTAACAATGTACTTGGCAGACCAAACCTGAAGCTTAGAGACGTGTTACTTTGATTGTAGAGGGAAGCCGAGTCTTCAGGTCTAATATATATGAGATCTGAATTGATTCTTCAAGGAAAGAGAAGAAAACCCACATACCAGAAGTTGGACGAAACAATTGTAAAAACTGTTGACAGATATGAAAAGAGCGGCGACATCAGATCATGTCTAGAGGCGTTGTCCTACATGCACAAGCTTGAATAAATGTAGGTCTACTGTAAATAATAATCAATTATGACGAGTCTCTCTGGTTGATTTGGATAATTTCATTATTTTAAATAAATGTAAATAAGTTGCAAATATTTATAATGACGAAGCTTCTTGGCTGATTTTAAACACTTTACTTACTTTTACTTTTCGACGGTGCGAGCCGGTATCGGGCTAGTGAACATGGAGAAGCGATAGGTAGATTGTGGAAATTTCTGGTCTTTTACGACCAAATTTTATTTTGATCTTACTGATTGACTTACAAAAGTGTCTTTCTTTTCTTCAACCTCACTTCCAGATTCATCAGATTTTCTTGAAGCAGACAAATCTAAGATTACATTTGTGTTTTACGATAGATAAAATAAATTTTAGAGAAAAAGAGTACGATTGTTTTATTGTGTTTGAATATTTATTTTCCATTTCCTGTATATTACTGCGTTCCGTAAATTATAAAGTACACGGGAGAGAGGGGAGAGTCTGGCCCGACCTTTAAACTGTGCGCGATTGTCGCTGTGCGCGATTGTCACTGTGCGCGATTGTCACGACACCATTCCTACTACTTGTCCAATGTGTTCTACCCGGTTGAGCTTGTTATCAAATGTAATAACAACATGGCCGGCGTTAGGGATTGGGGGGGGGGGGGGTAAGCGGGTCAAATGTACCCGGGTCCGTCCGGCTGATGGGGGGCCCGATCACCGGCTTTAGGGGTCTGCTCACAAGTTGGAGAGCTAAAAAAAATGGTCGCCCATTTGGTCTGATGGAGGGCCCTAACTGATGAATTCGCCAAGGGCCCCCAACTGGTTACCCCGGGCCCCAAAATCCTAGCGCCGACCCTGAGTACCAAGATATTTACATTTCAAGTCTTCAACAAGTAATTCTTTCCCCACCATATAATCATAATCAACCTGTAGTTTTTTATCTGTGTAATAATACGACTCTTCTTTGGATTTATACTATACAAATAGGAAAGGACATAGATACATGAACTATAAGCCGTCACTACACTATATCAGGGAGCTGCAATGGGACCAGGTTTAGTCATGGACCCCGCGGTCCGGCCGTCCTGACTGAAGCTTTTAGGCGGTTTCCCGTAATCACCTAGGTAACTGCTCGGAAGATCCTAAACTTCCGCTTTACCAACTACATGTATGAACTATCTGATGGCTCAATGATTTATTTATTTAGCTTATTGTAATACAATACAGTTAAACCACAAATAATGTGTCATTCTAAAGGTTCGTTCCCACGGCGCATGCTAGGTAGGACGCGCCTTTCATCTTCTACCGCCTGGCGGTGGGTCGGGGCGCGCCGTCCATGCTAGCATATGCGGCAAAGATGACAGGCGTTCCCTAACACGGGCCGTCGGAACGAAACAAAAGTTTAAAACTGTACATCTAGATTTTGCAGCCACTCTGTAGCATTGCTAGGTGCTTTAACAAAATCTGCCAATGAACCTGGGTATTCTCTATTACTACATTCAGTGGTTAAGGCGTCTGACTAGAATCGAAAGGTTCCGGGTTCGAACCCCTGTATCTGCGAGGATTTTCAGAGGTTCTTAACCCGACCTTCACCTTTGACACAGTTTGTTGTGTAATGTGAAGTACGCCAAAACGCTCCCGTGGTTCGGATTTGACGTTAAGGTGTAGGTTCCCTTTACGTAGTTACGTTAGGTAAGGAGGGAAGGAACTGGCCGTCCTACCTCTGATATCAGGCTTAGTATACCTCCTTCGGCAGAGTACAACCATCATTAGCGTTGAGAAGCACGCTTAGCTTTTCGACCTAAACTATACATTTCGCAAACAAAAATATATCTATCATATAGAGCACAAACTACACGATTTGTAAACACATGGCAACTCTTAAGCTCCCTCCACTGAAATAGATTCTTTCCGACAAATGGAAGGGTCACCAATTCACACTGAATCAGACTGCGCTTCTCATACTAAGAAGTTCATGATGATCGACACTCTAAGAAACCATCGTAATGGATGGTTTAAAAAAAAAAACACATGTGAGCATTTATCGTGTGTGGTCTAGAATAGTTCCCAGTTCGCAGACAGGTAAGTAGGCAGGCAAATACCTAATTTCTCCATGGTATTGGGAGTTAACTGTTCATATATATATATATATATATATACGAGGTGTGTGAGAAAAGTAAAGAGACTGATTTCTTACTTACAAAAGTTAAAAAAAAAAACGATATTCAAAGTAGTTTCCTCGGGCAGCTATACACCGGCGAAGTCGTTGTTTCCACTCTTGGTAGCAGCGCTGGTAGTAGGGCTGTTGACTGGTCGGCCACAGTCTTTTGAATGATGTTGTCCAGATTCCAAAATGACGTCCTTTTAAGACATGTTTCAATTGCGGGAAAAAGTCACAAAGACTAAAATCAGGTGAATAGGGGGGTTGAGGAACAACAGGAACGCGTTTCGAAGTAAAAAATGCACTGACTGAAAAAGTAGTTCGACACGGGGTATTGTCATGATGAAACATCAATTTTGGCACTAGCCTTTCGCATGTCCAAATCGTCTGTCAAAATTTGATGTACGGTGAAAGTGTTTATATTTAACTGTTCAATCATCATCCTTATTGTCAAAGGACGGTCTGATCTCAAAAGAGCCCTCACACGCTCAAAGTTTTCGTCAGTTTCTGAACTTGAACGTCTCCCTGGGAAAAGTTGATCCTCATCATGTTCTCGTCCTTCCCAAAATGATTTGTGCCAGCAGGAAACTTGTACTCTAGATAACCAATGTTCCACATAGGCCTGTTTCAACTTTTCTAAGGTCACACTCGCGGATTCCCCAAGTTTAACACAAAACATGATTGCATAACGTTGGTCTAAATTCCGATGCTCCATTTTCGTAACACACAACAAAAATACAACTTCACTGATAGCGCTGTCAAAAAATAATGTGTTGGCTGAACGGAGTTGACACTAGGACTGAGCATGTGGAAGGTACGAACAAACCAGTACAGCACAGATCGGTAAGTACAGCGTTGCCAGATCGCTCACAGTGTTATCAATCTCATAACTTTTCTCACACATCCCGTATATATATATATATTACGAAGTTGTGTTGAATTTGAAGGGACTTTGAAGCATTGAAAAGGAACAGAGACGATTTCGCTATATTACATAACACACCACAATATTGGTTTTAATTTTTCCCATGACAAGAGAATTTTCACAATTTGGCTTCAACATCGACGACGGGTGCTTGGTCATTAACAACGGCGAAACCCAAAGCAGGATATAGAGTTATTTTTGCCAACTAAGTTTGCGTAAACCGCAATTCGTGTTACACTGAATTTCCTAGGAGAAAAGTAGGGATCAGACCAGTAAAATTATCTAGGCGACTCTGAAAAACCATTTTAAAACCGTAATTAAGATGACAGGTAACTAAGTTTAGGTGCCTTTGAACTGTTCTTGCGCTTTCGGTCGAGTAGAATTCGGTGTTTGGAATACAGAAAATGCTTCCAGTGTATGTTCCACGAAATCTACTCGCGCATTGTGTCAGGACAAAGAGAATAGCTGTTGAACGATGCTATTGCGAGAAGCAGTGCTGTAATAGACCTAGTTACTCAGTCGCCGAGCGTCGAAGGTACAAACCTGTAAAACGGTAATCACGTCTAGACTACGGTATGATGTTGGCTCGGTGCGCCCATAGCAAACCAAGTGGAACGCCATAAACACACAAACGGATCAAGATCGCCGACGGACTTAACAGCTGCTCTACGTCATTCCATAGACGTCAGACATCGCCTGCGCTAAAATCAAACGTGTGCTGCGACTAGGACCATAAACGTTATATATACAGAGCCGAGCTCTTTGAATGCCGCGGAGGGCATTTACATGTCAGAACAAGAGAAGCTATAACCCCATGGTCTGTTCGCTGGCTGGCGGAAGGCATTTAGCAAAAGTCTATGAACGCTGATCAAACCACTTACTATCCGTCGCTTGCGATGTTCTAATCGTCAGTGCAGTGTACTGTCATTGACACACTATATGATTTTTTTGTTATATTAATAAATTTAAATATTCAGTAACAATGTTTACTTCCATATCTTCATACTGAATACATTCAACGGACTCCAGATAATAATACAACGATATTCTCTTACAGCAGTATCCTTCTTCTCTCTGCCATAAAAACTGCTTGGCAACCAAACAACCAAAGATGTTCCGTCTCCCCAACATCCACGTCAGAGCTGCTATATCACTCTTCTCAAATTAAAACTGTATCGCAGGCACGGATCATATTTCAATATATATATATATATATCTATCTATCTATCTATTTATTTATATAAATCAATGTTTGTGGGTTTGTTCGTCTTCTATGCATTTCTATACCATTTATCAGATTGCAATGAAACTTTGGAGAGTTTTCGAGTAAGCGTCTGCGAAGGTTCCTGTGAAAAAAAATTTCCATAAAGTCACCCCCTATTCCCCATAACACCCCATAATTTAGGCAAACCACATTTTTTATCCGATTTAGATAAGAATTTGTACAACTTATACTTTAAAACAAACAGAAAAATACCGCCTACGTATGGTTTCCGAATATTCATCCCCTCTCCCCCTTTCCACCCCCATTACGTTTTTACCCCATAATTTGGGGAAACCACATTTTTTATCCGTTTTAGATAAGAATTTGTACACTTATACTTTAAAACAAACACAAAAATACTGCCTACGTATGGTTTACGAATATTCATCCCCTGTCCCCCTTTCCAACCCCATTACGTTTTCACCCCATAATTTAGGCAAACCACATTTTTTATCCGATTTAGATAAGAATTTGTACACTTATACTTTAAAACAAACAGAAAAATACTGCCTACATATGGTTTCCGAATATCCATCCCCTCTTCCCCTTTCCAACCCCATTACGTTTTCACCCCATAATTTAGGCAAACCACATTTTTTATCCGATTTAGATAAGAATTTGTACACTTATACTTTTAAAAAAGGAGAGAAATACAGTACACATTAATTTCACAAAAACCCAATCCCTCTCCTCTCTTTCCACCACCTTAATTACCCCCTCTTCCCCATAACATCCCATAATTTAAACAAACTAGCAAACCGTTCGTCCGATTACGGTGAAGTTTTGGTGAGTTGTCGACGGGATGACAGAGAAGGTTCCTGTCAAAAAAAATTAAAAAAACCCACCCCTCCTCCCCATAATTTAGACAAAACCACATATTTCATCAGATTTCAATGGGAATTTGCACACTTATACTTTGAAACAAACAGAAAAATACTGCCTGCATATGTTTTCCAAAGCGCATCCCCTCTCACCCTTTCAAACTGAAAATGAATGAAACAGCAGTTTAAAATTTATATGTATATATTTTTTCATTTAATCCATGTGCCTACTCAAGTCCAGCAATAGTGAAGCATTGCCGGGTAAGCTAGTATATATATATATATAAATGTACCTACAAAGTAAGGAAACTTCGTTTCCTTACAACACGTAACTCATCTCCCTTACATCCCGGATTTGGACGTTCAAATTTTTAGGGGTTGCGATTGTTGTTCATTATTTTGAAGTGGAAACGGGTAGACGGGGTTCTTCTCCATCATCACAAGACTGGTACTGACCTGTTGAAATTTGGATTAACTGCTTTCTTCACGTTTTCCACTCTCCTTTTTCGGAAAAGTCGCTACGAATTAAATTAAAAATGCCGAAATGTAGGACGCTCCGCAACAGCGAAATGTTAGCAGCACTGCAAAAATGACACAAAAATTATCGCTACAGGGATCATATCAACCTAAAAAATTTCGTTTTGTAATAGTGATCGTGGTTAGGTTGAAATTCGGCCTGGACCAAGAGTAAAAAATTTACGGGAAATTCGTTCTGCGACATCTATCGCCTTGGTGGCTGGGGAAATCGCAGGCAGGACGTCCTGGGGTCGTGCCCGGTCCCGTTGTACCTCCCAGATCCACTGTGCGGCGCCTCAGTGCATTGAGCCACTCTGGTGTGTTCTTGACTAAGCATCTAATAAAACAGGCAAATTACGACGTTGGTAGCACTCCTTGACGCTCGGGAATATTTAGTTAGCCTACATGTCAGAGTCGTTCAGAAACCTGACTGCACTGTTTTCTATTTGAAGGATAAAATTAACACTGAACAAGTTGTTGTTACTGGGATTATTCCAGAAGAAAATGAGATATAATCAGAAATTTGTGAAAAAAAAATTAGTTTCTTTGTCGTGGAAACGTCAGATGGCTGTATAAGTAACGTGGTGACAGTAAACTGAAAATACACAAACATCGGAACTAGAAATTGATTCTCTCTACTGGAAAAAGTAAGCTTAGGGGGCGTCCATAAATTAAGTGAGATGAAATAAGGAGGGGGGGGGGGGTTCCGGCGAAATTTCACCAAGGGGGAGGAGGGGGTGTCAACGGAAATCTCACGTGAGGTTTTCGAAATTTTTGTTGGATTGTAGAGCTAAAAAAAAAGGTCTACAAATGACGCGAAAGTCGATTTTAGGAGGACATTTCCTCGACAAGTGGGGGTGTAACCAGATTTCGGAAGGGTGAGGCCCAAAAAAAAAGTCTCAAAAAATTGCGAAGGCGATTTTGGGGGGGGGGGGGTCTCACGGATCAGATCTCACCAGAAAGGGGGGGGGGCGGAAATCCGAAACAAACACCTCACATAATTTTTGGATGCCCCCTTATGTTATACTTATTGATTTATGCCTCGTCGACGTTCAGGTCATTAGGGGCGGCAAATGACTGTGGACAATGAACGGGAAGGAATTGGGTAATCGCCATTTAGAAGTAACCATCCCGGCATTCGCCTGGAGTGATTTGGCGAAACCATGGAAAACTCAAATCTGGATGCCCGGACGGGGATTCGAACTCATGTCCTCCCGAATGTGTCACCAGATCGTTACTACTCACACAATACGCTCAATGAAAACCTAAGCTATTAAAAATAACGCCACTGTTCTGAAGAGGGAACTTTTTGTTTTTGTTTTGAAGAATAACAGAATGAAAAATATTTGTTAAAGTTACTATTTGAATGAATGGTAAATAATAAACTTCAGTAAAATTTTCGTATTCAGCAAATTATGATAAACATGGAATGAGCTCATTTAGATCTATCTCTAGACATTGAAGGGAAGACTCAGTACGTGAATCATATAAAAGGTTTACTACTTGACAATATGGATGTCTATCAACGCCGCTCCAATCACTACATAGCTGCAGACATAGTACAATCTTTACTGTACATAATATTTGACAGTGTTTGAAATGACTTATTGTCCTTCATACACGGAAACACGACTACATGAAACTGCAGTCAGGAAAAGGCAAGAAGTTAAGAGTACGGACCGAGCGTGGTGGGTGAACGGTTAACGTCTGGCCTCGCATTCGGGAGGACGCGGGTTCGATTCCCCGTCCGGGCATCAAGATTTGGGTTTTCCATGGTTTCCTCAAATCACTCCATGCAAATCCCAGGATGCTTCCTTCAAAAGGCTACGGTCATATTCCTTCCTGTTCCTTGCCCCAGTTCCATCCCGCCTCTAATGATCTCGCTGTCAACGAGGCGTAAAACCCAAGCAAAAAAAAAAAAAAGTGAAGATACTGAAATTCGTCAGTGTGGTAAATTAGCAAATCATTTTTGTCTTTGGGAATGCTAGAAGATACTTCTAGAACGACTTAGTCGCTTGTACTTGAGATTGTTTATATGAATACTAATTCTGACAGGATTTAAAATGTAAAACAGTACAAAGTTGCACATTAAGTTGCTAATACATTCGCAGAAACTGATTAATCACTCGACTGATCACAGCACGTCACCGTTACTCGTAATTTAATTCTTGAAGGAACATGTTTCACTCAAGTCTCAGTAAAAGAACAAAAACAAACTGTTGGCAAGACTGGACGTATAGCTGCCACAATCACAAACTTGAGCTGGTGTACACATTTCGAACTTTTTTCTGTCTGTCTTCAGTTTATAGACTGGTCTGATACCTGTTCCCATGATGATCCAACCTCTTCGTATCCAAATACTCATTACCGCCTACGTCCTCAACTATTCTGTCAATATTTCCATTGCTTTGCGCTGCAACATCTGGTAACGTGTGCCTTAGCAAAATGCGAAAAACTATCTGTTACCTTTCCAACTTTATTGTCAAGTTTCTTTCCTAGCATATCGTCTATTTCTTTTATCCAGTTGTTTGACCTGAAAGTATCGGCGACACAAGATTCATTTTCAATGACACGTTTCTATGTCATTTTAAATTATTTAATTTTAATTTAATTGCGATGGAGCGAAAGCACACATTTTTCCAGTTTCTTGTACCCGCCTAATTTTGCCATTTACAAATTTTAAATTCTTTCAGCGTTTTTTGGTAAAATATGCATCAGTTCCCTTGGTAATTTATTCTTGTCCCTGACGCTCTCACTAGCAAGGGAATATTTTTCCACTCCTTTTATGCCTGAAATCGAGTGACGTCTTGTGATGAAGGTCATATTTTCCATTCCATTCCTCCACCAATATCATTGCGCTCTTCATCACTTCCATGGCTTTCTTCACTCTCCTCCTGTCTTCCAATGAATCCCTTTCCAGCTCCTTTACCATTCTAGTCACTTATTTGGAATAACTGTTGCAAATGCATCCGGAGTGCAGATAAATTAACGCATTATATTTACAAACAAAAATAGTATGTTCTCTTACTCCACGTTCATAGATATTCCATGACAATATTTACTTAAAAAGTAGCCTATCGTTTTGAGGTTTTCACTGTTGAAGCTTCCGTTCTCTAAAAAGTTTTCGACTTGAAAACGAATAAGCACGGGGTAAAGCGTTTTTCTGTTGTATTTTGTATCTCGGATTCCAACATATTGGAGAACATCAGTAGTTCTATACAAATCGAGAATCTGTAGTGGGGAAAAAAACTTTTATCGCTACCATGAAATCCACTGTAGAAATTGTTATTGGTTGTAAATTCCTCACCAAGTGCCAGTCACCACACGACCGAGCGTGCTGGGTAACGATCTGACCTGGCCTATCCAGTTTTCCATGATTTTCAGAAATCACTCCAGTCTAATTCAGGAACAGTTCGTTCAAAAGGCCGTAGTCGAATTCCTCGCCCTCAGAAATTTCCCGCCATTAAATGACCTTGAGGTCAACGAGACAAAGTCGTAAAAAAAAATAATTAAAAAATCATGCATGCGTGAAGGAGAAATGTATCGAAATGTTTCTTAGAATCGAAGTCTGTTTTGTTTGCAAAGTGTTAACCGATCGTGATGTATGTGTGTGTGGGTTTTATTGGTGTGGCTGTCAGTTGGTGATTCGTGACGACCTCCGTGGAAGCGTCTCGATGCGCCGGAGTTATCGCTTCCAGGAAGCAGCAAGCCGCGTGGGATACTGTAGCTTCCAGTCCAGAGGGCTCGTCAAAGGAGAGCCTTGTCCTGTACCCCAGGCCGCGGTTATCAAGTCACGGAACAGCAAAGAGCGCTCTTACCAACCCCACAGCATTATTAAATCTCGGTTCCGTAGTGCAATGATCAACAGAAGAAACACATTCTACTGTGTGTGTTTAAGAAGATGTAAGCTCAGCCGATATAATACTCGCTTCCTTATATGTATTTAATGTAGGACCCAGTCAGTAACTTGTAAGATAAGAAGCTGAATTGTGAGTCATTGGAGAATCGGAGGAAGCTAAAGAGAGAGTTGGTAGTGAACAAGGAATATGTTGCTGCTGGCCCTTGGAGGCATGCTTGTCGAAGAATTGTGAGTTGTAAATTCCAAGAAAAAGATGACCATGATCACAAGCTGAAACTCGATTTCATGCATAAGATATGGGAAACTTTTCTTTTGAGGGTAAGGGTGTCAAAATTGGAACAAATTACCAAGGTAAGTGATGAATAATCTATCAAAAACTACGAAGGAAATTAAAATTAAAATTCGAAAATGCCAAAAGTAGATCTGTTCAGTAATTTAACACTCAAAGTACACAGACGGAAAAAAAAATCCCAACACCAAGAAAAAATTATTGTAGAGTAATGAAATTTGGACAATGCATTTGTCAAGTTAACATGTTTAATTGATTAAATTTTCAAGATCACAGGTTAATTTAAGCTCAAGAAAATGCATTTCAAATGTGAAATACTGTTAAATTAATAGCCGGTGTAACCTCCAGAATTTTGAATGCAAGCCTGCAAACGTGAATGCATTGTGTCATACAGGTTTCGAATGTCACTTTGTGGTATGGAGTTCCATGCTTGTTGTACTTGTGCTGTCAATACTGGGACGGTCAGTGCTGGCTGTGGATGATGCTGGAGTTGTCGTCCAATGATATCCCATACGTGTTCAATTGGAGACAGATCTGGTGATCTCGCAGGCCAAGGTAACATGTCGACACTCTGTAGAGCACGTTGCGAGACAACAGCGGTATGAGGGCGAGCGTTATCCTGTTGAAAAACTCCCCCTTGAATGCTGTTCATGAATGGCAGCACTACAGGTTGAATTACCAGACTGACGTACAAATTTGCAGTCAGTGTGTTTGGTATAACCACAAGAGTGCTCCTGCTGTCATAGGAAATTGCTCCCCAGACCATGACTCCAGGTGTAGGTCCAGTGTGTCTAGGCCGCAGACAGTTTGGTTGCAGGCGTTCCCCTGGCCTCCTTCTGACCAACACTCGGCCATCACTGGCACCAAGGCAGAACCTGCTTTCATCAGAAAACACAACAGATCTCCACTCCGTCCTCCAATGAGCTCTGGCTTGACACCACTGGAGTCGCAAACGGCGATGGCTTGTAGTCAGTGGAATGCACGCTACAGGGCGCCTGGCTCGGAGCTGTCCTTGAAGTAACCGATTTCTAACAGTTCGTTGTGTCACTGTGGTACCAACTGCAGCTCGAATTTCTGCCGCAGACGCAGTACGATGCGCCACAGCTGTACGCCGAATACGGCGGTCTTCCCTCTCAGTAGTGCCACGTGGCCTCCCGGAACCCGGTCTTCTTGAGGCAGTACCATCCCTTGACCACTGCACCCAACAATCATGCACAGTGGATACATTCCGGCCAAGTCTTTCTGCAATATCGCGAAAAGAAAATCCACCTTCTCGTAGCCCTATTACACGACCTCGTTCAAACTCGGTGAGCTGTTGATAATGGCTTCTTCGTCTTCTTAAAGGCATTCTTGGCTAACATCAACTCACTATGTCAAATCTCAGCGGTAAATAACGTTCACAAACTTTACAGCGCGTATTTAAAGCAAACCTGATTTGCAAGCTCTGAGTAGCGCTACTAGCGCCACACTTATGCGCGAAGCGCGAAATTTGAATCGATGTCATCTTTCAGATGTATAAACACGCCTACCAAATTTCGTTTATCTAACACAAGTCTTTCTTGGTGTTGGGATTTTTTTTTCCGTCTGTGTATATAAGATAATAATCTTCTACTACATAATTTCGTAAGGTCACGCATTCAGTCACCTCGATAGCTATTGGCTGGAGAACGGTGTCACGTATCAGCCTGGGCTCGCAAAACAGCGACCAGAGATACCATTAGAAGAAATTCGTGATTATGTCCACAATTTAATAGCTAAGCAACTGCTGCCAAATTAATTGCCGTAATACAGTCATTAAGCTCGCTTTTCGTAGCGTTTCATAGTTAAAATAATTTGATAACCGTGAAAAAAGTGGATCTTCTTTTGAGTGGCATGTTCCTAATGAAAGCAACATAAAAAAATTTAAACAAAAATTAAATTACTCACAGTCTCTGCAGTAATCACGAATGCCAATTGTCATTCCGGCTTAGGATAAATAACAATTTAATTAAAACTTTCATTAATGATGTCGCTTGACCAAAGATTATGCATTATGGTTTATTTGCTTTTTAGGTATTTTAATGACAACTTTCGTTAAAGGTCTTTCTTCATGTTCGCTGTACGTAAGTTATTAGGTTATATTAAGTGGACATCAGACCAAATATGTTACCGAATCAACTATTCTGGCAATTCATTTCTTCGGATTGCTCAACTGTTTAATAATATGGAACGTGTATTAAGTTCTCTGGTCGTTACAGATACTGTGACCAATGATTACATTATGAGTGTTTGCCCAGTCTCAGTAAAGAAGCAAAGAGGAAATTTTTCAATTTTGCAGAGTGAACTTTAAGGGTCAAATACAAGTCAAGTTTGTATTTAAGCAAGTTCGAAACAGTTACACGATAGCGCGATCGTTCCCGTCCGTGTTTAATACCTACTTTTAATAATACTTCTGAGTTCTTCAAGCTCAAGAGATTTTATTCACCTTAAGGGTGAAACACAGGTCAAGTTCATATGTTGTCAGATCAGGTCAACCTGTTATAATGTTTGACCCTGTAAACTGGAAGTATTCCAAACCCGTGACGATACGCAAAAAACGGTCACGGGCTTACACTAGTGTAAAATAATAATAAAGGAATAATTAGGTAACTAGGGATATTGCCACAGGAGCGTGCACTATAAAACAATAAAATTAAATTAAATGGATTGCGGTATAAAATACGGTAGCTGCGATTGTGTTACAAGCCTGCCATATTGGAAACTAGAGGCTCGTGGTATCTGTGAACCAAACGTACCAGAAACCATTACAACGCTTTGCGTAATCACACAGGAAAATTCTGGACGTGTTTCATCTTTCTGTTTAGCAAAGTGCATATTACAAACAAATTAACATAAAACAACATCAACACACAGCCAACAGTTGGCAACACTGACTAGTTAGTCTTTGGTTCATCCTCTGGGAGTATGATTATTAATTCTTTTAAACCGACATTGATTCTGTTAAGCTTGTACATTTTCTTCCATCATAAAAGCACTGAAACAACAAATAATCAGACCGATATCCCAGACCTATGTAGTTAAATGTAAATTACCTAGTAAATAGTATTTTATTACCCACCAGTGAGTCACCGGGATTGGAACCGGGGACTTTCCGTACCCCCGCAAGCGCCTTAAGCAGCTGAGCCACCAGATCAAACATAGGGACGGAGTGTTTTTTTTTTTTTAATTTTTTAAAATATCTAAAAGGAATGAAAAATATACAGGGTGACGAAGATTGACAAATATTTTAATATGTTATTCTACAAGTAAAACTAAAGAAAAACGTACATATACACATAGGTCCGCAAATTTTTAATTACGGAGTTACGGCTAATAAAAGTTTTTGCCTGAAATTTAGCTATCTCGCTAATATTAAGCAATCGCAAAACTGCACGAGGTTACAGTAAAGCACGATTTCCATTTATTTGGTTGTTATTGATCTGGTGAATGTAATCAAACAAGTCTCAGACGTGCATCTGCAGTAGTTTTCCAGAAATTCCAGAGAAGCAAAGAAATAATTTGGGAATTTGTAATTTATTAACTACTTGGCCCAATTTTTAAAAAAATTCCAGATAATTGCACAAAGTTTTCAACAGAAGTTGCAGAGAATTTAATTTTAGAAATTATGGTAATAAAGTAAACTAAAACAGTACGAATGTGTCATATAATCTACTTTTATTAATACCATAGCTCAGTGTTAATGAAGTTGTACAGTGTACATTCAATTTATCACATTCACCAGATCAATAACAACAAAATAAATGGAAATCGTGCTTTACTGTAACCTCGTATAGTCTTGCGATGGCTTCATAGTAGCGAGGTTGCTACATTTCAGGCAAAATCTTTTATTAGCTTTAACTCCGTAACTAAAGATTTGCGGAAGTATGTTTATAGGAACGTTTTCCTTTACTTTTACTTGCAGAATAACATATTAAAATATTTGCATATCTTCGTGAATCATCCAGTATATTCAAATATATAAAATAATAAAAGTACTCTTTAATTCTACGCAATGCACCCTAAAACACAAATTCACTTTTATCCTTATATGTATATTTACAAAAAGATAGTGATTCTATTCGTCACTCGGGAATGTGAAACGGTGACCAGAGACCGCATTGCGTCCAGAGATATTACCTCAAGGCCGCTGCGACTCTCGATCATTGTGTGCCCGCCCACGGAGACGCCATTGTGGTCACGCAGTAGGCAAACCTAATTCGAATAACGCACTGGAAATGATTAGACTTTTCGATTCTGCTACTCCTTCGTCTCTTGCGTTATTAATTTGCCAGCAATATATACGTGACAGTCCGAACGCCTTCTGCATAGCGTGCAGGAGCAATAAATCTTGCGGTTGTGAGTTACGGTCTGTGTGTTATTGTTGTAGCTGTAAATATCGAGGTCCAAGCAGTGTAGTAAATGATGTCCAACTGTCTCATTGTCTCAGATAGTGCTCGACGCGAATCCGAGAACTAATACACAAGCCAGGGATGAATGAAAATGTTGTTTGGATTTCGCTGATCGGATAAATGGGCTGGAATGTTTGTATATGACATAATAGAATGTAATAGGATCAAAATGGGAGAAGACTCTAAATAGCTGCAGCGTGACTGGATAGAATATCTAACTGGCTGGGTCAACATGGTACGAAGATAAATGTTAAGAAGAGTCAGCTTATTAGGTACACAGATAAAACCCTAAGACTTTATGATTATAAGGTGGGAACGGAATTGCTTGTTGAAGACTTGTTGTGTAAACATCTTGGCATAACGTTTGATAATAAACTCAACTAGGCAGAGTACATTGGGCAGGTGGTAGGAAAAGGTTACAAAATTACACATTTACTGGAGAGGGTGATGATAGGATGTACCAGAGAAGCGAGGGAAATGGAATACAAAACTTTTGTCAGACCATTTATTGAATATGATGGTGTATTTTCGGACCCACATTTCGGTCATCAAATAGATGAGTTGGAACACGTGCAAAGGAGTGCAGCTAGTATTATCTTTGTTCTCTGGGTGGAGCCGCGTCCATTTATTAAAACTTAACGTTTCTGCCATCGTGCTGTGGCCTTTTTCAGAGGAGTGCTTTGTCAGTTGCCGCTATCGCCTTATATAGTAGCAGAAAGCTCCACCCGAAAAACTAAGATAATGCACACAGTGACCGCGGAAGCTTTCGTAATCACATTGCTCATTTGTTGCAACAACGTCATGACTAAAAAAAATCAGATAATACCACAGAGAAAATTCTAACAATGTGGCTTTTAACCTCATATGCATTTCCTGAAAAATTGTGATTTTTGAGTTATGATGATGTTGCAGCAAATGAGCGACATGATACGATAAAGGAGCTGGATTGGGAGTCATTAGTAGACAGGAGGAGGGTGAAGAGAGTGCTGGAATTGCACAAGGCTCAAGTCGGTGATGAGATTTAGAAAAGTATTCGTCGAAGTATTGGGAGTAGTGCATGGAAGGGAAAAAATGACCACGAACACAAGCTGACACTTGATTTCATGCATAAGGGAGCGTGAAAATTTTCTTTTGTAGGTAAGGGTGTTAGGGATTGCAATAAATTAACAAGTAATGAATAATTTACAGGATGTGTGCTTGGTCAACATGAAATGAAAATTAACGCCAAAAAGAGTCTGCTTAATGGATACTAGGACAGGAAAATACAGGTTTCGTATGATCCTAATTGTTTGTTGAGCACATAGAGTGTAAATATCTTTGAAGATGATCCTACGACAGATTCAGCTGGGCTGTTAGAAGGAAGAGTCCTCAAAATAGTGCATCTGTTCAAACGCCTTGCATTGCTAATATTTTCTATTCGTAGAAGTCTGAAAGCCTCATCAGTACAATATATGTTTTCTCCCGAATTCAGGCATGAGAATGATTGTTTTCGCCTGTTTCATACGTTTGAATTTGACAGGCAGGGTAATGAACATAAAAATCCTGAACCGTTATAATAAAAATAAATCAGGTTGCCTAAATGGTGCAAATCGGCTGATATTCCTGAACCATCCTCTTTTTCCACAAACTGTTGTTTTGTTTCTTTCGAAAAGTGTTTTTACGCTTTAGGAATTTTCTTAAATTGCTGAAAAGTTAGGTTACAGGGATAACATTTTGTTGCAGATACAAAACGTGAACTATAATTTTCAGGAATTCGTTTTCAATTCTATATCCAGATTTTCAAGTTGGAATTTGATTAACATTTTTGAATATTTAGGCCGTTTTCCTTAACTGCTATCCTAACATTGTGAATTTTTTTATCCGTCTATTACAGCTATAAAATAAAACTTCGTTATGGCAAGCCTGCATTACACAAAAGCATCCACAATGAGAAGCCAACGTCTAATTCACCAAAACCATATTCCAATAAGACCAGTGGTGAACTTTAGGAATGGTCCATCATACAAATTAGCACAGCACATACACACATACACCTTACAGAACACTTACAGAACACTACAAATATCACAAAAACAGAAACATACTAAACACAACACACCTTATACAAAATATGCAGAACACTTGGACACCCGACACAGCAACTATAGTATCATTCGATGTGGAAAGTATGTTTTCAAAAATCCATGTTGTTGAAACCATACACCAGATAGAAAACAACCTTAAAAATCACAGTAACATATCCTCCAGAATTGTTACAGAAATAATTGAGCTCCTGAACTTAATAACTTCTCAAAAATACTTCAGTTTCAATAAAGAATACTACACACAGGAAGAAGGGGGAGTCCAATGTCGGGAATAATGGCATCTATTTTTGTGGAGCATATTGAGAACGAAATATTGCAGAAATTATCCCTGAAGACAGTACAAGGTATTATATTGGATCAAATATGTGCACCGATGATGGTATCATAAACCGAAACGTGTGTGCCATATCGAAGTTTTATTTTATAGCTGCAATAGACGGATTAGAAAATATCCAATATTATGGACTTTTGTTTATTTCATTCACGTTTCTAAGCAACAGCTCTGGATACTGATGACACGTCAAGGACTGAATCCAACGCAACAAACTTTCAACATTACAACCAAAGACTTCCTTCCAAGGTAGTATTTTGCCGTAGGGGAAGAGGAGGGAACCTTTGACGTCTATTGCACCTGTGGCAGGAAGCCTTTATCTGTTGGCCGTTTCCGGAAGTCGTCAAACGCTGGATGGCGATGCCTCTGCACACATGTGGTCAAAGAAGCCGTTTGAAGGAAGGACCCGCGTGTTCCTGGAATCCCTAAACTTTTTCTGAGTTGAAAATAGCGTCACTTCCCTAGTTTCTTAAAAACATTGAATTCACCGGAATCTTCAAATCCCAATACTAAATGACAGTTAATGCCAAAGATAACTACTTTTGTTTTTTTGTTTATTTTTTCCCCGCCGCGGCGCGCCGTCGAGACTTTCTTCGAAATACTGTTAGCGGCTAATCTGCAAAATAAATGCAGGACGGAACCAAAGTACCCAATTTCCACAACAGAGCCAGATTATTGAATTTCCAAGGAATATATTGTATGATACTGATAGGAAAAGAATGGGAGAGGAATTCGTCCGTGGACTTTTGAATGAACCATCCCGGAATTCACCTGCAGTGTTATCGCAAAGCTATGGAAAACCGAAATCTAGATGGCCAAACGTAGATTCGAACCTGCGTCCTCTTGAATACGAAGCTGGAGCATTACCGCTCTCCCATCATGTTCGGTCACTTTTTCTGCTGTGAATAGGTCATGGCCATCTATGTTTCCACAATTAGTGATAGGATTGTGACCACTGCTTACGTTGTGAATGGTAAAGAACTTGGCTCTATGATCTACAGCAATAATATAAACCAGCTAGATGTTATCCTCGGTTCCGTACGCGCAAAATTAGATTTTTATCGCTATAATTGTATACAGAAAGCTATAAATTACGTAAAGCGTGTCCGAAAAAAACACACGGAGTCGGCATAATATGACGGGGAAGCCATCACGATACAATTCTACGGCTTAACCAATCTCACGAAGAGATACAATTTGCAACATGTTTAAAAATAGCAAACAACTATGGGGGGGGGGGGGTGATGGGAGACTACCTACCACAGCTCCTCCGGTAGATTTTTGTTTGTGGTGTAATAATATTATGATAATTTCCGGGAACATCTTCGTCAATACCGTTTTTCACACAACGTTATTAGGTTTGCTGTCCTTTGCTAAGATATATACCCTTCTGGTGTTGGAAACCGGTGAGCTGGCTATATATAAACACAAAATAATAGTCCGGTGCAGCGCAAATTCACATCTATACTACATAATAAGTTGTGTCTGCTCTTGAAGAGATCATACAGAAACTGACTGGGAGAAAAACGAAGCCTCAGTGACTAATATAACATTAGAGAGCCTCACACACGCTATCCGTCTGTCTGCACCGTTCGGTTGGTTTTGAAAATATGTTATTTATTCCAAAAAAAATTCCTGTGTCCTTCCAAATGATACCTCAAATTTCATCAAGAGTGGTTTACCCGTCCAGTGATGAAAATGTAACAAACAGACAGAATTACTTTACGTAGCGTAGATATAATAGAATAAAGAGCAGGATCACTATGGTTCATTCCATCTGGGATTCTCGGTGGACTTCCGTGGAATTGTCAGGAAGTTCGTGTCTGTACGGTGACATAATCCACAGAATGCGTTTGTTTCGTTGTGGAGCTGTTGGGACGGAAGCGGGCGTTTCTTTGGAGGGCTCTCAAACTCGTGGGTCACGACGGCTAATCAGTATGACGGCACAGGCTGGCCCGCAGCTGATCTCTATCTGGGAACTCACCGACAAGCCGACACTGCCCCGGGCGCTGGGGAGACTCCAGAACAAGAATCCACCCCAACATGACTGATCTGTATCAACGCTCCACGATGACGCTGATAAACGCTGTTACTACCTTTGTTCCGTAAAGGATTGCAATGCCCTGAGAAGGAATTAGTTTTGGTGCAAAGCACCCTCTGCCACTAAACATTTTGTAAATCTCAAAGTAGAGATCAAAAATTGGAAGAAACGTTCCTTAGTTCGTAGTGCACACAAACATATACGGCCTTCCAATAGCGGATTGAGTAGTTATTCGAAACTTTGTGACAAGGAAATTAAAATCGCAGGCGTTCTTCTTCCGAAAAACCCATTTGGAGGGTACGATAAATCAACTTTGACTATGTTTCTTTGTATTTAATTTTCTTCGCTTCCATACTTCCTTCATTCTTTGAGAGTGTCGTTCCTTTTCTTCCTGGGTCCATTTCCTTCCCTTTATGTGTTTCTGTCTTTCCTGAAAACCTGCCTTTTGAATTACTTCTCTATCGAGTGTATTATATCTGTTTCAACTCCAGCATTTTTCATGTCCTTTTCAGTTTCAGTGAACCATGTGGGTTTGGATTTGTATTTGTTTAGTAAGGTGAAAATCTGTTTTGTTAGTCTATTGTTATCTATTCTGTATATGTGCCCGTAAAATTTCAGTCTTCTTTTCCTCATTATAACTGTTAATTTTTCTATTTTCGAATATAGTTCTCGGTTTGGTCTTAATTTGTATTCAGCATTACTATTACGTTTAGGTCCCAGTATTTTTCTCAAGATTCTTCTTTATACTTTTTCCAGTTTTTCAAGGTCCCCATATCTTGTTAGCTTAAGCGTTTCTGCCGAATACGTTTCTGGTCTAACCACTGCTTGATAGTGCCTTAGTTTTGTGTTCCATGATAAGGGTTTTTTGTTATATACGTTCTCTGTCATATGAAATGATCTTTCCATTTTATGTATTCTATTTTCTATCGCAGTCTTTTCTTTGTGTCACTCGTTATCCATTCTCCTAAATATTTAAAACAATTCGTTTTAGCTATTGTACCATTGCGAAGTTTGAGATTTTGAGGGGCATCATTGATGTTTGTCATGAACTGTGTTTTTTCAAAAGATATATGTAATCCTACTTTGGCTGCCTGTTTCTCTAGTTCTTCGATTTGTTCTTTTGAACTATCCAGTGAATCAGTAATTACCGCAGGCGTTCGTTGTTAGTATTATCTTAAAACGGAGTCAGGGAGTGAGCAATATTGCTACCACCTAGCATCTTAAAAGATAAAAGTTAAAATCCCCATTCGACTACCCTGTCTACGGTTTTCCATAGGGATAGACAAATGAAAGAATATATCTATAAGTATCGTATCGATATTTACAAACAATATCGATGTATATCGACAGAAAAGTATCGATATTTATGCCTAAAGCTAGTAATTTTCTAAAAATATTCCCAAAATATATCAAAATATTAAAGAAAATAAAGACACATGCAAAAGTTACAGAAAATTTTATTAATTTATCTATTTTTACAATCTATCAAACCAGTATTCGTGTGATATACATTCCAATAGAACTCTCTGTTTTATATGTTGCCCCGTCTATTTACTCCTGTTGTGGGCGCCACTTGGTTAACTGCAGAAGTCACTCTTTCAGACTACATAGAAGAGGCTTGGAATATTTCGTCAACGGATTAACTATTATTCATCAATTAAAAAATTCGTTGAAACAGAAGCTGTTAATTTACTTCAACCCTAAACCTCACAAAACGGATACTTAATCAGTATTTTTCAACTATAAAAATAACCCTGCCGTTAACTTATAAAAATGTTGACAAAAAAGTTAATAGTTCTTTTTAACCTCCAACCCTTAATGAAAAGCTGTTAAATTATGACGAATTTTTTAAGACGCTTTCAGAAGATCGGATATGAACGTCTATTTACTCATTATATATGTAACATATTAAATTGGACAATGATTTGCGTTCGTAAAAAAAAAAAAAAAAAAAAAAAAAAATATCGAATTGTTACTTAAAATTGATACTCTAAATAAAATATCGATTTTTTATATATCGAGTATAAAAATATCTATGATAAATATCGATTGTTTTATGGAAAATATCGATATTTAGATACATCGAAATATTTTGTCCAAACGTAGTTTTCCGCAGTCACTCAAAGCAAATGTCGGGATGGTTTCTTTAAAATGCCATGGCCAAGTACGTTTTTATTACCTTTCTTTTACATTAAGTCGGCTGAACAGGGTTCCTGGGATTCCCTGCCTCCTAGACTTCATCTGGGAGAAATGAAACATGCAAACAAAAAGAAACCGCATATGTGCACTGTTTACGCCACTCATCACAATTAAATACACATTTCAACTATTGCGTAAATCTTTTGGGGCTTTCCACCGGGATAGGGCGTCAGTACAAAAACAAAACGACGTTTCGGAGCATTCTCTGGCTCCATCTTCCAGTGAAATTCTTGCAGCGCCGGCCAATGGGAGAGCAGCTCCAGCAGCAGCTTCGCATACATGCGCCAGCCGTGGGGTATTTATACCTATGAGCCGAAATTGTCAATTCTCAAGACAAACATAAAAGACCCCTGTCAATACAGAGAAGCTATTAATTAACAGACAGGGCAACAGCAATGACACACCGAAAGTAAAGATTTCCATCCAACAACGCCGGAAAAATTGTTTTAGTCAAAACTTCCGAACTCAAACTGATAATAATGAAACACGCAGTAAATGCTCTGGTGTGTGTATGTGTATGTGTGATGCATACACAGTCGCATTGTCAACTTCGACCTTTTCGCCTGATGAAGACAACATGGAAGAACTGATTCGACAGAACACCCGAGAAGAATTTTTGAGGAATAGTTTCTCGGATTTTTTATTTAAAACATGTTCGACATTTTTCTTAAATTTTTAAATGGTCTGTCTTATTGTTGGGAGTACCCTGTCTCGCGTGGAGACAGTAAGTGGCGAGTGAGATAATTAAGTCAACCTCCTCATGGCGTCGACGGTCTGTATTATTGTGGGAGCGCACAGCCTGTCATAGAGACAGTAAGGGAAAAATTAGTTCGGTATTGTTTGGGGCTTCCTTTACTTCATGAAGACAGTAGTCGCTTAGTTAAGTAATATTGGTGGGACCGCCCTGTCTATGTGGACACAACAATAACTATGTTAGTTAAGTCTGCTTTGTTGGGACAGGACAGGTGGCGAACTGTGGCGGAACTAACTTCAGACTTTATTGCTGGGCAGAGTACAAATGTGTCTGAACACACAGCGCACCGAACACTCCTAACGATGGGCCTCCGCAGCCGACGACCCATGCATGTGCCAATGTTAACACCACGACATCGGTAACTACGACTGAAATGGGCACGTGACCATCGTCACTGGACATTGGCGCAGTGGCAGAGCGTTGCATGATTTCACGAAGCCCGATACCTTCTTCACCATTATGCCGAGGGCAGGAGTGTGCGAATCCGTCGTTGGGGAACAGCTTCTTGACACCTGTACTGCGGACGGAGACATGTTGGTGGTTGCTCTGGGGAACATTCAGGTGGGCATCCACGGGTTCAATGCATCTCGTGCAAGGCACCATGAGGGCCAATAAGTATCGTACACTGGTTGCAGACCACGTACAACCCTTCATGACTACCATGTTCCCCAACGGCAGTGGCATTTTTTAACGAGATAATGCGCCACGTCACAAGGCCATGAGCGTGATGGAGTGGTTCGAGGAACACAGTGGCAAGTTGCAATTGATGTGCTGGCCCCCCAACTCGCCAGATCTGAACCCGATCGAACACATCTAGGATGTGATTGAACGTGGCGTCAGAACTCATCGCCCACCTCCCCGGAATTTACGGTAATTAGGTGTGCAGATGTGGTGCCAACTCCCTCCATCGACCTACCAAGCCCTCTTTGTTTCCATGGTAAGACGCGTCGCGGCTATTATCCCTGCCGAAGGCCGACATACCGGCTATTAGGTAGGTGGTCATAATGTTGTGGCAGACCAGTGTAGTTGAGCCAGCCTCCGCGTGGCGTCTCTGGTGTGCCTTGTTGTTGGGAATGCCCCGCCTGTCCTGGCGACAGTAAGCGCCGAGTGCTCTAGTTGAGGCAGCGTCCGCTTGGAGGCGCTCGTGGTGGAGACAGTGTTGTACCCCGGAAGCTGGATGGGAGCGGGGTCCAGTCTGGTCGATGGTCATTATACTTTATAATGGAGCGATCGGTGGGCAGGAAGCGCCGCCCCGCAATTACCAAACCACCGCCCCCACCTGCCTTCACTGTACCGACTTTAAAGTCCGCTTCGGTATGTCACATAGCCTATTCCTATAATACACTCTAACTGTATATTTCACACTACTGGCCAATACATTACCGTAAGTAAAACTGGTGGCAATTGAGGAACGCGCGCAATGCACGTAGTCATACTGTCAAGTTTCTGGATAGTCCTTTCAAATAATGCTGATTGTAACTTCATTAATTAGTTCCTTTATTAACAGTTTTTACAGTTCGGCCTCCAGGTGATTTTACCTTTCGCCAAACAATAGTAACTAACACAACTTCTGAAAGGAGTTCGATTAAATAACACGATCGTCGATTCAATTTTCTACTCGCTTTTATTTTGTCCAAATCTTATATAACAAACACGGATAGAATCAAACTTCGTCCAGAGATACTAAAGAACATTACAAAGCAATTCCAGCGATTAAACTCACAAACAACGATTATAAAACTTTTAAGAAATACTGACGAAGGATCTTCCTGCTCTCCTCTGCCGCAAGTTTAAATAAGCGCCAGAGAAACATCCTGAACACAACAAACTTCGTCCAGAGATACTAAAACGCATTACAAAACAATTCCGCCGAAACTCACAAATTACGACTCTGCTTCAAAAACGGTCTTCCATTCAAAGATAAA
Source organism: Vandiemenella viatica (assembly GCA_031002005.1). Classification (NCBI taxonomy): domain Eukaryota; kingdom Metazoa; phylum Arthropoda; class Insecta; order Orthoptera; family Morabidae; genus Vandiemenella; species Vandiemenella viatica. The sequence goes on along the minus strand of CM061914.1, from coordinate 168,195,060 downwards.
CATATTGGATCGAGGCCTGAGAAACAGAATAAAATTACATCTCGAAAATAAGTAATTCTTGGGGGAGGTTAGGAAATCGGGCGAGGGTTTGTTGAAGAAGTTGAAAAAATGACTCGGCAGAAAAGAATCCGCAAAAATGGTTGCCCAGTCCATTTTTTGGACCCAGGGTTCAAGAGACAAGGATTTGGGAAGATCAGTCGGTTCCAGGAATCTTATAACATTATGATTACAGGGGTAAAGAGCCTAATTATGTCGTTACCTGTTTTAGGGCACAGCCAGACCTTTACTTTGAGGAGTCTGAATAAGAACCTTGTTTACTTAACTCACCACCAACTCCAAGTTCTTCTATTTGGAACAAGTCTGTCAATGTCTTCTAGTTCCAGATGCGACAGCTTTGGCTATTACAGATATGGGAACCTCTTCTACCGAGCAACTTGAACCTTCTAGTGCGGTGGGATGAAAGAAAGAGAATATTTCAAAACTTGTACAAATCACTATTAAAAGATTTGCATTTCAGCAACAATTGTACCGACCAAAAGAATTTTTTGAAAGCCAGAAAATGATGTTGGTTCAGTTCATAAAAAAAATTAACGCCAATGATTTCTGAAAGTAGTAGTAATTGGTGTAATTTTTCGTAAATTACATCATTATATTGCAAATTTAGTTTTTGATTTGTTTGAATAATAAAATTACAAATTAATCTCTAAATACAAATTCCATTATTTTAATTATTACTAGCTAGTAAACTCCTCCCCGTCAGTTAATAAACTCGCCACCAGTCTTCAAAACACCGTGCGAAAAGAATCGGTTCCCATCAACGAGTTGGCAGACTCCAAGCTATTCATGAAAAAGAATCTATCAACCAAGCACAAGCAGAAACGTATTGTTTTACTCAACTAACAAGGTAATTACCGCTATGCGTATGCTCTTCAAAAATTTTGTTATTTGTTAGTACAATTCAGCATTGAATTAATTAAGTTTGTGAATCTTGAAAACGATATCTGCAAATTAAATTTATAAACAAGTTAGACATTACCTGCCTGCGAGAGAACTAAAGCCTATTGTGGAGTAGTTCACAGAGCAAGACATAACAATATAGAGACCTACATGCGCAGTCCGTATGTTCGCCCATAGGCAAAAACTAAGTAACAGATTTTAACGAAGCTGCAAATAGTGGTAGCTTATGCCAGTGGTTAGGATATAGAATACGTTTTATCCAGTTTAATGATATCTATAATTCCCGATGTCATAGAAGTCAAAACAGTCCAAAACGGTAAATTATGATGAACTTCTCGTCTCTCTGTCGCCGAAGCACACAATAATTAATGAATGGATTTTAACTAAACTGGACATTGTTCTAGTTTTATTTCTATTATTATTTCTCCGCGATTCACTGAAAGTGGGTGGTGGAGGGTGCGTTGCACCTATCCTAATGTCAAATCGTTTACGTATCGGTCGGGATATAAGGGATGTGGCAGGAGGCGCCCATGGGTTATTTGGGGAACCATCCCGGCATTCGCCTGGAGTGATCTAGGAAAATCAAGGAAAAACCAGATCAGGATGGCAGGAGAGGTTTATCGAGAGCTACTCCTGTCGGATTCTAAGTTTTCTCGCTGGAAATATACTTCTTATTCTGTTCGCCATCCCCCCAGTAAAAAATTAGTATAGAAAAGAACAGGCGGGACCTGTTTTCTCTTATCTTATTTTCTCAGACATGCCCCAAGATACAGAGGCCAAACCAGTCCAAATAGTTTAATAAACATTCGCGTAGCTTTCACTGGTTAGGATGTGGGATACCTAACGAAGGCGCAGAAGCCAAAACAGACCAACACGGTCCGGTACAATCAAATACAAAAGTTGGAGAGGGTGCGAAGAAGGGCTGCTAGATTTGTCTCTGGAAATTACCGCAAAACACAATCAGCAATTGATATGATAAAGCAGCTGGAATGGGATTCACTGGAAGACAGTGGGAGGGAGTAGAGAATCATGGGAGTGTATAGGGCGTATATTGGTGATGAAGATATTGGTGGGAGAATTAGGAAAGGTGTGTGGTAGGGAAAAGACGACCATGATCACAAACTGTCACTCGATGTCAGTCATGAGGGTGTGGGAAGATTTTCTTTCGCAGGTAAGAGGATAAGGGATTGAAACAAATTACCAAGAGAAATGGATAATTTACCAAAAGCGCTAAAAGAATTTAAAATTTAAATTAGTAGAGGGGAAAAGTAGGTGGGAAAGAGGTAATGAAAACTGGGTGTGCAGGGAAATTGGCACCGGAGCAAGAGCTACATCACAGAGGGTGGTGTAACGGTTAGCGTTCTGGACTCGCATTCGGGAGGAAGCCGGTTTGAATCCCCGTCCGAGCATCCAGATTTGGGTTTTCCATGCTTTCCCAAATCACTCCAGGCAAATACCGGGATGCTTTCTTCAAATGGCCATGGCCGAATTTCTTCCCATTCCTTGCCCCCCCCCCCCATCCTTTCCCGTCTCTAAAGACCTCGCTCTTAAGAGACGTTAAGCAATTTAAAAAAAGTGCTACATCGCAAATAAATTAATTTAAATTTGAAATTTTTATCTCTGTCGTCGCCAGCGAACTCAATCGCCCAGGAAATGTTGACAGGTACACGAGATGGTCGAGACTGGCAGTTCAGAAGATATCCGGCATTACAAGGACAGAATGGTTGGACGTCAGGAAGGTTTTGGCGTGTTGGAATCCAGAAAATTTGATAACGGCTCAAAGCCAGGGAGCATTCAGTCTACAGAAATGCTCCTCCAATCCAGTAGATTTATCCCAGAATCAAAGCAACAGTCAATGCATCGGAAGAAGGACAGTTCTTTTTGTTCAGAAAAGGCGTATGCTGTTCGTTCTGCAAGGAAAGCGATGTTGTCTACTTATTGGAATACAGAGGATATTCTGGATATAGATTTCTTGAAAACGTGTGAAACCGTTGTTGGATTGTATTATGGCTAATCTTCTGAAAGAGTTGCGAGCAGCAATCAACGGATAGAAAAGAGAAAAGCTGTCGAAAATAGTCCCTCCTTCATCCCGACATCGCTCCCTGCATTTCAGGAATGTTGGTTTCAGTTGATATAAAAAAAAACCCGCTGTTCACCCCATGTGGACTTCTCACGCTTTCAGCCTGACAGCCATTTCAAGTCATATTATGACGTCATACGTGCTGCCACAACATTTTTTAACATCCTCGTGAAATCCTTTTACGAAGATGGCATCGGAAAACTAGATATGGCACTGAGGAAAAACTGGGCAAGTGTTTCGTATTTGCATTTTATTTCGTATAACCAATACAGCCAACTGCAGTGACTTAGGGACCGAGGCGAGAGGGTGGAAAAAGGGTAGAAGCGTTTGAAAAGGTGGATGTGGAAGGGAAAGAAGAGTATAAGCTGGATGGAAAATGTGAGTAATGTATTGTGATGGAAATGGCGAGGGGGGGAAACTACTGCAAGTCATAAGTGAAAGAAAGTAGAACTGGACTGGACACTCGTTGGGAGTGGAGCATTTGTTAACAGACGCCTTGGAAGGAGGGGAATGAGAGAAAGAAGGAGGTACAAGATCACAGATAACAACAAGGACAACATAGACTTGAAGAGGAGGGCAGGAAGAAGGGGAGCATGGAGAATTGTCAACTGGAAACTTGTCTTAGTGCAGAACACTGATGACGGTGACACGAAAGCATCGGAACTTTGTTGGAGGTTGCGTCACGATCTCTTTTCATTCCTTCCGTCTTATGCCTCGTCGACGTCTAGGTCTTTAGAGGCTGGAAAGGATGGGGGAGGGGACAAGGAACGGAAAGGAATTCTACCGTGGCCTATTTGCAGCAACCATCCCGACATTTGCACGGATAGATATTGAGAAATCATGGAACATTGAAATGTGGATGTTCGGAAGGGGATTTGAACGCCAGGCCCGACGGTAACTCTCGGTGTAGCGATCTCAGAGAGGACTATGTTGAAAAATACGACGGATGATCAGAAACTAAAGTTACAAAGCATGCAGTGTAACTTGTATATTTCATTTCATACAACCAATGCAGCCAACTGACAGTACATACATGACGCTATCGGATTAGGCAACAATTGCTTTGTGGAATGAATCTGAATATTCCCTCATGGTAAAAATCTTGTCCTTGCGTGTTCAGCCACGCTGTTGAGAAGTGTTTCATCTCCTCGTCTGAAGTAAATCGTCTACCTCCTACGTGCTCCTTCAAATAACTAACAAGGTAAAAGTCACTGCGATCTTCGACGGTGACGTCTTCTCTACCGACCTCAAACGTTCGATACTATTCTGTGACATGCTGACGAGACATTACATTCTCTCCGTCAACATCTACCAGCTGCATGCCAACTTCATTCGTAATTACAAGTTTCAACATTGAATAACTGAGAGGATTTCTTCGCGTGACTAGTTTTAAAAACGAGTCGCCATTTGTGCTTACCCACAACTACCGCTGAAACTCTGCACAGTTGCATGTCTTAGAATTACCGCCGCTGATGACTTCTCTCCAACAGACGACATTGCAGGATTGTCGGCTTGCGACCTTAGTTACTGGTCACCCCTCGTGAAGTATTGATCCAGTGTGTTCGTGTGAGGCGCTACACGTGTAGTCACCTGCGGCCTGGACAGACGTGATCTGCCTCCGGCGGCGAGGCACGCATCGAGCATGCCGGTCGTGGAGAGACCCGGGCACTTGTCCATGAGCCAACAGGATGGACAGCCCACACCGATCCAACAAGAGCCAACAACCCAGACGCGACACCGAGAATCTATTAGCCCTGGCAGCTTCCAAACGGTGGGACCACATCCAGATCGCTGCATATCTGCAACCATTCAGAGACTTTTTTTGAAATTTTTGTGATTATTTTATTTGTTAAAAGTAAAAGGGACAGGTCCATCACTTCTAGACACCGGCTGGAAGACCTGGAATCAGTAGCGTAACAATACGGTGGCAGAATGGGCAAAATACCACAGGCCCTTAGCCGGAGTGGGGCCCTGATAACCGGCCGGAGGGGTCCCCCTGCCCAAGAGGGCCTTTGCTCATTGTCGCCGCCCACCAAAGAATGATCACCCATAAATTGAGTAATCTGCCATGAGGGAGGGCCATATCCGATGAATTTGCCCCGGGCCCCAACGCGTATAGTTATGTCACTGCCGGCAATCTTATTCAGAGTTATTCTAAGCGGCGGTTGTATCACTTATCCCTCTTCCCTGTGGGCTGTTTCTTGGAGCTTCCATTTCTTTACCTTCTCCTCTCTCTCTCGGCAAAGGAGCTCCTACGAAGAGATGATGCTGCCTCCGGCATCTTTCTCAAGTTTTCTGCAAAGATATCAAGAGGAATACAGGATCAAGATTGGACAAAACGTTATAGATGGATCTGAGTGGTGGTGGATGAAGATAGGTGTAGTAAACCCGGGATGTGATGATGGTGGCTGCAACCACGAACTATTAGTGACTGAGAATCGCACTACATCAAATGGCGTGGCTCAAAAATGACCATCACTAAATACCTCTTTCAGTTTTAATCCTTAGGGCTCGTCGACCTTGAGGTCACTAGAACTGGGAGAACATGGGACAAAGAACCTGAAGGAATGTAAGCTATCCAGTCATTGGTCGCCAAACGTAAGCTACCAATTATCCTTGAAAATGGTCAGCCAAGTGATAGCTAACCACTCCGCTAGTGGATAATGGCGTATTATTTAGAAGAGAAAGGCCCAATTATCTTCTCTCAATACAGGCAAGCTGTTAGCTCGGATAAACATATTGAGAGGTATTTTGACATGGTCTAGAAATGAAAAAGTCACGGTTCTGGTCGAAATACACACAACTTTTAAGACATTTACGTTACATTGAAACAAATATCCGATACATTTCACAAGCTGTTTTAGCTTTTGTACGTATAGGGAGCCTGTGCCTGTGGTATACAACCTTCTCCAAGCGCGCAACACACTCACTGCCCCGCGCCCTGCCATGCTACAATGCAGGCGCCAATCAACAGTCGCTGACACACAGCTGTGCTGGCCAGCGTCAAAGATGGTTACTTCCATAAAACAACGCTATTCTATCCCGGTTACTAAACAAACTACAGACTGTGCAAACCCAACATTGTTACAAATCGAGTTCCAAGCAGTAATACAATTATTTAGGATGTTTATATCTAATAAATGTTACACCATCCTCATTCGGCATCCTTCAATAGATGGCAGCCCACAACAGTCGTTGTCCTGCATCTACTTAGAACTAAATCGTTACAAGCGGAGCCGTAGCGATGGAAACTGAGTGTGAGTGAGAGTGATGTCCCTAAAGGTGGGTTCCCATGACGTCTTGTAACGAAGGCGGGGCGGGACGGGACGGATACTCAACAACACGCCATGGGAACAGGGCCGCCTCTGCTAGCGGATATGAGACGCAGCTACCCACTCTGTGTCGGTAAACATCACAGGAGTGTGTAGCGGTGTGCGCTGTTGCCATCGGTTTGCAGCAGCGGTGCGCAGCCCTTCTGTTGCTGCAAAGTGCTCTGTGCCAAACAACACTAGGCAGCGTGGTGGGTAGGCGGCGAGGTAGTGAGGGCTAACCTGCGGCGCGCGCTCGTCCCTACATTTCGGCTAATGAGGTGCGGCCTCTGTTACAAGAGGTCGTGGGAACACGGCTTAAGACGTACGTGCTGTTTCCCTGTGAAAGGTTCATAATCCTGTCTTTGCCCGCCTTGTTGGACGAGATCATTGGAACACCATGACTGATGACTAGAGGCCGCATTATATGCATTTGCATATTTGCATAGGCATTTGCATATTAAGCCCATTTTCACCGGATATTGCATTTTTTACCTAAAACCAAGGGATGATGCATATTTTTGATATATTTACAATATTTTTCGGCACTGTTGTAGTTAATGAATAAAATCTTACGTTGTAGCCGGCAAAACCTACTAGCAGCACAGCTGTCAGTCTACGACGACTCCCTGAAGAACTACGACCCACGTTTGGGAATGTAAATAAACTGATTTCATCATTAAAGAAAACGTTACTTAAGGCACATTCTCGTAAAAACGCCTATAAAAAAATTGACAAATGTGTCTTTTCTTCCGGAACCAATGGTAACTCGATGGGCGACGTGGGTTGAAGCTGTAATGTTTTACTATGAACATCTCGAGGTCACTAAAAGGTGCAGTAAACGACTTTGATAGTGGAGAGGCTATGACAGTTTTTCAGTACAAGGAAGCATTTAATAATTCTAGTATTAAAACCATAGCTGTGGTTAACACTCATTTTCCCTACATACCTGCGATTTTTTAAAATCTTGAAACTCAAGATTTGACGTTGACTGAATCTATTCAGTTAATGAATAAAATCCGCATTGCCAGAGGTATTCCTGTGTAAACTTAGAGTGAAGTTTGAAAATATTTTGAACAATAACCAAGGTTTTGAACCTTTTTGCCAAATTGATAGTTTTAGTAATGGGACGGGTGAACTTTTTCCAGACACAATGACTGCTAACACAACAGCCAATTTCAAATACTGCCCAGTTATATCAGAGAATGTGGAACGGTCCATAGCCACTTATAAAAATATTTTGAGAGATCGAAGAAATAATCTTACTAATGAATATTTGGAACAGTACCCGATTATTTACATAAGTAAAAAAAAAGTTAAAAAATTGTAAATTATCGAATTCATAAATGTTATTCAACTACTTACTAATTGCATGGTGATTCTGGAATTAAAATTACTATTCTAACGTGGCATATTTTGACACTTTTCATGCATATTTTAAGCATTTTTTATGCATATTTGCATGCATACTTTAGATTTTTGTGTTTCATATAATTCGGTCTCTACTGATGATTGTGTTTTGCGAGGAATCATTTGGTTCGAGCTCCACAGGTGGAACGAAACATCTTTGTTAGGGATTTGGCAAACAAGAAGGAGAGGTGGTGTGTGATTCTTGATTCCTAAGCACCAGATTGTTTGACGAAGGACTTCGCTATGCCAAACCTCTCTGCAGTGCGTATGGCATTAGGGTATGCGACACACGTGATTTGTCCTTCGGATGTGGCTGTTAATCTCGGCTGCCTTTTGGTGTCTTTCGAAAAGGTGGTCCTGAAGGTGGTGCACTGGATTTCACCCTCTTCTTGCTTCATCACTCGTCCACAATACAATACACTCAAAACGCATACCATCGCTGTCATACACCAATACAGTAATACTTTCGAACACTTTCACACTGCAGAAGGCAAAAGTTTTTTTTTTTTTTTTTTTTTTTTACTTAAGGCTTTACGCCTTGTCGACGTCGAGGTCATTAGAGGCGGGAAAGGACTGGGGACAAGGAACGGGAAGGAATTCGGCCATGGCCATTTGAAGGAAGCATCTCGGCATTCGCCTGAAGTGATCTGGGGAAACCATGGAAAACCCAAATCTGGCTGCGCGGCCGGAGATTCGAACCGCCGTCCTCCCGCATGCGAGGCCAAAACGTTAGCCGTTCACCCACCACGCTCGGTAAGCAATAAAAAGGAAACTACCATTTTTTTGATCTACAAACGAATAATTTTCCTGTTTTTCGCTCTGCTACTTTCCAGAAGTCGAAATTATACATCAATAAAATGTTTATACACACTGAAAGTCGTTTTACAGACTTAAATAGATAATTGGCACTAAAATATTTTTCTATCGTGATTTGATTCTTACTCGGGTTTGCCTATCTGCGTTGAACGACTACAATCGTCTTAATTTACCGAGGTTATATAGCAGGCAAATAAAACGGACGGTTTTATTAGTATTCCAATAGTTATCGTTTATGGTCTATGGCAAAAAGAGATATCGTTGTGTCAGTTATGGAAGACCACCCACGGGTTCTGGTACGGCCACAGTGAAGGCCAGGTCACCGGAGTTTATCTCCGTCAGCGGGAATCACAGAGCAGAATTCGCGGAATGAGAAAGGTTTAGCTTTGACTTGGAAACTAATGTGTGCGCGAGATGTCGACGGCACAAAGATGCCACTGGTTCCCCATTGCACTTACAACTAGCACTGAACATATACCATGGAAGATGGTGCTGGTTCCACATCGCACTTACAACTAGCACTGAACATATACCATGGAAGATGGTGCTGGTTCCCTATCGCACTTACAACTAGCACTGAACATATACCATGGAAGATGGTGCTGGTTAGTGGTTCCACATCGCACTTACAACTAGCACTGAACATATACCATGGAAGATGGTGCTGGTTCCCCATCGCACTTACAACTAGCACTGAACATAAACCATGAAAGATGGTGCTGGTTCCCCATCGCACTTACAACTAGCACTGAACATATACCATGGAAGATGGTGCTGGTTCCCAATCGCACTTACAACTAGCACTGAACATATACCATGGAAGATGATGATGGTTCCCCATCGCACTTACAACTAGCACTGAACATATACCATGGAAGATGGTGCTGGTTCCCCATCGCACTTACAACTAGCACTGAACATAACATGGAAGATGGTGCTGGTTCCACATCGCACTTACAACTAGCACTGAACATATACCATGGAAGATGGTGCTGGTTCCCTATCGCACTTACAACTAGCACTGAACATATACCATGGAAGATGGTGCTGGTTCCACATCGCACTTACAACTAGCACTGAACATATACCATGGAAGATGGTGCTGGTTCCCTATCGCACTTACAACTAGCACTGAACATACCATGGAAGATGGTGCTGGTTCCACATCGCACTTACAACTAGCACTGAACATACCATGGAAGATGGTGCTGGTTCCCCATCGCACTTACAACTAGCACTGAACATAACATGGAAGATGGTGCTGGTTCCACATCGCACTTACAACTAGCACTGAACATATACCATGGAAGATGGTGCTGGTTCCCTATCGCACTTACAACTAGCACTGAACATACCATGGAAGATGGTGCTGGTTCCACATCGCACTTACAACTAGCACTGAACATATTGGAAGATGGTGCTGGTTCCCCATCGCACTTACAACTAGCACTGAACATAAACCATGAAAGATGGTGCTGGTTCCCCATCGCACTTACAACTAGCACTGAACATATACCATGGAAGATGGTGCTGGTCTCCCAATGCAATTACAACTAGCACTGAACATATACCATGGAAGATGATGATGGTTCCCCATCGCACTTACAACTAGCACAGAACATATATTCCATGGAAGATGGTGCTGGTTCCCCATCGCACTTACAACTAGCACTGAACATATACCATAGAAGATGGTGCTGGTTCCCCATCGCACTTACAACTAGCACTGAACATACCATGGAAGATGGTGCTGGTTCCACATCGCAATTACAACTAGCACTGAACATACCATGGAAGATGGTGCTGGTTAGTGGTTCCCCATCGCACTTACAACTAGCACTGAACATATACCATGAAAGATGGTGCTGGTTCCCCATCGCACTTACAACTAGCACTGAATACATATACCATGGAAGATGCCACTGGTTCCCCATTGCACTTACAACTAGCACTGAACATATACCATGGAAGATGGTGCTGGTTCCCTATCGCACTTACAACTAGCACTGAACATATACCATGGAAGATGGTGCTGGTTCCACATCGCACTTACAACTAGCACTGAACATATACCATGGAAGATGGTGCTGGTTCCCCATCGCACTTACAACTAGCACTGAACATAAACCATGAAAGATGGTGCTGGTTCCCCATCGCACTTACAACTAGCACTGAACATATACCATGGAAGATGGTGCTGGTTCCCAATCGCACTTACAACTAGCACTGAACATATACCATGGAAGATGATGCTGGTTCCCCATCGCACTTACAACTAGCACTGAACATATACCATGGAAGAAACGAGCAAATCCCAGGATTCCGGAAAATAACCAAATGTAATGTAATCACGAAAAGGTGAACGCCATATTGATGGAATTGTCGAAGGTAGACAAGCCCATTCCGTTCTGGAACCTTGACCCTTATAGTATGGAATCATCGCGTCGGGTGATTGCGGACAGCAGACTCGGCGCCTTCTGCTAAATGGTAACCCAGCCGATATGGTGATCACCGCAAATCATCATCGTTTTGATCAACCCAGTGTCGCCACCGAGCATGGTGGGTGAACAATTAACGTTCTGGCCTCGCATTCGGGAGGACGCGGGTTAGATTCCCCGTCCGGGTATCCAGATTTGGGTTTCCCATAGTTTCCCCTAATCACTCCAATTGAATGCCGGGATGCTTCCTTCAAAAGGCCATGGCCGAATTTCTTTACGTTCCTTGTCCCCCATCCCATCCCGCCATTACGTCGACGAGGCGTAAAGCCCAATCAAAAAAAGGGTCACCCTAGAGAAAATCTTATTGCCCCGCTGAGCTTAATCAATGGACGTACAGAAAACTCTCAAAACTGGTGCAACATAAACCCGTTGTTGGATTTCAAGATATTTGTTAATTGTGTCATACTATGGTTAATAACATTTGATGAAGAATAATTTATTATTAAACTGTGTTGTCAATATGTAAAGCAACATCCCTAATCCTCATATCAGCAATTTGAATCATTAGTAATATTTTTGTTGATGATTTACGCGAACAACATGTAATTCAGTTCTTAACTTGAGGTGTACTGCTCAACACGGATGACCGCCAGTCGTTTGACTGCTCCACGGCGCAGCCTCTGGTTTCGCTTCCAGTGACGAGGGGTCAAACGTTTTTACAGCCCGCGATGCGAGTGCACTTGAGCGTTTGGAATGAACAATAAATCGAAGCTGGCCGATCAATTAGCGGCGCATTACAGCCATTAGCGGCTCTTCCGTCCTGTCGGTGAGATCAAGGCGTCCTGGCGAAAGCGATTCTCATTCAGGAAACAACCAAATATTTCACTACTTCCGTCTCCAGGAACCCGAGAAATGCTTACTTTGCATTTTATTCCTTATAGCAAAGGGAACATCCACGAACTACGTGGTCCCATTTTGGCTTCCTTTGAACCCCCTCCTCTGAACCCTCCCTCTCCATCCCCCTCCCCTCACGTATCCTGACGTGGTTTTTGTCTCTACACCCACCGGGATCCTCAAGGAATTCCGGAGGACGTGGATCCCGCTGAAGATCTGTCCTAAAAACCTGACTTTCATACTGTAGTTAGCAGTAGCGTAGTAAAATTTGTAATAAACTAGTGGTGGTGGATTAATTAAGGGGTTATGTTACTAATATTAGTTTTTCTTTTATTAAAAATTAACCTACATGTAGTCAAGCACTTAAGTTTTTGTAATAAAATGCATATACTTACAACTGTACTCTAACTGTAAACAACAACTCACTTGATTCCGCTAGGTAGCGGAAATCTATGTAATAACAATCGTATTGTTATTGTAAATATGGCCTAATTTAGATACTACATGTTAGGCTGTAAAAAGTTGTAACAAAATCACCCCCCCTCCCACCTCCTCGCGTGGCACGTAGCTTATTTCCCTATTGTTGCAGAAGACATTTTGTACTGTTTTCTCTTGACATACTATCGTAAATTACATACGGAGATAATTAAATGACGGGAATAAATATTCACATGCTGTTCTTATTATAACTGTGATAAATAATACGAATGAGAAGCTACTTGAGTTGGCTAGGAACAACCCCCCATCCTCTCTCCTCTCTCCCCCCCCCCCCCATCCCACGTAGCCCAGCGTAGCTTTCTACCCAACCGCTGCCCCTCTAGACCAATACACGTAGTTTATGGACGCTTCCAGACGTCGTGATGTCTTTCAGGGTATTACTTTTTCCCTCCTGGGCTTCGCGCCTCGTCGACATCAAAGCAAAGTCATTAGCATCGGGAGAAGGGGCGAGGAAAAGGGACGGGAGGGAATTCAGCTATGGACTTTTAAAGCAACCTTCTCCCCTGAAGAAGGCCAACCGTGGAAAACTGAAATCTGGATTTATTTTAGTGATAAAAATAATCACTAAAGGGAACTTTTTACATCAAAATGAATAAAACAGAACAAATGTAGTAAACAGGGTTCCCAATGGCTATCGGAATGCCAATTTTTGGATAAAGATAGTTTGGAAGTGTTTAAAAAAAAATTAAATGTTTGTGTCTATTAATATGTTTCGTTGAGCAAGAAAACTGTTACGTTGTTTTTTATTTTATTTTTTATTTTTGACTTATGGCCTGGCGCCATGGCCTTTTGAAGGAAGCATCCCGGCATTCGCGCGGAGTGATTTCGGGAAACCATGGAAAACCCAAATCTGGATGCCCGGAAGTTCTTTCGTCTGTGGTCAATGAATAGCAGCAACGCTGGATGTCAAGTCAGAGATGGTATCAAATTGTTGAACTGATTAAAATGAAATGGACTGCGTGTTATATAGAAACTAATAATACCAGTATTACTCATGATAAATGTTAAGAAGAAGGACATTAATATGTGCTGTTAATTTATGAAGTGAATATATAAATTGTTGAAACTAAACAGAATGTGGATTGTGATAAATAAATATTGCAATACAAGAAGCAGAAGAATTTGAGCATTGATGGAAAAGGAATGACCAATTTAAATATGATTAAATTCTATTTTAGTTAAATGGTTATGAGATCAATTTCCAAGATTTTATTTTATATTTTTAAATAATATAGTATTATATAGTGTGGTTCAGTTTTTAGAACATATTACATGCAAATACAAGAGCCTGGTAGGTAATTACGATAAAGGAATAGTAATGCCATAAAGTCTCATTTTACGGGATGAAGAAAGAAAGACTTCCGTTCCCAAGCTGCTCATGCCAGAAAAGGCGTCAGTAAAAAAACGTAGTCATTTTACATCCAAAGTTGTTTTAGAGAAAATTGAAAAAACAAATCCTAAAAAGATTTGAATAGAGCAAAAAACTACTGAAGGAGCAAAGATGACACTAGATGCCTTAGAAATGTGGTGCTCGGTGTCTTATACCAACTGGTTGTTAACTTAACACATCATTCGTCCTGATGCCTTCCTTGATGAAGGGAAATTGGAAGGTAAACGGAAGCTACGAAGACAGAGATCTGAGTTTTTTAATGGCATGATAGGACGATACGATACATTCATAGATCCCAGTATAAGAGACTGGCTCTGTGGGATGTAGAAAATTGTCGATTTTCAATCAAATAATTGCTAAACAAAACAAAATAGATACACAATCCAAGTGTACAGTTGTAGAAGAATATATCAACCGCCTTTAGGCAAACTACTCGCAGCTGTTTTATTGATACCTTAGAAATAAATGCTTCGGTAGAGTATAAGACGTCGCTTAATATTCTTTCATTTTTTTTTATGATCCTTATTCTTTCCCTTGCCAGACATTTAAGACGTATTTAGAGCTTGCTTATTGAAGATATGTGTACCCGTATAACTGACCCATGTTTGAACAGATTACAAGGACTTGTAATCCTTGCGAACATCATTTTTAGTCTACTGCTGTAATTTTGTATTTTACAGTTAGTTTCAAACAGATTATTGTGGTGGTATATATACTCGGCCTGCGATGTTAAAAATCCTAACCTGTTGAACCACTGTCTGCATGAACTTCTACTGCTAGCATATAACTTTTATTACTCGCTTCTTGTTTTTTTTGCTTTGAGTTAGTTGAATTGACCCAGAATATTATTTCGTCGAGGAGTGAAAATAAGCAAAATAAACTAGTTTCTTTATATCAAGATAACCTATTGCTGAAATTAAAAATGTGGCTGCACCCAATCGCTTTAATTGATCAGACACATGCACTCTCCAATTTAAATTATGATCAATAACCAAGCATAGAAGTTCACACTCTCTATCTCTCAAATTGGTTGGTCTTGCAAATTTTAAGTCTATGTCTGTTGTTGATCTGTGTGATGTACTGCATTTCCCATTATGAGTTTTATCAAAGTTGAAAGGCAAACTATTAGCTGTGAACCAATTATTACTTTGGTCAAAGACATGTTTTGAAATACATTCAGTAGAGAAATCTGGAGTATTTTTAATTCCTATGCTTGTATCGTCTGTAAATGGGACAAATTTTGAGTCTTACACAGAGTAGATCGTTTATATATATATATATATATTTTTTTTAAAATGTTTTTTTATATATTCATAATAAAGTGTTACATTTATAATACATAAAATTACTTACAATTAATTTCTAACATGATTAACATAATATGTAATATAGATTTAAATATTTTATTATACTGCAATTTGTGATGTTATCGTATTTTCCAGAAAGACTCCGAACTTTTCTTTGTATTTTGTTGTCCTTTTCATCACCCACATCTTGATTTTCATTGTGGACAAGTAGTCTTCTAAATTCTTCGTTTTGCTCTGTAAAATATAAAACATGGTTTGACCCAGTATCCAAATGCACGAGTTGTGTTTTTCTTGAGGAGCTATCTTGATCTCTGGTCGTACAACTATCCTGGTGTCTACATTCATCGGTGGTACTTGTAAAAGGGCTGCTATAGCATGCTTTGTCCACATCCATATTTGGTATGCCTCACCACATTGGAAACGATGTAGAAGTGAGTCGATATTTCCACAATTTTCACATCTATCAGTTGCCTTGAAATGTATTCGAAATAATTTCTCGTTTGTTGGAATTGTTTCATTAACCACTTTGTACCATAAAGCTCGTATGTCTGAAGGCAGGTTCTTGTTAAAAATATTTGACCAAACAATCCCCCAATTAGTATCTACATATTTTGTTTCTATCTTGTTGCGTGGGGCATTAATCGTTAATATTTTGTAGATTTCTTTTGTTGTTTGTGGGGGTTTTTGTAACTGAGCTGCTGTTATGTAACTAATTTCTAGAAAATAGTCCCTGATATGTTGGAAGTTTTTATCGATGTGGTCAATTCGTATTGGAGCCTCTGCACTTGCGGGTCTGTATGTATTCACTAATTGAGATGTGAGACTGTCCTTCGTCTTCATAATTTTGTTCATCGCTCGTAGAAAAAGCGCTTTGCATTTGATGTTGGTATTAATAACATTCAAACCTCCGCTGCTGTTGGGCAAGGTTAATGTCTGAAAGTTTACTTTAAAAAGTTCACCTTGGCATAGAAACCATGAGATTGCTCGTTGTATGTTTTGTGTTATGGCTTTGGGGGCAGGAAGAATCTGCGCTAAGTAATTTATTTTGCCAAATATTGATAATTTAACTAAAGTTGCTTTTTGTATTATGTTACTCTGCTTACTTTTGTACCCTTGGAGCGTTCCCCTGACGGTATTTAAAACCTGGCGCCAATTATTTGCACTCATTTTGTGAGGGTTGGCTTCAAGCCATACACCTAGAGATTTGTGTTTATTTATTTGCATTATTCCATGTACTGCCAGGTTGCATTGGAGCCCTAACCCAATATGTAGGAAACCAGATTTATTAATATTCACTGTTGCTCCACTTGCACTCCTGAAAATTTTTAATTGATGACTGATAGTATCCACGTCTTCTTTGCTTGTGATATATACACCTAAATCATCTGCATAGGCAAGCCAAGTGTAACGTTTGCCATTAAAAATAATGCCACTGGTAGTGTTATGAATTTTATGTAATAGAGGTTCTATATAAATTTCGAACAGAATCATAGAAAGAGGGCATCCTTGCCTCACAGCTCTGCGCATGCGGAAACTTTGTGAAATCTCTCCATTTACAATAATCCTTGAAGTGACATTCGATATAAGTTTTTCGATAACGTTCGCAAACCCTTGTCCTAGCCTCATTTTAGTGATTGTTCTAAGTAGATACTGATGGTCAACACGGTCATAGGCCTTATCAAAATCTACAAAAAGAATTCCTGCTTTCATAGACTTTTGTGCTGCTAAACAAATTACGTCTCTATATTCCATAGTGGCATGTGAAATTCCTCGTTCCGATATACCTGATTGGTAAGATCCCAGGACTTTTGGTATCAGCTTTGCTAGTCTTCTTTTGAGGATGCGAGCAACAATTTTATAATCAGAATTTAATAGAGTTATAGGTCTTAATTTCTGAATTTCGTGAGTTCCAGGAGCCTTTGGGACCAGAATTATTATTCCTTCAGTAAAAACCGAAGGTAAGCTATCAAGAGTCCAGACTTCATTAAAAATTTCAAGCATTTTATTTTTGATGATATTCCAAAAACGTCTATAAAATTCCAAAGGAAATCCATCTATTCCCGGGGCTTTTCTCAATGCACCAGTCTTCAATGCTTGTTCCACTTCTTCTTGATTGAAGTATTGACAGAGAAGTTCTCGTTCGTCATCTGTAACTGCTGATCTCATCTCATTTAAAATTTCTTCTATGTCTTCTGTTCTTGCTGAACCAGCATTGTAAAAGTTCATGAAATGGTTTAAAATCGCCCTAGAAATGTCCTTTTGATTAATTAAACTCTCTCCCTCTGAAGATTTGATTTTGGTAATTAGTTGAGATTTACTTCTTTTGGTGGCTCTTATCAGATGGAAGAGCGAGGCTTTCTCCTCTTCTATAATGTCAGTGGGCTTAGAATTCATCAAAAGCGCTTCCATTTTTGACGCTTGCAGTTTATTAATTTTTGCTTTGTATTTCTTGATCATAATAGTGTCGTGAATTGTCGGTTCATCTTTTTGATAAAGCTCTCTCAGCAACAGTGGCCCCGATATAGAACCCTGAGGTACTCAACCAGGGCCGGCGTTATTGGGGGAGGGGGGAGGGGTAAGCGGGTCAAATGTGCCGGGCCCGGCAGGTTGATGGGGGGCCCGACCACCGGCTGGAGGGGCCCCCGACAAGTTGTAGAGCTACAAAAAAAAAAAAAAAAAAAAAAAAAAAAAAAGTTCGTCGATTTGGTCTGAGGGAGGATCCGAGGTCCCTAACCGACGAGTTGGCCAAGGCCCCCCCCCCCCCCAACTGGTTAAGTGACTGGTTAAGTGACTGGTAACAAGCCTATCCCGGGCCCCAAAATCCTAGCACCGGCCCTGTACTCAACATCTGATCTATAGCATCATATAAAAACATTGCTAACTAACCTTAATACTGAATAACATGTACTTCAGCCTGAGGGGGTTTCGAACCACGGACAGTTTAAAGAAGGCTTCGTTAGGAGTGAAGATGAGGTTAAGCCTTCGGTAAATTTCTGCTGGTAGCGGGGCTACCAGCGGGTACATTTCGAAGCGAATAAAAGCTGTGCACGGGAGTATAGTGGCGGTGGCATTCATAGCTCTCAGAGAGAGCCGTGTTATTACGTCGGAACAATAGCTGCTAGTGACAGGCGCGACACTCTGTAATAATACCCAGCACCGCCACTCACAAAACAAAGTAGGATACCACACTCCAGGTGCACTAAAAGCATACAGACACTCTCGCTTCATTGGGTGAACCAGCAGGTATCACAAGGTTTCCGTGCCCATATCCAAACTACGGCACATTTTAAATGATTCCTCAGACTTCCACGGCCATCTTTGTTCATGATTAATTGACTTTCGGGTTTTGCCGCGTTGTTTATTTCATTACCTGAGCTTTCGGCTGGTATCCTACCGCCTTCGTCAGAGATATTGTTTATGTTGACATAGCAACGAGCGCCAAGCATCGCAGAGTAAAAGGCCGCTATCTTCGTTGATGTTGTTGGTATTTTTTAAAATTTCTGCTGCCTCTTTCACCCGTCGGGGCCACCACTGGTCTTCTCTCTACAGTAGCCTCGTTTCTTGAAATTTTATTTCATGCCCGGTATTAATAGCATGGCGGATTTGTCGCTGTTGTTATATTTGTAGTGGCGGATATGTTCTTTAAGTCTCTCCGCCACAGTGCGACCTGTCTCGCCGATGTACTGTATACACTGCCACAGCTGCAGGGGATTTCGTAAACACCCGTAAGCTGGTGTGGGTGTAATCTGCCTTTACCTTTGTCAGTGACTGACCAAGTTTGCAGTTAGCCTTATATACTATTCGCACCTCCACCCGCTTTAACAGTTTCCCAATCCGGTGTGTGATACCCTGTATGTATGGGAGACAGGCGAATTTTGTTGGCACATTAATATCAACAACATCAACGAAGATAGTGGCCTGTTACTCTGGCACTCGTTGCTATGTCAACATAAACAGTATCTCTGACGAAGGCTGTAGGATACCAGCCGAAAGCTCAGGTAATGAAATAAACAACGCGGCATAACCCGAAAGTCAATTAATTACGGTACATTTTGTTGTCACGTATCCACAACTCAGAATTAATTAATCCCAACGATATCTTAAACCAGCTAGTGACAAAGCCAATGCATTGACGAAGAAACTGTTTTGCATTTCGCGATGTCATCAACATGAGAAGAAGAAGAAAATTATAGTTATTTTTTAGAGATAGAGTGTGTTGGGTGAGCGGTGAAGCTCTGGCCTCGCATTTGGGAATACGCGGGTTCTAAACCTCATACGAGGTTTTCTACAGTTTCCCTAAATCAATCTAAACGAATTCCGGCATGGTTCCTTTAAAAGGCTATGGCCGGATACCCTCCAGTTCCTTGCCTCCAGTAGTTCCCATCTTATAATGACCTCGATGTCGACGTGGCGTAAAGCCATAAGCAAAATAATAATTTTAGAATACTACTTTCTCAGCGACGAAGTTGCAGCTAACTGTCAAATCATAAGATGGAGGACAAGTGATTTTGGGGCTAATCTATGGGTTATATAATAATCACGAGACGGTAAAAGAAGGGTATATTTTATCATATAATATGAAGCTTACAAATTATTTTCGTTAAACGTAGGGTCTGTTAATGATTTGTGGAATTATATCTCTGCAGATTAAACTTGTACTTGATCACTACAAACTCAAATAAGTTAATATAATTTTATAATTAATAACTGCAGATGATATAATGATATGGATCATCCGACAGAAGAATCACCATCAACAATGTACACACTGTGGAGGAGTTTGGGATTTAACCCAGGACTTCGGTACACGAAAGACACTGAAGAGCTAAAGAAACTGGTATAGGCATGCGTATGCAAACACAGAGATATGTAAACACTCAGGCGCTGCGTTCGGCAACGCATATACAAGACAACAGGTGTCTGGCGCAGGCGTTAGATCGGTTACTGCTGCTAAAATAGCAGGTTATCACGATTTAAGTGAGTTTGAACGTGGTGTTATTGTCGGCGCACGAGAGATGGGACACAGCATCTTATAGGTAGCGATGAGGTGGGGATTTTCCCGTTCGACCATTTCAAGAGTGCACCGTGAATATCGGTAATCCGGTAAAATATCAAATCTCCGACATCGCTGCGACCGGAAAAAGATCCTGCAAGAACGGGACCAACGACGACTGAAGAGAATCGTTCAACGTGACAGAAGTGCAACCCTTCCGCAAATTGCTGCGGATTTCAATGCTGGACCATCAACAAGTGTCAGCGTGCGAACCATTCAACGAAATATCATCGATATGTTCTTTCGGAGCCGAAGGTCCACTCGTCACCCTTGCTGAGTGCACGACACAAAGCTTTACGCCTCGCCTGGGCCCGTCAACACCGACATTGGACTGTTGATGATTGGAAACATATTGCCTGGTCTGACGAGTCTCGTTTCCAATTGTATCGAGCGAATTGATGTGTACATGTATGGAGACAACCTCACGAATTCATGGATCCTGCATGTCAGCAGGGGACTGTTCAAGCTGGTGGAGGCTCTGTAATGGTGTGGGGCGTGTGCAGTTGGAGTGACATGGGACCCCTGATACGTCTAGATACGACTCTGACAGGTGACACGTACGTAGGCATCCTGGCTGATCACCTGCATCTATTCATGTCCATTGTGCAAGTCCAATTCGAGCAGGACAATGCGACACCCCATACTTCCAGGATTACTACATAGTGGCTCCAGGAACACTCTTCTAAGATTAAACACCTCCGCTGGCCACCAAACTCCCCAGACATGAACATTATCGCGCATATCTGGGATGCCTTGCAACGTGCCGTTCAGATGAGATCTCCACCCCCTCGTACTCTTACATCCCTGCAGTATGCATGGTGTCAATTCCCTCCAGCACTACTTCAGACATTAGGCGAGTCCATGCCACGCCGTGTTGCGGCACTTCTGGACTTAACCACGGTGTCGCAATCAAATGAGGCAACAGAGCGGATCGTAATAATTGCTTAAAATAGCTGACAATTTTCTGTGGGATGAGGCTGCGCTGCGAAGAATGCTTCAAAAATACCAGTGACCAGAACCAAAAGCCGAGCAGCTGGTAGGGCCGACAGTAGTCGTGGTCCAGGGAGCAGCTGGACGTCGAACCAGAGTCAGATGCGCACGTGACGAGGGGAGAAATTTCCCCGTCTCCAGAAAACAGGAGCCGAAATCGGGCCGGGATCAGCGGTAACAAATTACCGCGATGCAAGGCGGAATTACTAACAAGCTTTTCTCTTTATTACACCTAATTTTGACCAATTTATCACTGATGTTTGATAACTGTAGAGAATGTTATCTGCGGCGGTAATCGTGGAATGCCGCGTGCGTTGCGGCGGGCGTCCTTGGACACAGCGGCTTCGGTCGGCGACTGACCGGCATACAAAGTCGACTTCGATCCCCAGCAGCGAAAGACGCCACTTCCAATCCTCCCTGTGTCTATGATGGCTGTAGACGAGTGACGAGTGTCTCGACTATTACTAGTGTACAGTGTTGTTTGTGTTGTGTTAATGAAAATGAAGGCAGATGATGGTAAAATCCTGTCCCGGCCATTGAAGCCTACACTTTCGAAATACACCGAGTTGATCGACATTCGAAGAGCAGCCATATAGTTGCCTAAATCCATTCTCTACACTTGGCTGATATGGAATAAAGGCACACTACTCTGTGATGATGATTCGCCTGCCACTTGGGGATGTTAAGCCAGGCAGTCTCCTGGTTGTCCTTCGGAATAGCCTCGCACCGGCTTTCACTATCACCCTTCTTCCATCTTTAATTTATTCACAACTCATTGAACGTGCACACATAGCAGTCATCCATACAGAACAGTAAAAACTTCAGTATACTTCCATAGTCGGAGAAGGCAAAGGGAAACCACTCCAGTTTAAATTTCCAAAGAAAATGTACCCTCCAACCTAATTGTTGAAGAGAAAGAGAAGGAGAAGATTAAAAGAGAAGAAAAACGTGGTGCAGAGAAAAATCGTGGACATCAGCGTTCAAGGAACACCCAAGAAGAGTAATTGGTGAATGAAAATGAGACGGTAAAGAAATTGAATGGTTGGATGAAAGAATTGAAACCTTTGAGAAAGTTACGCATCTAAAATAGTGAAATTCACCAGAAAAGGACAAAGGTGAAGGAGAATACAGCCAGTTTCGTTGGTAGTAAACTCCGAAATCGCTGAAGCGAAGGCATTATTCTCCCACTTGTCATTCATTCACAGCAGAAACAAGTCTCTACAATAAACACGCAAATACACTCCCACCGCTGGATAAAGCGGGAGAAAAACTTTCAAATATAAATTTCCCAAGAAAATGTACCCACCAACATAATTCTTGATGAGAAAAAAGAAAGAGAAGATTAAAAGATAAGAAAAACGTAGTGAAGAGAAAACTCGTGGACATCAACGTTCAAGGAAGACCCAAGAAGAGTAATTGGTGACTGAAAATGAGACGGACAAGGAATTAAATGATTGGATGAATGAACTAAAACCTTTGAGAAGGTTATCTAAAATAATGACATTCACCAGAGAAGAACAAAGGTGAAGGAGAGTATAGCCAGTTTCGACAGTTGTATTCTTTCATTTTTCATTCATTCACTCTACAGTGAACATACATCACAATCATCAACACGAAACAAAAACAGGGAAGTATAATTCCTTCGCTGAGGAAAGCAGGGGTAAAAGTTTCCAGTGAACTCATCTACCTAATTGTTGAAGAGAAAAAGTAGAAGAAGATTAAAAGCGAAGAAAACCGCGTAGCAGAGAAAACTCATGGCTATTAAAGTGCAAGGAGGACCCAAGAAGAGTAATTGGTGGGTGAAAATAGGTAGGAAAAGAAATTGAACGACTGGATGAAGGAACTGGAACCTGTAAGAAGGTTACCAAAGGGGGCATGTACACGAGCATCTTTTTCTGGCAACTTTCTAGTATTTACTACGCAATAGTTGCCCGACAACATATCCGGCAATAGATGCTCAATATATGGCCCAGCAATGTGCGGCTCCACTTTTGCCGGGCACTTGACGCGCTTTATTATTGTTCAACATTTCCCGTTTACACGCATTGTGTGCTCGGCAATCAGCATCACGGCAGAGTACGAAGTAATTCTGGCTGCTGCATATGTTATCTTGCAAAACAACAAATCTATTGCTATCGTATCTCTTCTATTTTATTTCTACTGGTTTGGAATAAGGAAGTTACGGTGATTAGCGAATATTCAACGGAATCTTGATCAGCTGACACATCAGTCATTCGGTCGGCATTGTTCTGGCTATCTTGACTGTCCATCCCTTCATCGGGAACATCACGAGATAACACAAATGACGTTGCATTGAATGCAGACCATGTTGAAAGGACTTGCTTACCACCTTACCACCTGCGCTACCACTTTTGATTTTTTGTTTTCTTTACCTTGTTCTTGACGTATGTTCTCAAACTTTTAGATTTTTTGTATGCTTCATCATTGGAAATATAAAACTTTGTGGAAATGTAGCTCCAACTGTCTTTCTTCTTTTCTCCGTCTTTGTAAATGGATGCTTGAACATCCCACAACTCTGGGTGTAAGTATACTTAATTTATAAAATTTAAGGCCTTTTCGGTTCACCAGTTATTCATTTCTACGCGGATTTTATCAAAAAACTGGTAAAAAACAAAACAACAAAAAAAACAAACAAAAAAAACAAACAAACAAACAAACAAAAAACGTGCAAGTGCCTATATGCGCATCAGACTCGAACACAGGAAGAGAAGTTGCCGTGAATGTTCGGCGAGCGGTATCACCGTCAACATGCCGGCCACACTCGACATCACACAGAAATACCGACAACAATGGGGACGTATTTCCTGGAAACTCGGCTGCATTGCCCGGCCACACCTCCATATTGCCGCAACATTGCGGCCACTCAGACGTAATACTTGCCGGCAACACATTGCCGTAAAAATGATGCTCCTGTAGACGCCCCTTAAAAGAGTGACATTAGAAGGACAGAGGTGGAGGAGAAGCCAGCCTGTCTGGTTGGTTGTGGTGTCCGATATGGTTGAAGCGATGTTTGTGACGAGTGTCACCCAGGATCTCGCGCTTCGGAATGCGAGCGAGCGACCGGTACCTGGACACGGCGCATTTTTACCGAGATAAATAATAATAAAAGGCCGGTGGGGCTTTTTACAATGCGCGGGCTGGCGAGGCCGGAATATGGCATCAGAGCCCGCGGCGGCAGCAGCCCGCCGTATAATAACGCAATGTATTTGAGATCTCGGCGGAGGGGCGCGGGGGAGCGGGGCACATACAAGTTTAATTTACGATCGGCCGGTTGTGAGCCGAGATATCGTCCGTTTAGCTCTGGGGCTGCGCCGTGGAGTACGCCCGGGTGCCGCGCTCATAGACCTCCAAACTACTGTGCGCGGACACAGCGCACCCGCCCACCTGCGGCCGGCTGCGGTACTACAAGCTCTCCCGTCACAGCCAAGCGTCGTTTTAATTAATAGTTTCCTTTACCCTTTGGCGTCTGTGCTGTGAGACATTACTTGCAGGTGAGAATCACTGGTACACTTGTGAATGAAATCGGACTATACATCTGGCTGAATGAGGGGAAGAAACGAGAAGGAATTCGGACGTGCCCGTTTTCAAGGAACCATCCCGCCATCCGTCTGGAGTGATATTGGGAAATCATGGAAAACCGAAATCTGGATTCCTGGAAGGGGATGCGAACCCGCGTCCTTCCGAATGAGAGGCCAGAGCGTTACCGCGCACCCACCACGCTAGGTCCTTCTTCCTTTCTTGTCTTTATTTTTTTCTTTCTTGTCTTTCTTTTCATTCTTTTCTTTCTTATCTTTCTTTCTTTTATTTCTATTAATTAAGATTTCTTGTTTATTAAAGAGGGTTAACTCCAACAAACAGGTATTTGAACAATATGTATTAACGGTCCTCACATATGCCGGGCAGACTTGGACCCTGAATAGTGACACGAAGCAAATATTGAGAACTGCCCAGCAAAGTATGGAAAGAGTAATGCTAGGATTTACAAAAGGGGTCAGGAAAAGGGCCGTGCACATTCGTTCAATAACTAAAGCAACAGACATCTTAAAAAGGGTCATGACCCAAAAATGACAATGGGCCGGTCATGTTGCTCGCAAAAGAGACGAAAGATGGACTACGGCAGTACTGGACTGGATACCAAGGAACCTGAAAAGAGCAAGAGGAAGACCCCCGGATCGCTGGGATAAGGATATACGTCGAGTTACAGGCGTGAACTGGAAGAGGGTGGCTCAAGATCGACCGTGGCTCAAGATCGACCAGCCTGGAAAGAACTACAACAAAACTATGTAGAATTAAATTCTAATATATAGCTCATTAGACTTACCGAGGCTACATCCTGAAATAAGAATTGATATAGCTGCAATAATAAATAAATAAATAAACTCCAAAATAATAATAAAAACTCAGACACAGAATTTGACTTTATCTTCCCAAAATATTTCTCCTGACACTTCGGTCTTGTGTATCTTCCTCTTCTGCACCAAATCTTCTCATTACTGTTTGTACACTTTGGACCCAGGTAAACATGGGTCGTCCTCTTTTTTTCCTTCCTTCAACTTCCCATACCTGTAGAAGTTTTGGTATTCTAGTATCTTCCAGTCTTCTTATGTAGCCATACATTTCCAATCGTTTTCGTTCTGTAACTTCATACATTTCTTCTTCCACTTACTTATCCTTATAATTTCGGTTATTGCTAACTTTTTCTTTCCTTGAAATTATTGCTGATCTACTCCAGAAATCCATTTCTAATACTTTCTACTTCTTAATATTCTTTCTCTTTATTTTAAAAATAGATAGAGCTGAGTAATTTTTACTTTCCCTCTACAATATCGTAAGACAAAGTGATATGTTCACATAAAATGTTAACCTCTTTTTTTTATGTTTAAGCGTCAGTATCCCTTGAACCATTTCATTAGTTCAGCAACAACTATCCGTTGATATAAACTGGAGTCAAAACGAAAACATTTTTTTTTTTTTTTTACAAACTGCAATGAATGATGGCAGTTATAACTTTCATTTGATTGTATTTACACTATCCAACCCGTTCTATTCATAAGAATTGTTACCAGTCGATCAACGTTCTGCGTTTCCATTCAATGGTCAAGGGCAAAAACAATCTGAACTTGTGCATAAGACAAGTGTAAAAGACTAACATTTGTATTTCTTTTTAAAGTTTCTGTGCACACAACATATTAGTATTTATTTATTGAGACAAGATATATCTTTGTTCCAATAATCTTACACCCCTACTTCCCTGTCAATGAATGTTTAGGTTAAATTATTTCAACATTTGAGCAAACTGTTCCGCATGTGACTAATTCAATTATTCCTTGCGGATAAGTCCATTAGGACTACGCAAAGTTCTGGCTTTTCCTTTGTGCCCACATTTCCTTTACATGCTTGCTGCAGTTTTTCTCTTATCATACCATGTCGTTCCACTTTGCTTCGGTCTTTCTTCGGGGATAACTTGCCACTTGTGAATTTTGCATCTAAATGTCTCCCTGTTTTCTATATCCTTTGGATTGATGCCTAATAATTTGAGGTCTTTCTCGATTTCATCAATCCATTTGATTGTATCTGTTATTGGGTTGCTTAGGTTTTAATAGAATTCAACTAACTGTCTCGTGCCACGTTTCATTCTACTGATGTATCCATAAAATTTTAATCTCGCTGTGAATGTCTGTGTATTGTAAGATTTCGTGATTAGCCTACTTCTGAGCCTGATTTGGTTTTCTGTGAGCTTCTGGCCTATAAATTTTCTTTATAACTCCGGGTTATTTTTTCTCGTTATTTTCTATATCTGTTTTCTTGTTGAAAATGAGTGTTTCTGATACATCGAGACATTCTGGTTTAATGAATAAATATTATTGTTTCAATTTTGTATTTTTGGAGGTTTTTTTTTTATATATATATATATATATAGCACGGTGAGTGAACGGCATTCGGGAGAACGGGTGGTTCGAATCCCCATCCGGTTATCCAGATTTGGGTTTTCCCTGGTTTTCCCAAATCATCCCAGGCGAATGTCGGGATTCATCCTTTAAAAGGCCATGGCCGAATTCCTTCCCTTCCTTGTACCCAGTCCCATCCCAACTCTAATGACTTAGACATCGACGAGGCGTAAAGCCATAAGCAAAAAAATAAAAAATATTTTTTGTTGTAGATGTTTTTTGATAGGCGATACACTGTTTTCATCTTTAGTTATAATTTCATTACCTTTTGTTCTGTTATTAATTATAATTTTGAAGTTTTTGCCTACAAAAACAATAATTTCATATACTCTCATGCCTAAAACCAAGTATTAATTAGTACTCATGATCATCTTTGCACTTCCTCGTACAAACTATTTTACCAATATCTCATGTCTAAAATTCTAACACGCAGTATACACCTTATACTGTACCACTGTTTCTCTTCCAATATGGTCTTGCAGTGACTCCCAGCCAAGCTGCTTTATCATTTGCGTCCCTGCAACTACCGATAGTGTAGCTCGCATACTATATAACCATACACAAACAACTGTCTGATCGTTACATTCCCCCATCATCCTCTCAGTGAAAATGCATGACTTTGTAAATTCTTCCAACAAACTGCCCAACGTAATCTGCCAAATTTTTTACTGTCAAACATAATGCAAAAATATTTTCAATTTATGCCTTCACCGAACAATTTCTCCTGTAAATCCTTTATTTTTCTGTCCGTGTACCTAATAAGCTGACTATTTTGTGTATTTATCTTCATTTCAGGTTGAGCAAACCAACTAGATATTCTGGCCAGATCCAACTGCAACTGTCCAGTTATCTCATTTTAATGCTTCACATCGATGACTGTGGATGTAGTTGAATTATGAATTCCTTAGCATGCTTAAACAAAAATCAGTTTGTCAGGGCTCAGTATTAGTCGAGAGGGTATTTTCCCACGCCTTAAGAGATCACCAACCTCGGTTCTTCTCCAGCTGAAGTCTTCGACCTCCGTAGCCGCAAGTCCGTGTTAGGTTAGTCCCACTCCGTTGTTTGACATAAAACATAATGGAGCGCCATTTTCGTTCGCGTTTCGACATCAGCACAGCTCGCGCCCCGAACACAATACAAATACCGCGCTGTCGGAGTGACGGATTCGCAGCGTCTTTGTCGCTGGTCTCGGACAAAGCGAGCGCAGGGTTTCGCGGACGGAGTTGGAGGTGTTAGCAGCGGGGGTCCGCACAGCATTTCTCGTTAGCCGAGTCAAACGCGCCAATTTATCCGCTCCGTATGAACACTGGTCAGGTCGCGGAAGGATCCTGACCCCCGGTTACGAATTCGACCTTTCAGAGGAAGACTTATTCCAGATGCTATGGGATATAAGTCTATGCTGCAGCGCTGAAAAAGGACAGCGATGAAAAAAAAGAGTGAAAGTCCGTGGAGAATAGTCAGGAAGATGATCAGCTGACCAGTATATATATACCCAGTATACACATCCTGTATATATATACATGGTGTCCAGGAATGAAAGAATAATCCTCCAACCACAGATTGATCACATCATGTCTTGCTACATAACAAAATTTTATTTTAGTAAAAGTTTCACCATTTTTGAGATATTGATTTTTTTTTCGAAACATGTAACTTTGTTCAGTTTATTCCATGCCATTTCTATAAATTAAGACTTTTTGAACACCCGCTTTTTTAAAATTTGCTCAAGGAAGTTTGAATCACCTAAAACAATGTTATTTTTTCTTAAAAAGTTAAAAAAAAAACCTTAAAAATGCACAATGGTCTCTTTAGCAGATTGAACTACCATAAAACAATCATTTTAAAAGAAGTATAAAATAATTATACCATTTAAGACTTTATAAGTTTTTTTTAACGTTTTAAGACTCTAATATCTTTGAGTAAATAAAAAAAAAAAACAAGTCTTCAAAAAGTCTTAATTTGTAGAAATGGTGTAGAATAAACTGAACTAAAGAATTAAAAATAACAGAAAAGTCATTACTTGATAGAACAGCGCAGATAAGATTTAAAGGTGGTAAGATAAGGTTCCAACAAAAATCTAAAATAAAGTTAAAACCCATCATCTCTGAAGAGGAGAGAAAAAGGAGGTCCGAGTGGATGAATAAATACTGGGTGTAAAGGAAGAAACAGCATGCAAAGAAGTGACCCCAAAGAGGGTGAAACGAAACAAGAAGAAGAAACTGAACAAAGTCATATGTTTGGAAAAAATATATATATTAAAAAATCAGTATCTCGAAAATGGTGAGACTTTCACTAAAATAAAATTTTGTCATTCAGAAATGATGACCTATCTGAGGTTTCGGGATTATCCTTTCATTTTTGGACACCCTGTATATGTGAGAGCGGTCTGGTAGCTCAGAGGTTAAGGCATTTAACTGGAGATCGAAAGGTCCCCCGGTTCGAATCCCTGTTTCGGCGGGAACTTTAAAAGGCCATTCACCCAACCTTCACCTCCGGCACAGCTTGCTGTGTAATATGAACGCTTCCGTGGTTCGGATACCACGTAAAACCCCCATTAACCGGCAGGACTGCCGGGTTAGGTTAGGTAAGGATGAAGATGTTTCTATTCTGAGATTACTTTGTGAAAGATGATTTTTTTTTTTTATTGTGAGTGCTCTTAGTTCAGATTGTTTGGCATCCTAAGATAGTATGTGGTGCTGACTGAGCGAACGATAGCATTAACAAAGCGAGCGGAGAGATTCGTCGAACGGACTCTACTAAGGACATGAAAATTTGATTTCTGTTCCATGTGGCTGCCGTCCAACCTATAATGTTCCAGATATGTGTTCAGGTCATTGCAATTCGAAAACTGTATGAGTTGTTGAAATAATGTTGATTATGTTGAATTAATAAAAGTAACAAAAAATATACAATACAATAAATAAAGGTAAAGGTCATGGGGTTTCGACGACTGCCGCCACTTCGAGGAGGTAGAGCTCTACACTCCCTGTACAGTCTTCGGTACTAGAATGAATGTGACGGGGTCAGTGCCACGCTCCGGCCATTCTTTACCTTTCCGCGGAGTTTGCTACACGGTACTCATGGGACAGCAGACTGAGGGAGTCTGGGCAGCCGTTCCGGACGTTCAGCTTCGAGGGAAAGTCCCCGGCTTCGTCTGGACCAAAGTCACGCTCTATACTGCCTAGGCTACGCGGGCGCCGACAATCTTATATACACAGACGGAAAAAAAAAATCCCAACACCAAGAAAAAATTATTGTAGAGTAATGAAATTTGGACAATGCATTTGTCAAGTTAACATGTTTAATTGATTAAATTTTCAAGATCACAGGTTAATTTAAGCTCAAGAAAATGCATTTCAAATGTGAAATACTGTTAAATTAATAGCCGGTGTAACCTCCAGAATTTTGAATGCAAGCTTGCAAACGTGAATGCATTGTGTCATACAGGTTTCGAATGTCACTTTGTGGTATGGAGTTCCATGCTTGTTGTACTTGTGCTGTCAATACTGGGACGGTCAGTGCTGGCTGTGGATGATGCTGGAGTTGTCGTCCAATGATATCCCATACGTGTTCAATTGGAGACAGATCTGGTGATCTCGCAGGCCAAGGTAACATGTCGACACTCTGTAGAGCACGTTGCGAGACAACAGCGGTATGAGGGCGAGCGTTATCCTGTTGAAAAACTCCCCCTTGAATGCTGTTCATGAATGGCAGCACTACAGGTTGAATTACCAGACTGACGTACAAATTTGCAGTCAGTGTGTTTGGTATAACCACAAGAGTGCTCCTGCTGTCATAGGAAATTGCTCCCCAGACCATGACTCCAGGTGTAGGTCCAGTGTGTCTAGGCCGCAGAAAGTTTGGTTGCAGGCGTTCCCCTGGCCTCCTTCTGACCAACACTGGAGATCTGTTGTGTTTTCTGATGAAAGCAGGTTCTGCCTTGGTGCCAGTGATGGCCGAGTGTTGGTCAGAAGGAGGCCAGGGGAACGCCTGCAACCAAACTGTCTGCGGCCTAGACACACTGGACCTACACCTGGAGTCATGGTCTGGGGAGCAATTTCCTATGACAGCAGGAGCACTCTTGTGGTTATACCAAACACACTGATTGCAAATTTGTACGTCAGTCTGGTAATTCAACCTGTAGTGCTGCCATTCATGAACAGCATTCAAGGGGGAGTTTTTCAACAGGATAACGCTCGCCCTCATACCGCTGTTGTCTCGCAACGTGCTCTACAGAGTGTCGACATGTTACCTTGGCCTGCGAGATCACCAGATCTGTCTCCAATTGAACACGTATGGGATATCATTGGACGACAACTCCAGCATCATCCACAGCCAGCACTGACCGTCCCAGTATTGACAGCACAAGTACAACAAGCATGGAACTCCATACCACAAAGTGACATTCGAAACCTGTATGACACAATGCATTCACGTTTGCAGGCTTGCATTCAAAATTCTGGAGGTTACACCGGCTATTAATTTAACAGTATTTCACATTTGAAATGCATTTTCTTGAGCTTAAATTAACCTGTGATCTTGAAAATTTAATCAATTAAACATGTTAACTTGACAAATGCATTGTCCAAATTTCATTACTCTACAATAATTTTTTCTTGGTGTTGGGATTTTTTTTTCCGTCTGTGTATAAAAATGAATCGCAAAATGTGTTGGCAAGCGCATAACTCAACAACGCCTGGACCAATTCGGCTAATTCTTTTTTTATATTTTCGTTAAGGCACAAGGAAGGTTCTTATGGAGAGAAAAAAACGCAAAAACTGGAAGGAAAATAGTAAAAACAACACTTTTCTTTTCCCTCAATCAAAACAAAACAAAGGCGCGTTAGGATTATCTTTGGTATGACTTCAAGTTGATTAGGCTCTATGGATATTAATCTATGCCTGCGTGTGATCAGCGAAAATAATATCACTGAAGTTCGTGTTATCATTATTTCCTCCGTGCGTGGCATTTTCTTGGTTGCTTTTAAATTTTCGTTCTCTCGAAAACCATTTGTGTGTTTATTTGTTCAGTGTTTACATTTATACCCATGCCGCCTACCACGAAAGTTTCGACTATGAAAATAGAATTCATCAGTTTAGAAGGATGCAATATTAAGAATACCTAAAAAGCAAAATCGATTACTGGTATTTCAGTTGAGAAGCGATATGCATTATCGTCTGACGATCGAGCCACACTTATCCTATTATTTTAAGAATGCAATGTTCTGGTAAGCATTGTGGTGATGGGTTCCATTCGTTTTAAACTATGTTCGGGTAGAATTCATGGTGATTGAATTGGTTGCGACTAATAATACTTTCTAACTTTTAAAATCTTCAATATAAATAAAAATGAATCGCCAAATGTGTTGCTAAGTGCAAAACTCGAGAACGGCTCGACCAATTCGGCAAATTATTTTTTCCTTCATATTTTCGTTAATCCACAAGGAAGGTTCTTATGGAGAGAAAAAACGTAAAAATTGCGAGGAAAATAGTAAAATCAACACCTTTCTTTTCCCATACAAACCAGCCAATCAAAATAAAACAAATCAAAGGCGTGTTAGGATTAGCTCTGGTATGCCTTCAAGTTGATTAGACTGTATGGATATTAATCTATGCCTGCCCAAAATAAAGTTCGAAGGAAAAAAAAGGTTTGCGTGTCATCAACGAAAATAATATTACTGCCAGTCAATCAAAACAAAACAAAGGCGCTTTATTATTATCTTTGGAATTGCAAAATGATTGATCGGAAGAAATGGTTTCAAAACAACTCATTGGCATTGGTAATGACTAAATCCCTGTAAACGTTTTGAGTGGCTGCATTACATTTCCTGCCAATTTTTTGGTTGAACGACCGAACTATATTACAGAGACAAAAACACGGACGTTAATTAAATAAATTTTGAAATTCAAAATGAAATTTCTGGTGAATTAAGGATATACAAATCAGTTGATTGCGCAACTAACCAAGATGATGTCGTCAACTATCCACCAGAATTTTTTAACTCACTGGATTTGCCAGGATTGCTGCTTCATAATCTTATATATATATAAAAATAGACGTGTGTTTTCATATATTTCACTTTTCAACCACCACTACCAAACACAGATCACCGGTCTTTGTGTGTGGAAGTAACATGGAGTTTCCTGTCGTGCACAACGTTGGCCGAATGACGATAGCTGTGGGGATGTGGGAGATATGATGATTAAAGTTGGCCAATGCATGGCGTTTTCATATTTCGATCAAAAATTTATATCTTCTTATACTTCTCTTTCCTGCCACAACTGCATAGCATAGACCATTAGGTGTTTGTGTGTGGTAGTAGAATCGTGTCTCCTGTCATGCACTATGGTTGTTAGATGTCGGTAGCTATGGGGGTGTGGGAGATATGGGGGTTGAAAGTGGTCGACCTGCGGCAATTTCATATTTCTGCCAAAGACGCATGTGTCATGGTGTATCACTTTTCAGCTAAAACTATCTATCGCAGATCACTGGCGTTTGTGTGTGGTAGTAACGCAGAGTCGCCTTTCGATCACAACATCGGCCGAATTTCAGTAACTGTGGTAGTGTGGGAGATATGGTGGTTGAAAGTGGCCGGTCAAGGATATTTTCGTATTTCGACGAAAGACATGTGCCTCCGCAAATGTCACTTTTCTGCCAAAACTACATAACATAGAGCATTGGTGTTTGTGTATGGTAGTAGAATCGTATCTCCTGTCGTGCACTATGGTTGTTAGATGTCGGTA
The DNA here is from genome assembly GCA_031002005.1 of Vandiemenella viatica. Classification (NCBI taxonomy): domain Eukaryota; kingdom Metazoa; phylum Arthropoda; class Insecta; order Orthoptera; family Morabidae; genus Vandiemenella; species Vandiemenella viatica. The sequence goes on along the minus strand of CM061914.1, from coordinate 168,161,207 downwards.
GCTGTCAATACAAATTCTTTACAAACACGAACGAAGTCGTGGGTACCAGCTAGTATACAATATAATTTCGTAAGGTCACCCACTCGCCTCAATAGCTATTGGCTGGAGAATGGTGTCACGTGTCAGCCATCGCTCGCAAAACAGCGACCAGAGATACCATTAGAAGGAATTCGTGGTTATGTCTACAATTTAATAACCAAGCAACTGCTACCCAATTAATTGGTATAATACATTCATTAAGTTTGCTTTTCATAGCGATTCATAGTTAAAAAAAAATTAATAAATTTTGCGTCTGAAAAAATGTGGATCTGTTTTTCATTAACATGTTACTAATTAAAGCAACTTAGTAAACTTTAAAAAAATTAAATTACTCATAGTCTCTGCTGTAACTACGAATGTCAATTGTTATTTCGGTTTAGGATAAATTTCTGTTTAATTACAACTTTCACTAATGTTGTTGCTTGACCAAAATTTATGCATTACGGTTTATTTGCTTTTTAGGCATTTTACTGACCACTTTCGTTATTGGTCTTTATTCATCTTCGCTGCATGTGAGTTATTAGGTTATTTTAAGCGGACGTCAGACCAAATGTGTCAAAGAATCGACATTCTGGCAACTTATTTCTGCGGAGTTGCTTAATTGTTTCATAATATCGAAGGTGAATTAGGTTCTCCGGCCGTCACAGAAAGTATGACCAATGTTTACATTATGAGTGTTTGCCCAGTCTCAATAATAAACAACGTGATGCTTTCGAAACAAACATGATTTTTGTTTTAAATTTTGCATAATGAACTTTAAGGATCAAATACAAGTCAAGTTCGTATTTAAGCAAGTTCGAGTATATGACCTTTGAAAAAGTTACACGATAGCGTGATCGTTCCTGTCCGTGTTTAATACCTACCTCTATTAATGCTTCTGAGTTCTTTAAGCTCAAGAGATTTTATACATCCTAAGGGTGCAACACAGGTCAAGCTTATATTTGGCCAGATCAGATCAACCTGTCATAATCTTTCATCCTAAAAACTGGAACTATTCTAGACCCGTGACGATACGCAAAAAAGACACGGGCTTACACTAGTATTCAATAAAAATTCAAAATACATAGATACTGCTAAAATATCACGACAGACTCGTCATATCATGTGTGTAATATTCACGAACCAACTGACTATGTTACGTAATATCTTTGAAAATTCGTCGAGGTCAACAAATCAGGTGCAACGCTTTACATATTTTCGTGAGCATTTATCAAAGAACTAAATAAAAAATACAGAAAAAATGTCGCTGTAGACGTGCCATATGGTGCGCACAATAGTCTCGAAGTAGCTCCCTAGTGCTGAATAACATTTTTGATCGCTGGTAGACGTCGCTACCTGCGTCGCGATTTTTGGAGATTCGTGCGCACTGTGTGTTGCGGGGATGTGGACTATATCTGTCAATCAGTCCGTGGCCCGGTCATTAGGTATTAGTGGGCGGCCGCCTCGCCGCCAGCGAAAACACACTCGCTGCTCCTGCAAGTGGAGACCCCAGCGACCGACTCCAGCCACATGTGTCGAACTATCGAGTACGAGGGGTGACCAGAAACTAAGGCCGATATTCCTGGCGTGTCGTCCGTTACAGAGAAATTATTAGTGTGCGGTAATTCTAAGAAACGGGGTTGGTAACTGTGCACAGTTTCAGCCACCTACAGCGGTAGTTGTAAGTAAACACAGATGGCGACTCGTTTGGGAAAACAGTGTCGCGAAGAAATCGGCTCAGTTATTTGATTTATTTCGTTGAAACATGTAACCGCTACTGAAACACACCGGCAGCCAGTAGAAGTTTACGCAGAGACTGTGATGTCTCGTCAGCATGTCGCAGAATGGTGTCGAAAGTTAGCGGCCGTTAGAGAAAACATCACCGACGAGGATCGCAGTGGCTGACCCAGCGCTGCAGATTTTAACAACCTCGCGCCAGGGAACTGATTCATCACACTTTTATAAAATATATTTATTTTATAATGGCCAAAGTAGTGAAAATCAATTAAAAAAAAAAAATTATTTGTGCATCCATATATTAAAACATTAACTGTCGAAATTATGAGAAAAATTAATTTTGATGTTAAAATAATATTCTTGCGAATATATAATTTTATATGCGGCCTACGGAGTTATGATGCATTCCCAAAGTGGTCCGCAAGATCATTTGGGTGGGCCAGCCCTGGCCTAAACCGATATGGAGACTATGTCGAAAAATAACTTAATGTATGTGCTGTTAGTTGGTTGTATCAGTCTTGTATGAAATAAAATGTACACTACAGACTTTGTAACCCTATTTTCTGATCACCTTTCGTACATTACAAAATCTCAATCTGTCCCATGCAAAATAACAAGTACCTTCACTACCCAATCAATAACAACAGCTGTCCTTGAAGTGGAATCTCACCTTACCTGATAAGCGTAAAGTGAAAATCATGTACCTGTAATATTTCTTCAGTCGATTACACTTTTTGGCATTCCTCTGAAACTTACAAAGGTCAGAAAGGATCTCAAAAATAATAAATTAAATAGTGAAACAAAAATAATAAATTAAATAGTGAAATACTCAGAAATATACTTTCACCAAGTTTAAAGCACAATTCCTCTTTATACACACTGACCGACAGGTATAAAAAATAAAGGTATCTCAAAACAATCCACCACAACAGACTTTCACCAGGTAATTATTACGTCTAAATAAAGCACAATTCTGGTACGTTTACAAAATTTTAAAGCTTCTTATATTTCCTAACTAACAGTCCCTAAAAATAAAACAACTTTCATTACACGGTGACCAAAGTGACCTTCAATGTGCAGGGTTATTAAAAAAAATAAGGAACCGACTTTGTATTTTTTCGTGTCGGGAACAATAAAATATAGAAATACGTGTAACACATCACTGGACAGACGAAGGTTCAAAGTTTGTAACTCGACATATTAGTTTAATTTCCTGCCGCCAAAGGCGCTGTTTTCTGTTTACATAGAGATGGTGACGGCACGGGAGAAGCCATTCGGAGCGCTAAAGTATGTAATCCATTGTTGGTGTGTAGCGTCCAAAAATAACTAATTAATGTAAAAATTTCAATAACAGTAATGTAAAATATTGTCCATTTAGATTTGCTTTCTTCTAAGCAACGTATAAAGTTATTTTAAACCTTTTTTTGAAGGCGGTTTTTATGTTTTTTTAAACAATTATTTTATTTTTAAATTTTTAGTGGTATTATAGTTAATTTTTATTTAAATATGCCACAGCAGTTCTCATTTTGCGAACTTCCTGGTAGCTCATTGGTTAAAGCGAATGCTTTTTTTTTAAAAAAAATCTGTCTTTACAACAACTTTCAGAGTGGGGTGAATTGAATGCTGTGTTAAGGAATGTCAGTTTACATTTTGATCCAGGTTGTGTTTCGATCCAATCATAACATCTGTTAAAGCTGCTGCTCGATAATCGAAACATGTAACATCTGGACATTAATACATACCACATACACAAATCTGTCTCTGGAATATATCTGTTCGTTCCGGCATCACACAGAAAATATAGATATTTAATTGCTTTTCACAACGTAAAAGCTCGGGGTCCAAGTTGAAATCTGAAGTAAATGTTGAGACATTAGGACACATACATTTTATAAATATTCTGCAATGACTTAAAAATAGCTTAATTGATTTTGACGGTACTTAAAACTGTGGATTTTGTAAAGAACATTGGAAATTATAAACGATGGGGGTAATGGAGAAGAGAGATTGGGCTATTGTACACCAAATGTAGACTGTCGTTTCTGATTGATTTAAAGTATTCGTTTGTAAATTTCTATTGATATCATATAAAATTTTTAGGTGTGTATAAAAAAATAATAAAGGGGTGTGGAGGTGAAGAGTAGTCTGGTTTTTGTGAAGGTAGTGTGGACAGTATTTTTCTCTTTGTTTTAAAGTATACATGTGCAAAGTTCCGTCGAAACCAGATAAAACCTGTAGCTATGTGTAAAGAACATTTACAAAAATTAAATGGGGTAAGGGAGTGAGCGGTGAGGGTTTTGTAAACAGAATTTTTCTCTTTTTTCCTAAGTATACATTTGCAGTGTTCCATCGAAATCTGATGAAAACGGTAGGTATCTATAAAGAACATTGGAAATTAGGAGGGGTGGAGGTAGAAGGGAAGAGGGGTTGAGCTTCCGCAACTTAATTTAAACACAATTGTTGTGTATTTTTTGAAGTATACATTTGTAAACTTTCTTCAGAATCTGATAGAAACTGTGCTTTGTGTAGATTAAAGGGGTGGAAAGGGGAAGAGAGGTTTTGCTTCTCTAAACCAAATGCAGATAGTATTTTTCTGTTTGTTTTGAAGTTTACATGTGCATACTTCCTTCAAAATCAGATAGCAACGGTAGCTTGATATAATGAACATTGATAGTAATTAAAGGGGTAAAGAGGGGAATAGGGTTTGTGTTTTTGTCAAAGTAATGAGAGTAGTACGTTTCTTTTTCTATTTGCTTTAAAGTATACACATGCGAAGTTCCACCGAAATCGGATTAAAATGTGGGTTTGTACAAACATTAAGGGATGTAAAAAGGGACCTAGGGTAGTTTTTTTCTTTTTGGTCAGAAATCTTCTCCATAAAAAAATACATATATGTGCCAACTTTCATAAAGATCGGTCAAATGGTGTCATCTGTAGCTTTTCAAAAAGAAGATTGACAAAAGTCAAGTGCCGGAAATAGGGAAAGAGGTTCAGTTTTTGCAAACCAAAAGCTGACATTTTTTTCTCTTTGTTTTACAGTAAAAGTTTGCTGGATAAAATCTGTGAGTTTGTATAAAAATTAAACGGTTTAATGGGGAGTGGGGGTGGTTTTTTATTTTTTGGTCAGAAACCTTCCTCATGAAAAAATACATATGAGTGCCAACTTTCATGGTAATAGGTCAAATGGTGGCGACTGTAGCTTTTTATATATATATAAAAAAAACATTGACAAAAATTAACGGGTTGGTAGGAGGGAGAGGGGTTGAGCTTTGGCAGACCAAATTTTGACAAGATTTTTCTGTTTGTTTGAAAGTATACATTGGCAAAGTTCAATCAAAATCAGATATGAAATATAGGTTTCTATAAAATTAAGGGATGTAAAGTGGTAGATGGGGTGGCTTTTTTATTTTTTGGTCAGAAACCTTCTCCATGAAATATTGTATGTATATGACAACTTTAATGGAGATCAGTTTAATGATGTAGACTTTAGTTTTGTATAAAGAACATTGGCAAAAAGTAAGGGGTGGATAGGGTGAGAGGGGTTCAGTTTTATCAAACCAAATGTTGACAGCATTTTTCTCTTTATTTGACTATACATATCCAAAGTTCTATTGAAATCGGATAAAAAAATGTGGGTTTGTATAAAAATTAAGGGGTGTAAAGGGAGAGAGGGGTGTTTTTTTTAATTTTTTGGGTCATAAACCTTTTCCATGAAAAATTACATATAGATGCTTACTTTAATGGAGATCAGTTAAATGGTGTCGACTTTAGCTTTGTATAAAGAACATTGGCAAAAAGTAAGGGGTGGATAGGGGGAGAGGGGTTCGGTTTTTTCAAACCAAACGTTGACAGTATTTTTCTGTTTATTTTTTACTATACATTTCTAAAGTTCCATCAAAATCGGATAAAAAGTGTGGGTTTGTATAAATGTTAAGGGGTGTTAAGGGGTAGAAGGGGTGGTTTCTAAATGAAATTCATATGGGACCATTTTGGAGGTATACTCAATCCACTATAAAAATTTCATTTAAATCGGTTCAAAATTGGCGAAGATATCGCTGAACATACATAAAAAAAAAAAAAATTCAGACGAATTGAGAACCTCCTCCTTTTTTGAAGTCGGTTAATTAAAATTTGTAAAGGGTAAATGTAGGTGGTTGCAGAAAAGGAGGAAGATGGGCGTTTAAGAAAATTGCCACCGGACCGTGCGCTCCGTCGCAATTTAATTTAATTAAAGTGAGAGTGCGACGCTATGAATCCACCCCCATTGCTTTATTTCGTAACAGTTATGGCAATCGCTGCTTAAAGCTTAATGCTGGGAGAGGAATGAGATATGAAGTGACGGATTCCACCTGCTGAACGGTTTAATTAACTTTCCGGGAAGTGAAATCTCCGGGGTCCAGTTTCACGGAGAAGTCGAGTTATCTCCCCGTCGGTTCTCCTTTTTCATTCTCTCTCCTGTTCGTCATTTTACGTGAAGACCAGTCGAACCAATTTTATACAGTATTCAGAGGTCGGAAGAATTTACACGATCAAAACACGAAAAACGAACAGGAGATCGGTAATGGGAGATTCGGCAGAAGCAGACCGAGGTGGGGCACACAATCGAGAAAGTAGATCTAAATTGATATTAAATTTAATAATTGAAGCGCCATTGCGTGTTTACTGGCAGTGACCGTGAGGATAATTTCTGCCGATGAACCATTAGTTCGGAAAATAAAAAGTAGTTGGCCAGACCCGAGGAATTACTTGCCCTCCGTAAGTGTTGTTTATGAAGACCTATCGGCTCTAGATTTAGATACGGCAGCACTAGTTGCAGCCTTCATTCCGTCAGCCTATTTACAGCTTTACGCAGTTGATATGGCCGATCGATGGTTCACTGTGAGGAAAATTATGGGTCTCCTGGAACAGTGGCTCCAAGCTGAAATCAGGTGATCACGCGATGCAGGTGATGGATAACGGAATCAACTCACTGAGACATCCGGGTTCGAATCCCCGTCCGGCCATCCAGACTTGGTTTTTTTTATTTGGGCTTTACGCCTCGATCACAGCGAGGTTGTTAGAGGCGTGATGGGATTGGGGCAAGGATTGGTAAGGAATTCGGCCATGGCCTTTTTGAAGGAAGCATCCCGGCATTCGCCTGGAGTGATTTGGGGAAACCATGGAAAACCCAAATCTGGATGCCCGGACGGGGATTCGAACCCGCATCCTCCTGAATGTAAGGCCAGAACGTTAACCGTTCACCCACCACTCTCGGTTTGTTTTTTCCATGATTTCCCAAAATCACTCCAACCGAATTCCCGGATGGTTCCTCATAAAGACCATGGCCGAATTCCTCCCAGTTCCTTGTCCCCACTCCTTTCCTTTCTCTAATATCACCAACGTTGACGAGGTGTAGGGCCATTAGAAAAAAAAAAAAATGGTGTCATGTGAAATTTCATGTCTTCTGTAGATGAGTCACTTACTAGGTTAATTATTTGCTTATTGAAAATAGCTCCGTCCTTTCACGATTGTAGTAGCCATTTTAACTCTCACTTTTCGATGTTGGTTGCAGACAATAACTCTTGTAAAATGACCTGAAAATATAAAATCACTGTACAAAGAAATTACACAGTTAATTATCAGATTTCAATAGCGTTATGAGAAACAAATACACTTTTCTCGTTCTTGATTTTATTTAAACTGCCATTAATATTTGTTAAAATCGTTGGCTTGATCTGCTCGCTTCATATTCAGACTTATTTGGGATAATGAGTACTAGTTTCACTGTTTCAGTGCACATTAATTCATTACAATACACTGTAAGGCATTTCAGCTCAATTTTATAACAATATTCTTCCACATAAATTCAAAATTTTACACCAAAAATATTTTTACGTGCTCTTGATAGAATATTTAACTATTATCCATGTGTCTATTCTCGCAGTCTTACCGCCACAGATATTACTATTTATTGTATCTGCTTTATTTGGCATATAATGATCTATTAGTCCAATTGCAAATCAGTTTTCTTATGCAAATTCTTGTTGTATCCTTTTTTTATAAGTAAAATCATAAATTAAACCCTTAAGATCACAATTTAATAGATGTAGGAAACCAAAGATGTTACGTACGCACTCTATTACAATGAAAGAAAAAGATCAATTTTGAACTGATTCCCGAAGAAGGTTTACAGCAAAGTTTCCACTTTGAATTGTTCATCGAAGTTCTATAGATGTAATTAGTGGAAACCGAGATAGTGATATTTGTTGGAAAAGGAATGTTATACACATATAGGTGATCCAGGTCTTCCCAACCTAACTCCTTCAACATCGCATTACGCTTTCCCTCCAACTGTATATATACCTGTCACGAATCGGGCGGCTCTTCTTTGGACCTTCTCTAACGCCTCCATTAACCCCTTTTGATGGGGACCCCATACAGAACAACAATATTCTAAGTGAGGAAATGCTAGTCGATTTAACTTCCGGACTGCATTGATTTAAATTACGACCTAGAAAACGGAGCATACGATTTGCTTTACCCATTACATTCTCGACATGCTCATTCCACGACAAATTATTACGAATTCTTACCCCTAGGTATTTAGAGGAATCTACCATTCTAAGGACAGTATCATTAATTGTATATTGATAGTTAAATGGTGTCACCTTTTTACTTACAAGCATGACTTGGCACTTTTTAGCGTTTAACTCCAACTGCCAATCTTTACACCACGTAATTATTTTCATAATCTCGTCTTGTAACAAAGCGCTGTCGTCCTGGGTTTTGATTTCACGATAAATAATAGCATCATCGGCAAATAATCTTTTCATCCCCTCTATTATGTCACATAAATCATTAATGTGTATGAGAAACAACAGAGGCCCTATCACGCTTCCCTGGGGTACCCCGGACCTCACTTCGGTACGTGATGAACGCTCACCGTCGAGAACTACACACTGTGTTCTGCCCTTCAGAAAGTCTGCAACCCAGTCGCATATTTGTCTAGATATGCCGTAACCACAAAGTTTCCTAAGTAACCTAGTGTGAGGCACAGTGTCGAAAGCTTTTTTTAAAATCTAATAGAACTAAGTCAACCTGGGATTGCTCATCTATAAATCGGCACAAGTCGTGAATTAGAAGTGCATGTTGTGTTTCGCATCTTCGGCCTTTTCTGAATCCGTGTTGATTTGGGTTTAAAAGATCAGCTTCATCCAAGAACCGCATAACATTTGAATAGATGATATGTTCTAAAATCCCGCAAAATATTGAAGTTAACGAGATCGGCCTATAATTCTGAGCCCGTCTCTAAAGACCTCGCTGTTAGAGAGACGTTAAGCAGATAAATTAAATAATAATAATAATAATCCTGAGGGCGATTCTATCCGATATCGATCGAGTCAGCCTCCCATCACATTCCTGACAAACAATACTACGCTCACCTGGGCGCGAGCAAAAACTGGCTTCCTCACTTCCAATAAAATATTCTAATTTCCTTTTAATAAATCTATATGTCCTTTGCGACACCGACAATAGTATGTACCAGGAACTTGGTGAGTTTACGAATGTTTGTATATAAAGATGAATGTATGTTTGTTAGTTTGTTTGTTCTTCATACAAATCCACAGTTTTCATCCGATCTCGATGAAACTTTGCACACTTATCCTTTGAAACAAGGAGAAAAATACTGTCTACATTTGGTTGAAAAATTATCTGTATAAATAACACATGTTGTCTCATAACTTCGAAATACGGCGTTAGTCAGACACGTTGGATATGGACGTCTCCGTACCGTGTTTCCGTGCAGTGGACTGGCAGCTCAGTTGTTAAAGCGCTTGCTTACGAACGTCGTGGTCTCCGGTTCAAATATCCGTGGAGGCTAAGATTTTTAAAAATTGTTTTTCATCGTAAGTCAGGCCTGGACCGTAGGTTATTCGGATTGAATGTTAAACTGTAGCTATTAGAAAGTTAGGGGTGCAATGCGAGGCAAATCGTAGGTAGTCATGCAATGTTGTAGGTGTACACTTTTTAGGTTATAATGATCCCTCAGGTGTTGTTCGCAGTCAGTGTGTGAGTGTGAACCACAGTAATATTATTATAAATACGGAAGTAAGTCTCCGTCTTTTGTTACGTTTTGACGACTAAATGACTATATCGTTGTGATGGAATTTTATAAGGAAATCTGTATGAAGGGCACAGGATATTTTTTCCAGAATGATTAACAGTTGTAGTCACGAAATTTTGAGACCTTATCGAATGGTGACAGAAATATGTTGGAACTTGATTTTCCTCAAGAGACAGGTGTGACGATACAATGATATGGTGTTAGCTTTCCTGTCATATTATTCAGACTCGATATTGTTTGGGACCAATCCTTCATTACCAACAACTTTCTATATTTATTTCTGGCAAAAAAAAATCTTAATCCACGCGTACGAAGTCGCGGGTACGAGCTAGTGTTTTCATAAATAATTCGTCTCTGTAGGTCGTATACTTTTCGATACACAGTATTTTGAAAACGGATGAATCATTTAGTCTAACTGCGTATATTCCGGGAGCAGTATTCGGCAGACACGTGATGAATCGCAGGCGGAACTCGTGTTGACGGATGAGCGCCGCTGGAACCACGATCAGTCAACCAGCTCGACGGGCACTGACCCCCGCAACCAGTCACACTCACACATTCGCATTCCGAGTGCGCGCACGGTAGCGTGTTTTACAGCACTTTAATTCCCCGCCTCATCTATTATATCCACTGACTGCACAGAGCACGAAGAAAAAAAACACGCCGCACGGCAAACGGGAGCTGTGATCTCGTCCTCACTCCCGTCCGACAGCGCGTGAGCGATCGCTGGTAGCTACTGTGCGTTCATCTACAAAACACTACCTCCTCTCTCTCTGTCCCACAGCAGCGGGGAATAAATTAATCTGCAACCTGCGAAGTAACTACTTCCCTTTTTAGTTTAATACTAGCTGATACCCGCGACTTCGTTCGCGTGGATTAAGAATTTCTTTGCCAGAATTGAATATAGAAGCTGTTGGTAACGAAGGATTGTTCCCAAACAATACCAAGTAGGCATAATGTGACAGGAAAGCCATCACTATATCATTCTACCGTCGAACCTGTCTCTTGAAAACGGCTAACTTTCCGGCCTCACATTCGGGAGAACGCGGGTTCGAATCCCCGTCCGGGCATCTAGATTTGGGTTTTCCATGGTTTCCCCAAATCACTCCAGGCGAATGCCGGGATGCTTCCTTCAAAAGGCCATGGCCGAATTCCTTCCCGTTCCTTGTCCCCATCCCATCCCGCCTCCAATGACCACGCCGTCGACGAGGCGTAAAGCCCAAGCAAAAAAAAATATCTCTTGAAGAGAATAAATTTCCAATATAGTCAAAAACAGAAAAACAAACGAAGGTGAGGGGATGTGTGTGTGGGGGGGAGGGGGGGTGTTAACTAAGGACAGGTTTATTTCATACTGGTCTTCTTTTCTTCTTTCTTCAGCATGAGCATCCGATTCTTAGGTTCTTATATCTTTAGCTGCTCGTGCTCTGCTAGAGCTACAACTTAAGCCAGTTTACGCCCGCAATCCGAATAACCGACGGTCCAGGCGTGACTCTTACGATCAAAAACAATTTTTAAAAAATCTTTGCCTGCGCGGAGATTTGAAGCGGAGACGACGATCCAAACATCAGTAAGCAAGCGCTTTAAACACTCAGCTACCAGACCGCTATCTATTTGAGCCGGAATGACAGGAAAGACAAGATTAGAGAAATAAGGTGCCGCAATGATTCTTATATTAATTCTTTTTTCCCTCGTACCATCAGGGATTGGAATGCACAACAAAGACATTAGCTTTGGTGATGAACACCCTCTGCCACCCACAATTTTGTGAATTGCCGAGTGTATATGTAGATGTACATGTAGATGGAAAGACAGTACAGAGACCTCCACATCCAACGCGTCTGTCTATCGCCGTTCAGTAATTTTTCGAAATTATAAGACAGTATGTATTATTTATGCAGATAATTTTTCATCCAAATTTAGACAGTATTTTTCTCCTTGTTTCAAAGGATAAGTGTGCAAAGTTTCATCGAGATCGGATGAAAACTGTGGATTTGTATGAAGAACAAACAAACAAACAAACATGCATACATTCATCTTTATATATATAGATAGCCCGTTGAGGGCAGTTCTATCGTTAACGTGACGCTACAACCTGATAAAACTCGGCGAAAAAAAATTGAAAATAAACAATTTTTTTTTTTATATCTCGCTTGGTTTTCGAGATATAGAATGTCAAAAATCAGTTATAGGTGATACTTCACTTCTAAACAGCCCTGATGAAGGCCCCAGGTTGGGCGCTGAAACGTCGGTAGTAATACATCGATCAAAGCAGCGTCAATCCCGAAAAAGTAAGTGGGATATTTGATTAATAGCTCCTTGTGGTTTTTGGTAACGTTTCTTCTGGTCCAGGCTGTATTTCAACCTAACAACAATCATTAGTAAGAAAATGAAATACCTACAGTGCATTTACACTTTGCAGACATAGTGATATTGGTGAATTTTTTTTCTGGTCCCGGCTGGATCTCACCCTAACATCCTGGCTTTTGAAATACAATATCTCGAGAACTAAGCGAGATATCAAATAATATATATATATATTAGATTTGTCTCGTCAAGTTACATAGGAATTCATCATCAAATTTGGCTATGGCGAAATATTTCTTCTGATCCAGGCCGCATTTCAACCTAACGACGTTAATTTTGAGATGAGTCAGTGAGATATCAAAAAAATTTATTCTTTATTTTCGATTTGTCTCGTCGAGTTACATAAGAATCCATCATCAAATTGCGGCGCCACGGTTATCGTAGAATCCCCCCGCTTAGCATTCTGGATCAAAACCAAAATGGCAAAACTGTCAAAGTATGATTTGATTGTATTCACTGATTTAGAATTACTAGCCTGCAATACTTAATAATATCTCTGTTTTAGTGTAGTTTGTGCACTGTACCCAGCGTATAAACAGTGATTGCTATTATTCTGTGCAACATTTTGTTCACTAGTTTCATGCATTCCTCATTCAAAATAAATACTTCTCTTGCCAAATATACGATTTAAGAATATTTAAAAACCCATAAAAATGATGGCTGCCTCGCTGTTATTTTAAATAAACCGTTATCTAGAAAAACATAATCCATTTCACATTAAATAAATCTTCTCACGATTCTTGCACTATTAAACATTTTTTTCACACTAAGCATTTAAACATTTACAAATCCATTTCTTTTAAGTGTTTAATCAAATGATCTTCAGGTCAACATTTTTCTATAATACCCATTACAGAGTCTCTTAGATACAGTCAGCGATAATCACTGCATAGCAGTTCGTCTTACAGGTCAGCCAACTTAACTATCCAATACTCTTACGCTGAAAACGCTCCACCATATTATTATTACATAAATCATTTCATGTTTGACTAGCTCTGTGGTTGCTATCTCACAAACTGCAACAGTGTAACGAGTCTAACGAATAGGATTTTCTTTCAAATTTTTTATTTTATTTTTATAAAGGTGAATAACGCGCCAATGCAATTGAATTTAAAACAAAATTCAATTGCATTGGCGTGTTATTCACCTTTATATATATATATATATATATATATATATAAAATTGATTAACTTGCAATTGAGAAAATGGCCCACAATATCTAGTTATCGCGTCTATTAGTGGAGCAGCGAACTCCGCAAATTTCGTATGACAAACATTGTTTTTTTAGATACGTGCGTAGTTACGTAAACAATTTAATTCACCTTTGAAACCATCCCACGTCTTTTTTCGTTGAAAGATGAGGCAAAAAATAAATCAATATGTCAGTATCATAAGGAAATAGACTTTACTTATGAAAAACTGTAGAATTAGCGTAAAAAATATACTTATGAAAAAATTTAGAATTTGCATATTTTGATTTTAAGTTTATTTTTAAATAAAATATTAAAACCGAAATAATTATAAATTTATTTTTCCACCTCCGCAATACATCCACCAAGTTGACCTCCGGTACAACCCTATACACTACCATATGCGACAGTCTGACTAAAGTTTTGTAAACAAGTACCCTTACTTATCTGGCAATCCCCATGTCTCCACAGTGGCGTAACTAGGTCAACAAGGGCCCCGGTACAAAAAATTTATTTTGGGCCCTCAGGCCAGATGGGCGACCTTTTTTTTGCTTTGTGTTGCTGGTAAGGGCCCCCTGATCTGAGGATGGGGCCCTTGAGTTGTGCTTAGGGGCCCCCTGAGCAGTGGTTAGGGGCCCCCTGAGCAGTGAGGGCCCATAGTGAGGAGCTTCCTGTGTCTCAGGGGCCCCCTTAGACGACTAGACGATTGTAGAGCTAGAAAAAAAAAGGTCGCCAGTTTGCCATGAAGGCCTCTGAACTGCGCTTGGGGACCCCCAGAGATGCGCTTTGGGGCCCTCAGAGGTATGCTTGGGGGCCCCCTGAGCGTAGGAGCCCCGGTGCACAGCACCGCCTAGCCCCATACTAGCTACGCCCCTGTATCTCCAACAAGTGAAGTATCTTGGGACCTTTTCCTACTACCAGCCCACTGTGTCCTGCTCAGTTGAGTAATTGTCTGGTCTCTTATTTCTTAGAATTTGTAAACGGAATGAAAAGCTCTATAAGTTTCACATGCTCCTTTCCGCATAGTAATACGAGGGGCCAGACGCGAACCCAGGACTCCTGACTCCGCGGGTGTAGTCGAGCAGGGTATCGGGCAAAGTGTTCATTATTGAGGCGCCTGCCCCGCGGCTGTTTTTTGTGGCGGGCTGTTTCGTTAGTCCGGAAGCTCGTTCATTAGGCTGTGGACGTTTGCGTTACCAATTTGTGATGGGAGCAGGCTACACGTGCGTTATACACGGTCTACCCACAGCTCAACATGTAAACGACCCGACGAGCTGTTGGTACGCTGTACTACTGCACAAAGGTGTCCAAACAAGGGAGTATCTTAATGATCCCTTTTATCGTATGGGGAGCATCCATAAACTACGTGGCTCGGTCTAGGGGGAGGTTACGAGGCGTCCATTAATTACGTGAGGTGAATTAGGAGGAGGGGGTCCAACGAAATCTCACCGGACGGGGGGGGGGGGGGGTCCGAAATCTCATGTTAGCGGATGTCGACATTGGAGAGGGGGGATAAAATCTAGAAACGATGCCGATACCGACTTTAGGAGGAGTATAACACTATAACCGTCCTCGGAAGCAGGAGAAATAAGAAAAAGTTCTCAAAAAACTGCTAGGTCGATCAGTAAGGGAAGGGGGGAAGGTTCGTCAAAATCTCACGTCGTCTTGGGGGGGCCTAATTTATTTAAATATATAATTTATTATGTAATTATATATTATTAGGTAATTTATTTAAAAAAAACAAGTGGACGAAATTTTTTGGACTTTTTTGAAAAATGAATTAAAAATACTTGCGGCCATATTTTGATAGGCAACCTGGCAGAATCGTATTATGCCACTAATAATTGTACATAAAAATTGCATTTCTGTCAAATAACGGATGGACGTGAATTTTGGCAGTTCAATGTATACTCTGCAATATAGAGAAAATTGTGGCAGAGGATTCTCTGCACTAAAACTAATCTCCAATCTGTAGAGTTCAATCATAAACGGCTAGAGGATGAAAGAATTAATATAACCATCAGTACAGTTTTTTATTTCCCTGATCTTATCCATACTATCACTCCGAGCCAAATACATTGGTTGGAGAAGTATTTCATTGCATTTATAAATTTCACAAGCTGTTCACATCGGCTAGCTTAGAAAAATTTATGCCGTCTGTAGACGATAATGTTTATATCTCTAATATTTCATGGTTTCACATTATTGAGAAAATTAAAAAAAATATGTCCATGTTTGATTTTTACCTTTGACACAATAACTTAGTATGCCTCCTTCGGGAGGATCCAACCAATCTTCGGGGTTGTGAATTAAATTGGTTTTGACGAGGACGCCCCGAATAACAACCACCATACTTTTCAATGACTCGTACTTGTTCCCGCACAGCCAATGGTACCTTTTTGTTTTTTACTTTTGGCTGTACGCCTTCTAGGTCATTAGAGGCGGGAAGTTACAGGGAACAAGGAAAGGGGAGGAATTGGTCCATGACCTTTTGAAGGAAGCTTCCAGGCACTCGACTGGAATGATTTAGGGAAACCATGAAAAACCGAGATTTGGATGCTAGGAACGAGATTCGAACCGGATGCGATGCCACAGCGTTACCACTCACCCACCACGTTCTGTTCAGTGGTACCAGCATCGGCAATTTTTTCCTTTTGTTACATGATCAGCTCAAACTAAAATCGTATATACAGAGTGTTACAAAAAGGTACGGCCAAACTTTCAGGAAACATTCCTCACACACAAACAAAGAAAATATGTTTTGTGGACATGTGTCCGGAAACGCTTACTTTCCATGTTAGAGCTTATTTTATTACTTCTCTTCAAATCACATTAAACATGGAATGGAAACACACAGCAACAGAACGTAGCAGCGTGACTTCAAACACTTTGTTACAGGAAATGTTCAAAATGTCCTCCGTTAGCGAGGATACATGCATCCACCCTCCGTCGCATGGAATCCCTGATGCGCTGATGCAGCCCTGGAGAATGGCGTATTGTATCACAGCCGTCCACAATACGAGCACGAAACTAAAATGAGCTCTAACATGGAAAGTAAGCGTTTCTGGACACATGTCCACATAACATATTTTCTTTGTTTGTGTGTGAGGAATGTTTCCTGAAAGTTTGGCCGTACCTTTTTGTAACACCCTGTATATTTATATATATTAGTTGAGGCTAACAATGACCACGTAAAGCATTTGTGCAATTGGCAGCAAGTTACATCATATATATAATTTCTAAAAAGATTTTTTTTTGAAGGCATTATGTCCCTTCGTATCTAACCGAAATCGATAAATGAGGTATCATGTTGGAGACTAAAGTCTCCAGCCACATCATATTTTAAGAAAGGAATTTTTCGGTATTTGACCCTTAAAGGGACAAAGTAGTTGCACTTATCACAGAGATATTAATAAACTGCTTCTCTGGCATCGACAAGGATTAAACGCGTTACCTATAGATACAAGTACCACAAATCTCAGAGATATCAATAAATTATTTTTTCTGAACTGTAAGTATCATTTCGGATATTTTATGTGTTACGGAGACATTTCCGATTTGCAATAGTTCCTATGAAAACATTTTATTCGTGAAGTTTTCTCACGGGCTATGATCGCAGAAGCACATATTACAGGGATATGAATATGCTGCGCGTATTTAGTTCATGTTAGTTGTACTGCATTAAGGTCAGTGAGAGTTTGTCATTCACAATTTTTAAGCATCCAAAAGTTTTTCTTAATCGTTCCCTAATCAAAGTAGACTAAAATCTAGATATTCGACATGGAAGTTTGGTCAAGAGCTGGTCCAAAACAATTTCAACATAGGCGAAGCATGATGCGCTGACTGGACAAATTCCAACCCCGACAAACATGCGCTAATCCAAGACCCTACACAACAGCCTCCTGGATTCAACCTTCCTAGGAAAACCTGGACGGCACTGAAGTGAGTGAGAACAGGCCACGGTAGATGCAACTACTAGATGTACAGGTGGGGAATGACAGAGAATCCTTCTTGTGACTGCGGTAACTATGAGAAAACCATTCACCACATCGCCATGGAATGCCCTCTTAGGAGATTCAGTGGTACAATGCATCATATTCACGAAGCAACCACAGAAGCAGTTGATTGGCTGCAATCGTTGGACATCAGCCTGTAGTCAACACAATCTTCAACAGTTTACAGTCTCTGGCCGGTCTGTTTCATGCACAAGCCTCTCCATTTCCTTCTTTCGTCCCACCACCTCTCTGTCACCACTTTGTTCCAGTCCTCTCCTCTCTTCCGTACACCCTCCTCCACTCCTTTCAGCCATCCATCTCTTGGTCTTCCTCTGGGTCGTTTACCATGCATCTTCATTTCATGGATTTTTCTTGGGATTCTCTGAGCCTCCATACTCTTTACATGTCCATACCATCTCAGTCTGGTCCTGTTTACCCTTTCCTGTAGGGGTTCCTCTTTTATGGTGCATCACTTCATTCCTTATTCTGTCCATTTTGTTGATTCCCATCCTACCTCTTAAAAACTTCATTTCACTTGTTTGTACTCTGCTGATGTCCCGCTTTTTCATTGTCCACGTTTCAGCAGCACAAGTTAAGATAGGCACATAGTATGTATGATAGATTACTCTCTTGCTTCTCTGTGGCACCTCTTTATTCCATATCAGGCTTCTGATGCTCCTTAGAAACGCCTCTGCTTGTCTTCCCCTTTCACTTATCTCGCCATCATTTCCTCCACATTCCTCTAATACACTGTAGTAATAGTTATATTTATTGTAATTTAATGTAGTTACTGTTTTTGTATTTCCGCTGCCTTACGAAATAAATAAATCGTTCCGTAACATGTTGTAAGTACTGTACTTTGTTATGTACCTATTCTTTTTTTTTCTTAATTTTTATAAACGATCTCGGAGACAAAGTAAAAAGCCTTTTTAGATTGTTTGCTGATGATACGGTTATTTATAGGGAAGTAAGGAATTTGGCCGATTGGTAAGAAATTCAGCGTGATCTGGATGTTATTTTGGCATTGTGCGCTGAGTGGCAACTTACGCTAAATTGTAAAAAGTGCAAGACAATGAGCATAACTAACAAAAAGAATCCAATTGTTCAGAAATACGATTTAAACAATACAGTTATTGATATAGTCGATTCTATGAAATATTTGGGAGTAACAGTACAAAGCAACATGAAATGGGACTTACACATTATTCGTTAGTAGGTAGAGCTAATTCTAGGCTGCGATTCATAGGTCGAATATTGAAAAATTGTAATGAACAAACAAAGGAGATAGAGTACAAATCTCTTGTGCGTCCACATTTGACTATTGTTGTGCCATTTGGGATCCGTTTCGTAAGGGGTTGATCGAAAGTATAGAGAAAGTACAGAGAAGAGCCGCTCGATTCGTGACCGCTTGCTACAGTCCTTATGAAAGCGTCACAGAACTAATTAGTATACTAGGCTGGGAGTCTCTGGTAGATAGACGACGCACGTTTCATTTAAACTTATTGGTAAACATGTGTACTCCCACTTTCACTCACGAGTGTAGTGAAATACTCCGTCCGCCAACCTATTTGAGCCGGAATGACAGGAAAGATAAGATTAGAGAAATAAGGTGCCGCAATGATTCTTATATTAATTCTCTTTTTTCCCTCGTACTATTAGGGATTGAAATGCACAGCAAAGAGATTAGATTTGGTGCTGAGCACCCTCTGCCACCCACAATTTTGTGAATTGCAGAGTATATGTGTAGATGTATATGTAGATGTATTACTCTAAAAAATAAACAATCGCTGTAAATGAGGTGGTTCTTCTTTCATGGTATTATAAACCAATATTCTCATTATTCATTGCATTTTATTCGCGAAATGTTTGCACGGATCTTCTAGTTGAAACCTAAGTACTCGTTGCACCTAATCTCGTTGAAGGTTTGCTTTGGGAAAGTTCTGGTATCGATTGTTCGAGTGAGAAGGATATGAGACTTAATCGTTTATGCGAAACCGCTGGATAGAGGAAGACCGTACCGGATGCAGTGTAGGTTAGGTAACCTGAACCGGATACGAACACACTCGCCCTGGGCAGCGGAACGCGCGAGTCTCTGGTTGGGACCACGAGGTCAGAAATATGCGAAAATAAAAGAGGCGAGTCGAACCGGAACAAGCGTGGCACTCCCTAAATCAGCGGCTTCTAACGAGATGGGCGGTCATTAATTAAGACGGCAGCTGGATTCATCATTAAAATTAAGTGTTATTATGCTAAACGTTAATGTATGCGATAAGAAGATCTGGCGGCGGGAAACCGGGAGGGTTCCCCGGGGACCAGATTCCCGGCGGGGAAAAAGTTTCGGGTCGACGAGTCGGCATAGCTTACTGCAGCTCCGGATCGCAGTACATTGCACGCCTTACCAGCACGCCTTACCAGTCTCTCTCACTTCACAGACTGATATCGATCTTATTAAGAAAGAGGGGAATATACGCTGCCTGAAAAAAAGTCAAATACTCGGAAAGAGAAACAACATTAAGCAACACAGGTAGAGAGGTTAAGCGATGTTATTTTAGGGTTCGGATCTTTATGATCAAAAACTTAGAGAAATATACAGGCATTTTTTTTTTTTTTTTTTTTTTTTTTTTTTTTTTTTTTTTTTTTTGCTGTCGTCAGTCGTTAGACTGGTTTGATGCAATCTTCCATCACTTCCTATCCTGTGCTAACCTCTTCATTTCTACATACCCCTTACAACCCACGTCCTCAATTATCTGCTTCATATATTCTAATCTCTGTCTACCTCTACAGTTCTTACCTTCGACTGTTCCCTCCACTAACAAATTAACCAATCCAGCATGTCTCAAAATATGACCTACCAGCCTGTCTCTTCTTCCTGTAAGCTTCTTCCATAAACTTCTTTTCTCACCCATCATTTCCAAAACTCGTTCACAAATAGGATCTTTAAAATGGGTAAATATGATCTAAAAGTGACAAAATATGACCAAACTATTAAATTTACTATATATCAAAACATGCTCAATTATACATCATTTATTTTATCTAGTAGTGTCGCTTTCACGTAGAGAGCATAATTTGCTTCCGTGTACTCGCTGCACCATTGGGAAATTAAATTTCAAATCGTTTTGTTGAAGTCACTTTAATTTCAAATAATTTACGGAATAGAACTCTTTCATCTGTACTAAAATACTCCCCTCTAAATTACCTCACATAACTTAGCACTATCAGAAAATTTTATTTTCGGCATGGCTATATGTCTACTCGCTGATCCACTGCAGATTTAAAGATGACTGAGGATATTTCGTTGATTGATTGACACGGATCGAGACAGGCATGCTTTCGCACCAGCCTTACTATCCGGGTGCGAAGTTTGGGGTATGGTATCAAACACCAGCATTGCATACATACAGCGACTGCGGAATAAATTTCTACCACTAATACTAAACACACACTACGGTAGTAAAATCTCAGAGCTACATGGCATCACATCTGTTCCGCCCAAGAAACAAGCAATGGTAAACGGAACAGAAAAGTTAAGCAACCGGGTTGGAACAATACGAGAACTTCTTCATGACTGCTTCCTAACTATCAGCACATATGAGCCCACAAGGTGACACGAATAAGGTGTAGTAATGGACACAAAGTAAAAACATGTGAACCCAGAAGGGGTTCCACCTTTGATTTTCGCTGGAGAGCAAAGCATTGCCAGCTACTAAAGAGCTTAAATAAATGGCGATTCCAATACCACCCTATGCTAAAAATGATGTGAATCCACGTAAATGTTGCGGAACTTGGAGGTAACCAAAAAATAACAGCCGAAAATCTAGTATACATACAGGAAGTCGCAGATTGCAAATTTACTAGTAAGAAGTGTCTTTGAAGATTGATAGAGCACTCGGAAGATATAAGTCTAACTCTGGTCCGCCAACACTTTAAAAAGACTTTTTCGACTACCATTCTCGGATTCGCTATGCCGAAAGTATAGCGTTTTTTTCCATAGTAAATTGACTTATAAAATTCTGTAACTGTTTTCAACTGACTGGTAAGCAAATTTACTGTAATTTTAAAGTAACTGTGTTCCAGTAAAATTATTTGCTTACCAGTCGGAAGTATAGTTGCTCCACGAACTGAAAATGCATGAATAACTCAGTGATTAGGTGTCTCACTGACGGCAGAGGAGTTACCATTGCAAATCTCCACCATTACCACAATGTTCACTGGCTATTAACCTGGCCGTCAAGGCCGGCGATGTATGCTGTGAACGCTCAATGGTTCGGATTCCTTGAATGTGCCGCAACTTGCAACTCCATGATATTTCCGCTAAGTAACTTACTATCTAACTTGTCTCAGATTCCGGAGAAATATGACAGACTATGCTTTGCTGTAACAACTGAACAATCTTTTCTCATCTCTACTATTTTTACACTCCAGGCGAATGCCGGGATGATTCCTTCAAAAGGCCATTGCCGAATTCCTTCCCGTCCCTTGTCTCCAGCTCCACCCCGACTCAAGTAAAAATAATAATAATAATTGGCTTGTTGCTTCAATGATGTCGTCGGATTGATGATTCCACAGGGGAGTTAAAGACAGTTAAAGAACTGGAAAACAGTGGGTGACAGCCACTATAAACAGTCGAGTAGAATGATGTTTGAAGTGGAGTACCGCTCAGCCTTCATACAGGAATTCAGGTTGATCGCAAGATTTCTACTCACTGTTCGCTTAAATCCTAGACAGCGACATTGCGCTAGGGTATGGAAGGAAGCTGGAAGTGCGTCGTTCTCTATGTCTGTCACAAAAGACACGCATTATATTTTATGAAACTGCGATATCATTTGTGTCAGTTGGTCCTCAACAAATAGCTTTGTAGTTTAACTGCAACGGTACACTTTACATATCCCCCCCCCCTCCATTTTTTCATTATTTTTGGAAGAACAGTTTAGCGTTATCTTTCTTTGTCTGTGAGGTCGTAAACCGTTGAATTTCATCCCCCTTCCGATATACTTTCACGCCTCTTTTTTCTTTTTTTTAATCTTCTTGAGAGTTTATTATATTCTTTTCACCGAGCCAAGAGAACTGAAGAATAATTTACCAAAAATTCTGAAAGAATTTAAAGTTGAAATTCGTAGAGGGCAGAAGTAGGCGACTACAGGAAAGGTGACAAAACAGGTGTGTAGGTAAATTCATCGTAATTAAATTCCCAGTGAGATACCTCACTGAGGTATTTGTCTGATCTGTTACGTAATTAATCACTTCTATACTATTATGAATGTGTAAGCGGTCTGTTTCCATTCTGCCCCTTGTTACAGGTATCACTAAAAAAAATATCTAACGAATTTGGATGAGGTTTTCACGGTATGAAAGCTTACGCTATAGCTTAAAATCTGCAGTATATCTTATCACTCTACGATATCGGTGAGTGAAGCAAAAAATGATAATTCTTTTTTCCCGAGAACACATCTCAAATGAACAGTCATTTACGAAATATCCTCCAAAGATAACGCTACAACATGTAGCTTTAGACCCCACGCTTTAGACTATGTTGATACTGCCTACAAAACGTCGGCGATTTTATGAAATATAGCACCTCACAACATACGGGAAACGTTAATCAAATCACTAAGTCATAGATCAACACTCATTTACGAAATACTCACCAAAGATTACGCTATAACGCAGATAAATACACCAAGCTTTAGATTCCATTTATTTATTTATTTATCGTATGATGAGTGTAATTATTTTAAAGACTATGCAGATAGCGTGGACAGTTGTATACATCACAACCTTGTATCTCTAAATCTATCGCTATGATCCATTTAGTTGCTTTAACCGACGCATGATGAGTGTCCATTATTGTTCCATTTCCAAAGATTCTATTAATTATTGTTTACTAAACTTTGGTTTTTTAGTTCTTTAGTTTTCTGAACAGTGGCACGTTGTAATATACGGGAAACGTTAATCAAAGATTAACAATCGAATAAGTCTAACGAATTTAATTTAATTAGTTCTTTGCTACCAGAAAGAAAAACAAAAGACAAACGCAGTACTACGCGCGAACGTACCAGCGGGAAGCTGCTAGATTCAAAATAAAGAAACTTAATTTATTGTTCCACATCGGCCGCTTCCAGCTGTGATGGTGTCAAGATTTACAGTCTCTTTCATAATGTTGTGCATCGATGATGGTTCAACAGAGAAATATCCGTGTTTGTCCGATAAGCCTCGTTTAAGATATGTATCAAGCAGTTAGCCGAGCGGTTAATGAAGTTATGTTCGCCCGGCCAGTGTGTGTGTGTGTGTGTGTGGGTGGGTGTGTGTGTGTGGGTGAGCTCATAGTCCGTTATGGAAGCGGTCCCAGCCGTGAGTCACAAATCAGTTGGTGGCGGAATGTAGAGGTTCGGGTGTTTTGATCGCGGGGCCGAATGTTAAACAAACATTAGCGCAGCACGCGAAACCTCTGTCGCGGGCTGCTACCGTAAGAAATATGGCGGACAACTCTCGGAGACGTCTTAATTGAGATGGCGCGGTCACGCCAGGCGAATAAACGCCCCACCTTCACAGCCCAACAGGAATACAACCACCGGGGTCACACACAGACTGGCGTGGGATAGCATCATCTTCTCAATCACGCCCAAATATGCATTCTTAGAAACTCTTCAAATGCTAGCCCCGTCTGCTCAGTTATGGGTCGTCCATAAACTACGTGGCTACCTAAAAAAAGGGGGGGGATCTAGGTCAAGCTACATAACTTTTCACTTATTTTATTTGTCACAGTTAAAATAGGGTACAGAATATACAACAGCATCTGGATAGTTATTTCCGTAATTTATCTCCGTATTTTAGATACCCTAAATGCGCCGCGCATCGTGTGACTTGAAGTCATAGCGTTGGGGTCATACGGTGCCGGCGCACTGGAACTAACGGACACACGCCAAGAAAAATTAGGCACGCGGCACCTATACTTAAATTCGCTAACAAATATCGGTAAAATAAAAAAGAAAAAAAATAATAAAATACAGCTCTTCTTAGTTTATGTGGCAGGTACAGTTCGTTCTATTTTATCTATTCTTATAAAACGTAATCTTCGTCACCGTATTCTGACACGCAATAACGTCATGTTGTGACGTCGTACTATGACGTCATGTACTCATCCTTCCCTGTTGGATTTACAACTGCCTGAGATATTATTCAGAATTATGCATAATTATGAACAGTTTTATTTAATGAAGTATACGCGAGTAAATGAACTGCCAGCACACTAAAAGAAAAGTGTGTACTCGTAAAAATCGAGCTAGTAATCAATCATTAGTTGTTTTTTCTTAATTAAAATTCGTTCGATGTTGATTTTTCTTATACTCTCTGTACAGCGATACTGTATTACAGTAAGCTTAAGGGAGGGGGGGGGGGGGTTCTCAGGAAGTCAAAATGGAGCTACGTGGTTAATGGACGCTCCCATTACTGATGCTGTATGGGGATGATAAGCCTGGCGGTTCTCTTCCTGAAGAGTACACCTCACTGGGCTGGCACCGGATTTCACCCTCTTCCATTCACTCACAATACAAACACACCGAATATACACACAACACATTCATCCACAGTAAATACGTAAATAAATTTCTATCACAACTAACGATTAACATGTCGACAATACTGAGAATTTTTAGTGTCATAGATAGCTCAGCATCGGAAACTTGATGCACATCGAACACTCAGTTTTTATTTAATGTAAGAAAACGTCTGCGTCTTCTAGTGTTACATACCGGCGTAGGCCAAAAAAAGAACGATTAAAAAAAAATTGTACTCACTCAGCAACAACCATGCAGCGTCGGGGCAACTACCATAACAGCATCTGGAACAAAGAAATACCAGATTAGGTCACAATCGTAAATGTTTCTTGCAGATCCTAGTGGAATAGATATTAATCGATTCCACATACGTTTGTAATAGAGCGAAAATTAAATTTTAACCATTTTCTAGTAATTTAATTTAATATAATTTAATGTAGATGAAGTACTTAGTGAAGTAGCAATTTGGTTTGAGGCAAATTCATTAAAGTTAAATTTTGAAAAAACACATTACATTAAGTTTAAAACAAAAAATTATGCACAGCCAAATTTACAAGTAAGCTATAAAAATTAACACAATATTAGAAACATAGAGTATAAAATTCCTTGGTATTAAAATAGATGAGAAACTCTGTTGGCATGAACATATCACTTCACTACTGAAGTAGTGCCACCTTTGCAATATGAACACTTTCTCTAACAGCAGATCTAGAATTAACGAAACAGGTTTATTCCTCATATTTTCATTGAGTAATGTCATATGGCATAATTTTTTGGGGAAACTCTTCACAAAGTAAAAAAGTTTTCATAGAACAGAAAGAGCTATTAGAATGTTGTGTAGGGTAAAACCAAGAACTTCTTGCAGACAACTTTTTAAAAAACTCAATATTCTTACAATGACTTCTCAGCATATATATTCTCTAATGTGCTTTGTCATATATCATTTTAACCTGTTTACTTCTAATTCACAGGTACACAATTTCAATACAAGAAGCAGAAATAACTTGCACAAACCACAAACATCTCTGTCATTAGTACAAAGAGGAGTTAATTATTCTGGTATACATCTGTTTAACAAACTTCCCAAGGGTACAAAACAGTTTGCAGAAAATAAAGATATATTTAAAGAAAAACTGAGAGATTATCTTATTGGCAACTCCTTCTACTCCATTCAATATGACTTTTGCAAAACTCAGTTGTAAAAATTTATGTTTATTTTATTCTCTTTATTTTTCTTTGTAACATATAATTGTTTTTACTATGATTATTACTCATATTGTATGTATGTATACTAACCATGATATGTTTCACATCCCAGAGGTGCTTCCTCAGCAGGGATCCATGAAACAAGATTGATAAATTAATAAAATAAATAAAATAAATAAATATAATTGCGACGGAGATCACGCTCCGGTGGCAATCTCCCATCTTTCTCCTTTTATCTTCCCTCCTATTATTGTTATCTACTGACTTGAACTTAAACCTATTTCAGTGTTTCTGGTAGATTGTTCATAGTTTCTCTCGATAATTTTTTCCAATCCCTTACACCCTTCCCTGCAAAATAAAATTTTCCTACACCCATGTGACTAAAATCAAGAGCCAGTTTGTGGTCACGATCATCTTTACACTACCACGCAACTCTTTTAATGTTCCCTCCAACATCTTTGAATGCCTCATCACCAATATACACCTTGTACACTCCCACGAGTCTCTTCACCCTCCATCTATCTTCCAATGAATCTCACTCCAGCTCCTTTATCATATCAGTTACTGATTATGTTCTGCGGTTAATTCCAAAGCCAAATTTTGGAAACCTTCTCTCCACGCCTTCCAATTCTTGTAGGCCTATTTGATATCCAAAATTTGGGTCCCATACTACACCCCCATATTCCAGCAGTGGTCTAACCAATGTTTTGTGACCCATTTCTCTTATTCTCTGGTATATCCTCTCATCACTCTTTCCAACAGGCGAAGGATTTCGAACACTTTTCCTACCACCTATCCAATGTATCCTCCCTAGTTAAGTTTGTTATCAACTGTTATGCCAAGGTATCTACATTTCGAGTCTTCAAAAAGCAACCCCTTCCCAACTTTATGATCATAATCAATCTTTAGCTTTCTATCTGTATACCTAATAAGCTGGCTCTTCTTTTAATTTATCTTCATCGCATGTAGAATTGCCCGGCTAGATATTCTATATAGATCACCCTGCAGCTATTTACAATCTTTTACCGTTTTGATCCCATTATATAACATTATGTCATCTACAAACAATCTAACTTCTGATAGAGAACCATTAACACAATAATTCATTAGAATAACGAATAGCAATGGTCTCAATACAATACCCTGTGGAACCCCCCCACGTTTACTCCGACTTCTTTTGATACTGCAATTCCTTCTTGAATCGGTGGTTAATAAACAATCTACGTACGTTACAGACCGAAATTCAATTGATGCCTGCAACACGCAAACAGCTTGTTCAGCTGAGTGTGATAGGAATTACGTGTTATTTTTTCTCCTTTTTAACTATACTCTGTTCATTATAGACTGGCGGTTCACGGTCACGTTCTCCTTGTCCTACGTCTCACCTCACCAACCTTCTCGTTGCTCATCACTTTTATCTAACCGTTGTGTCAAACCAAGCGAGTTGCAAATTTGTCGGAGAACACCCTCCCCCCTTCGCTTGTAGGGATAAGGGCAGAGGAGTGGGGATAGAGCAGATTGACCTTGAGCTGCCTTTGTTAGGGGGCGTCCATTAATTACGTGAGGTGAAATAGGGGTGGGGGGTCCGGCGAAATCTCACGAAACCTCACCGAGGGGGAGGGGGTTGGGCAACGGAAATCTCACGTGAGGTTTTGAAAATCTACTAAGGCTGTAGAGCTAAAAAAAATAATGTCACAGGTAGAAAAAAAATCTACAAATGACGCAAAAGTTGACTTTAGGGAGAGGGGGGGGTATCTGATCCAAAAACAGACCTTAGGGGGTGTGTAACCGCCGTTGGAGCATGAGACCTAAAAAACAAGGGTCTCAAACAGTTACGAGGTCCATTAGTAGGGGGGGAGGGTCTCCGTCAAAATCTCACCTCATTTTAGAGGGGGGGGCGGGGTTTCGACCAGATCTCACGAAGTCCCACCAGAAAGGGGGGGATCCGGAATTCCGGAAAAACACCTCACGTCATTAATGGACGCCCTTAGGAGCGTCCATAAACTACGTGGCTTGGTCTAAGGGGGGGGGGGGAGGGGTAGACTGTAAAGCTACGCTAGGCTACGTGTATTGTCTTGTGTTGTCTAAAATAAGGTATTAGGCGACAGACCGACAAATCGTAACGCCTTCGCGTTAACACATGGTACTTAATTTCCGTGTTCGCGCAATAGCCATCCCTACAACTTCAAAGCTTGTTTCTCAGTAGGTTCGCGAAAGAATCTGATGTTTCTCTTTTAGCGCTAAAATGCTTTAATACGTAAATATCGATGTTCCAGTTTCGCAACTTCGCAAAATTTCATGCTTAAATTAAGTCAGTTCGGAACTTCCGTCATTGCCTCGTACCATAAAACAAATACTGCGGCTCCTTTATCCCCTACCGGTTTCATAAATATTAATTAGTTGTATTTATTTTCGCTTTCCCGGTATCGGATTTGTACGATAGGTCAGTATCAGTCACATATATTTCCAGTTACGTCCGTATCGCTGTTTACCAACAGCGCTGTAACTTACCTGAAAATAATAATCATAACATTTTACTTTTCAATTAACGAAACAATCAAATATTCTACACTCCTCTGTTTCATCAATAAACCGGCAATATTTTTATAAACTTCAAATCAAATGATTTCTTCTAGTTTTGACAGCTATTATTAACGGTTACTTATTTCTTGTACGATCTCAATACATATATCTTCGTTAAAACATTAACAACAAGTTATTAAATACACACATTTCGCCCAGTATTCCGCAACCTCACTCAAGTGCATTCGGTGTTGCTCGATACAGGTCATCTTCGTTGCAGGATAATGGGCACACAGGGCACTCGAGCATATGGTTCATCGTTTGGTCCTCACCATAATCACACTTAATATTAGTAGCATCAGTATAACAATAGCATAATCAGTTTATAGAATTACAATCACAAATATTTTATATATTAACATGAAGCCACGAAAACGCCACCAGTTGCTTAAAGTTTTTTATTCTTTAAAACTGTACTGCAGTTTCGACAAATACAGGTTTGTCTTCTTCAGAAGTATGACACGTTAAAATTACATAGGCGGAAGCATTATCACAATTCAGTCACTTTCGTGCGAAGTTGCACATCGTCACGATTCTTCCTTCCGTCTACTAGACAACATCTGTACGAGGCGGGCGACTTCCACTAACTCTAACTAACAAACATTTTACTTATATACAAATAGGATTTCAACATTAATTTCAATAAATAGTGAGGTCACGGTCCCCACAATTTTTAAATGAATCAAAGAATTAAAAGTAATGCATGGAAGGGGAAAGATGACCATGATCACAAGCTGGCACTCGATTTCAGGCACAAGGGGTGAGATTTTTTTTTTTTTTTTTCAGGGATTGTATTAAGTTACCAAGAGAATTGATGACAACTATTTAAAGTTGGAATTTGAGTAGGGCAAAAATAGTTGAGTACAGGAAAGGGGGGAAATGGATGCTGAGTCTCAGGAGCGTTCGCTCCATCGCAATTAAATGAATTATATAAATGTAGTTTTATGTTCCAAGGTTAGCCCATAAATTGAAGCACAAATTAGGTGTTTTTCCAGCTCAACGTCTGTTACACTCTCGCGAGTTCTGTACCGTGCGGATACTCTCGGCGGTTGTGTGGGGTGCTGTGAGAACTAGGTAGGGAGTTTTCGAGGCTCGCAGCAGTCCGGTGTTGTACGTGATGGTGGGAGCGGACTGCAATTACGACAGGCCCTCTACAGCTGCCTCCACAAAAAAACAAACTCCACGCCTCAGCTGTGTACATTCCGCGTCTACACCTGTATACAGGCCCACGCCAACCACTTGCGAATGCTTGCCATGTCTACACCAGTGGTGACCAGCGTTTTATTTTTTACGCATCGCACACTAGATTCGTTTAATATGACTTTTTCTCTGATGAAACATCAATATTGTACAATGATTATATGTATAAAAGCTCTCGAAGCGTCGGAACCAAATTCTCCCACGTGCTAACCCAATGCTGCCATTTCTACGGATTTATCCGTAGATCTACGGATTTTTATAAAAAGTTAGGATTTTCGGATTTTGTTAAAAATCTACCGATTTTTTTATACTTTTTATTAATTGTTGACTTTTCCTCATATTGGTGTTTTTTAAACTATGAGCGTATAGTGTTAATGCATTACAGAATTGTCAATAATTGAGAATCGTTTTCTTGCAATCGCTCGTGTGACCAACGATTGAAATAAATCTCATATTTTGTTTGATTAGATTCTTAGAAGACCGTAATACAAAACTATCGACGCACTCTTTATGCACGGTGACACTCGTTGGCACGGCTTACAAAGCAGTGCCTTCAGAGAAGGCCTAAGCAATATCTGAGAATCAAAGGAGTATCAGTTTTTATTTCCTGTTTCAGAAAATATGCCAAATTTAATGTCAACAAAGAAAATGTATGGTCTCCCCCCCCCCCCCCTCCAAAAAAAGTGATGAAAGTGACATTGTATAGAACATGTTCAGAGATTTTTCTTACTTTCAATGTAGAATATTATTTTGTATTTCGAATTTTAAAATCCTGGAAATAGAAAACAATCTTAATTTTGATTCTCTCTTCAATAAATATTGTTTCAGTCTTCCAATCAGCAAGTCTCCGGATTTTTGTGCCCAATCTACGGAAATTTTAGCGGCCATCTACGGATATTCAGAGCCAAGTGGATGGCAGAACTGAATTACGATCATCACAAGCTTGATGTAATTTTTTTTTGCGAATGAAACCTCAAACTAAACGTCGATAAAACTATGAATATCACTATGTATAAGTTCACACGCCATTTTTCCTCACATCCTAAAGAGCTACAGTATCTGGTATAATAGTGAAAGAAGATTTTGGGCAATATATAAACCAAAGCAAGACAAAAGTAATGAAATTTAGCGGAAATAATAACAATAAAAGTGGATTACATATAAAAATAAGATTTGTTGCAATAGGAGAAGTCAATTCTGTCACTTAGAAAGTAAAAGTATAACTGATGGCCGAAGCAGGAATTATGTTAAAAGCAGAATAGCACTAGCGAAACGACAACTCTGCAAAAAGAGAAATCTGCTAGTTTTAAATATTAATCTAGGACTCATAAAGAATTTTTAAAATGTTAATAGTGATGGCAATATTTTAAACGATCAACTCCAACTTGGCAATAGACAGTTCTTCGAAGACTTTAAGTCAATATTTTTGACTGGGTAGGAAGATAAGGCTAATTGTCCATAACACGATGCCGGTTCTCCTCAGAATTCTGTATATACTGTAAATAAAGTATCATATCAGTTGTTATCTTTATATCACTCCACTTTTAGTTAATAATTAATGTATGTACAGGCCGTTCATTGCGGTTATGCGCATGCTTGTACGCGGTGGCGCCATCTACTTCATTTACCTATTATTAGTATGGCCACATCTTAGCCAGTCAGCGGAAATCACCCGCCCAACATGTACACACTTTGACAATAAATTTGACCGCCACTGAAAAATTCTATCACTCATATTTTGCACAATCTGACATCAATGTCACTCCAGAAAACAGTAATGCAATACTGGCAAGCCAGTATTGCATTACTGTTTCTTAAGGCGCGTTCCCACGATCCCTTGTAACGAAGGCGAGACGGGACGAGACCTCATTAGCCGAAGTGTAGGGCCGACCGCGGGCCCAGGTTAGTCCTAGCTTACCTCGCCACCACCTCCGCACCACGTTGAGTAGTGTCGTTTGGCACAGAGCACTTTACAGCAACAGAAGGGGTGCGCACCGCTGCTGCAAACCGATGGCAACAGCGCACCACTACACACGCCTGTGATGTTTACCGACTCAAGAGTGGGTAGCTGCGTCTCGTCTCCGCTAGCAGAAGCGGCCCTGTTCCCATGGCGTGTGGTCGAGTATTCGTCCCGTCCCGTCCCGTCCCGTCTTGCCTTCGTTACAAGGGATCGTGGGAACTGGCCTTTAGGATGACATTGATGTCAGATTGTGAAAAATAAGAGTGACAGAATTTTTCAGCGGCGGCCAAATTTGTTGTCAAAGTGTCTACGTTTTGGATCTGTGGACATATGTATTTAATACGCATCATTACGTAATTGAAGGTTTAATATTTGTATTTTAACAAATGACATAAGTGCACATCGAACTACGATATGACAAGAGTTATTTGGCTCTTTTCCAGTATATGTGATTCCATGAGTGAGTATCATATAATATTGTATATCTAGTATTGAGTTATAGGTGTTTATAATGATATTTTTATAGTATTTATTATCTAACTCAGTTTTAATTAAAAAATGTTCTAAAATTTCCTATAGGTCCTTCTGAAGAAGACGATCTTATGATCGTCGAAACTGCGGTCAAGGTTAAATAAATCTAATTGATGAAACTGGTTGGCTATCATTTTCACCTGAAGAGCTCATAAAAAACTTTTGGAGCACAGCACTTTAAGGTAGCGAAGCGTGGACAAAAAAGAAGGAAAATTGTAGCATTTGAAATGTAGTGCTGTAGAAGGACTCTGAAAATTAAATGGACTAATGAAAGAAATGGACGTGTTTTGGAAATGATGGGTGAGGGTTGTATCAAACCAGTCGATAAACCAGGAAAAAAAAAACAACAAAATTTTTTTATTATAATGAGGGAGTTTCAACGTCTCCAGATTAAACACTCGTAACGGCCTTCCTGATTTATGGTCTTAGACAGTTTCCGAAAATCAGTTCTACCAAGCCTGGTGGATGAGTGGTAACGCTCTGGCTTCGTATTCGGAAGGACACAGGTTCAAGTCTCCGTTCTGCCATCCAGATTTCAGTTTTCCATCTTTTGCCCAAATCACTTCAGCCGAATATCGAGATGGTACCTTGTATAGGATATAATCGAATTCCTTCAAGTTCCTTGCCCCAAGGCCTTCCCCACCTATAATGACTTCAACGTTGACGAGGCGTAAAGCAATAAGAAAAAAAAAAAAAACAATCAACTAGTTGGATCCTGGAACAGTCTCGAAAATTAAATGATACACAAACAAATTAAAAATTATACAAACATCGTAGCTTACACTATTCACAGACAAATAGCGATATTTATATTTATCCATTATTTGATATGAAACGCGAGAAAGAAAAGTGGAAATCACTACGTTATTCATTCCTCTGGATATCACCATGGACACCAAGGGCAAATTGATCTGATAAACCGCAATTAACATTTCATCTGTTCCTAGCATTACGTATTCTTCCTCTCGCAACTGCTGCTGATTCAGTTTTATTGGCTGCAAGTTCGTCGCTTCCTATGCGGAAACTTTTACACTCGTTTCTTCTACAGTATTGATAATACTCTTACCTCCAGCACAGCACAATTGTTGATCTTACTTCGATATTGCAGACGCATGCGAGATAAACAGAAGTCATCATTGTTTTAATAATACTACACTGTAGATCTCGGTAAGTTGTCTAGAATTCACCCTATCGAAAATCTTCACAGATTTATCAAATAAAATAAACAGCTGTAGTAGACTTCCTAACAAAAGGCTATGCTAAATCTTCCCATACTCATTAGGCTACAGAAATTCAGCGAATTTATTAATCTCACATTACCGGTTTTAAAAAAACTTGATACATTTCTTTTTTAGACGTACGCATAATGCCCAAATTCTCTCTGCTCTATGGCTTACCCTTTCCTCAATGTCATGTTCCTAGTCAAAGTAATGATTGCATACAATACCAAAACAAATGTTTCACAGAACTGAGACTATCATCAGGTATTTGTTGTTTATTTTAAAAAAATTATTTGCAGCTTCCAAAACAATACTTTCATCTGTGACTAGTGATAATTTTCAAAAAAATGATTACACAATAACATCCAAAAATTGCTCCTTAAATCGCTCGATGAAGGTATATTTGCTAACAAACATATTGTCGACATAGTTCCTGTATTCTGTTGATCAATTATCTCTAGCAGAAGATCTTTATAAACAGAAAGTATCTTCATATATTTTCCCCAATTATTTTCTCTCACATCGCACAAAACTATCCCTTTATTTTCTAACACTTTGTGGTTCTTTCGTTCTTATAAGTTAATACGATAAATGTAATATTTTGTTTATTTCCCATATATCATGAATTACTTCTTCTATATTTTGAACTTGGAGGTATTTGATTTTTTTTTTTTTTTTTGTACTAAGTGGAGTGGAGCTCAAAAAATTGATATGAAAAGGATTCTGTGTTAAAAGCTATCAGGTTCTTAGTGTGATTTTGAGTAACATACATTGCCCTAGTTCTGAGGAGTGATCCAAAGGATGGTGAGGTCTTACCGTAAGCTATATAATATATTGTTTATTGTTTATAAATATTTCATCATGATTACGAATTTACTTATTTATTTATTATTTTCCCTTAGATCCCTGCTGAGGAAGGACCTCTGGGATGTGAAACATGTCATGGTATGTATCATAGTAAAAGAAATTATTGTAGATTACAACAACAAGAAGCAAAAGAATAAAAAGTTTTCCAACTGAATTTTGCAAAAGTCCTATTTGATACAATTAATTCTTTTGTAAAAATTCTAGAATGGAATGGAAGGAGATGCCAATAAGTTAATCCCTCGGTTTTTTTTAAAAAAAATACATCTCTAATATCTACAAACTGTTTTATACTTCTAGGTAGTTTATTAAACAGATGTGTTCCATAACTCCTGCGTACCTGCGAATCTTACGTAAACAAGTTAAATTCACAGGTACACAATTTCAAAGCAAGAAACATAAATAACTTACACAAAACACAAACATCACTGTTGCAAGTCCAAAGAGGAGTTAATTTATTTTCGTTTTTGTAGGCGAGTTTTTACTTTTCTCCCAAAATAAGTAACTTCTCTTTGCGCTAATGACAATGATGTTTGTGTTTTGTACAAATTGTTTTTGTTTCTTGTATTGAAATTGTGTATCTGCGAATCTGATGTAAACAAGTTAAATTAACAGGAAGTAAATTTGAATTTAAGAAAAAAAAAACTAACTTGTACAATACACAAACATCACTGTCCTTAGTCGAAACAGGAGTTGATTTAATCTCGTTTTTACTGGCAAGTAGCTAGAGCGGGCTAATCTGCATTGTATCCGTTTAACATGATGCTCTACTGTTCGCGAGACAGGCTGAAGGGTTTTGAATGGTCCTTCCATTCCTCCTGCTGTGGAATGCGTCCCCACACACATTCAGATTGCCCGACGCTGCCGCCAGGCGTCTCTGCTAGTCGCGCATGCGCCGTGGCTACTCAAACAAGTTCCCCCTCCGCCCCTCTCAAATTAATACCTATTAAAGAGAAAGCTTACGTAATAAATTGTAAACTCAGATTTAAATCTGGCAGTGGCTGCAGCGTAATTCCACGACCGTTTTGGCCGCGGCTGCCGGCGGCGGAGGCTGGAGGGGGGGAGGTCATGAATAGAGGAGGGGAGGGGGGAGGGGAGGGTTATAGACGTCTGTGAGACGAGGGACGGCATCACGATTATGTTGGTAGTCCCTCTCGTGGGCGTCTGGAGCCTACATGGCCAAGGAGATCTATTTCTTTTTTGGTCTTTTCCAACCAACGTCTTTCCTGCGGCGCGGGGAAAGATCAGAGCTGATACGAACAACAGCTTCGAGTTCTGTCGTCCCTTGGTTCAGCAGTGACGTAAATAATTGAACCATCCAGCGACCAACAACTGCAAACATACTATAATTCCTCAACATTAATCAGTTTAAGCGTCGTAACAACCATAACTATTTTTAAACATGTTGAGATTCAGACCTTTTTCCTTAGCTGCTTTATAATTAAGGTTTCTGTGACTTATCCGTCTAGTGCAGCTAAATAAAAAAACTTCGTTTTTTGGCAGACGCGTTTCGATTTATTCAATCATCTTCGGTGCCCTAGAACAGTTTTATTTACATGTTTTGTTGTTGTTTATAGTTTGTTTATAATTATAATCTGTTATGAAGTGCTAAGAGTGTTACATTCTACTTACAGTTTTTGTTTCCTATTTTCACATTGAAGTCTGGGGAAGTTCCATTTCAGTGATTTTTCTATTGCTTTTATGTGTTCCGCACATATCCTGAGGTGTCTTTTTATTCGCACTTACTTTCTTTATTTTTGCGTTAACTCTGATATTGGTTAAACCTTCTCTCCCTCTCCCTTTTTTTATTTTTTTTACAGCTTGTTAACGGCTAAGGTCATTCGAGGCGGGTTGGGACTGGGGACAAACAACGGGAAGGAATTCGGCCATGGCCTTTTTGAAGGAAGCATTCCGGCATTCGCCTGGAGTGATTTGGGGAAACCATGGAAAACCCAAATCTGGATTCCCGGACGGGGATTCGAGCCCGCATCCTCCCGAATGCGAGGCCAGAACGTTAACCGTTCACCCACCACGCTCGATTTAAGCCTTCTCGGAAGGCACTGCTTTGTAAGCCGTGCCAGCGAACGTGTCACAATGATAATTCTGTATTACGGTCTTTTAAGATCTATAAAATCTATAATCAAACAAAATATAAGTTCTATTTCAATCGTTGGTTCACACGAGTGGTTGAAAAAAAACGATTCACAATTATTGAAAATTCGGTACTGCATTAGCAATATACGCTCGAAGTTCAACAAATCACCAATATAAGGAAAAATCTTCAAATAGTAAGAAATAGCAAAAATCCGTAGATATTTTAATAAAATCCGAAAATCCTAACTTTTTTTAAAAAAAATCCGTAGATCTATGGATAAATCCGTAGTATTGGCAGCACTGTTCTGGGAGGAGCACTACCAACATTGACTTTCTGACGTCCCAGTTGGCGTGTAAAATCTTTCTGCCATATGGAAGAAAGCACAGGGTTTCACAGATACTACCCCACGCCAGAGATGACCTTTTGTGTTCGTGGGGTTGGTGATAGACTGAACTTCTCCGCGCCAAAATTGGTGGCGTGAAGGGGTGACTGACCTCTTAGCGTGGCCTAATGGCAGCCGTAGCAGCCTCCTGAAAAATTCTAAAATAGAATTTACTATCTACCTCACTCTCGCTACCATAGATAAAATTTCTTAATCCTATTCCTTATGTTGTATTTAACACTATCACTTAGAGTTTCTACTTACAGTTTTTAATACTCTTATCTGTTGTCTCTGTCCTGTGGTATCGCAACAGGTAAGTCACGTGAGCGTAGGAATCGCCCCACTCGACCGCGGGTGGGAGTCAACACAGAGAGCTGCCAAATTGAATTCCGGGGCTCGCAAACAGTGGCCGCATGCGGCAGCTGATTTACTACTCCCCGCCGAGACCGTAAAACAAATCGACGATAAATTACGCTGCCGACGAGCAGGCAAATTCGTTTCTCGGGCCAGAAATACGCTGCGTGCACGGCGAGAGTGCATTCACTACTATTTCCTCGGATGCAGAATACGCACGACAGCGATTACCTTTTACGTTACTGTTTTCTAACATCTTTGACTGTCGTTAGTCGCTGCACAGACTATCAATGACAGAAAATTGTTTCTAATACATCTGATAATCGATCAACTTTGCTGAACTCTCTCTCTCTTTTTTTTTTTTTTTTTTTTTAACGTCTCTTAACAGCGAGGTCTTTAGAGACGGGAAAGGATGGGGGACAAGGAATGGGAAGGAATTCGGCCATGGCGTATAGAAGGAAGCATCCCGGCATTTGCCTGGAGTGATTTGGGAAACCATGGAAAACCCAAATCTGGATGCCCGTACGGGGATTCGAACGGCTGTCCTCCCGAATGTGAGGCCAGAACGCTAACCGTTACACCACCACCATCAGTGATGAACTCTCATTTATTTCACAACTTACAAGGAAAAGCTCTTCTCTTGAATCCCTGAATTCAGTGTAAATAGATGCTTTTTGAGTGGTCTGGAAATGGTTAAACTGCTAGCTTTCAAAAGTCTGTGGTTAGATCACGGGTTCAAATCCCGGTGAGGGCAGGGGAGAATGAGTTGTGTTTGGCATACGAGTCACGCCAGGTCGTTGCGTCATTCGGATTCCACGTTTAACTGTAGGTCCCAGAGGAAAGGAACAGGGCAGTCTATCGTTGATACTGAGAGAGGTGGTGAAATGGTTAGCGTTTCTGGCCTCGCATTCGGGAGGACGGCGGTTCGAATCCCCGTGCGGGCATCCAGATTTGGGTTTTCCATGGTTTCCCAAATCACTCCAAGCAAATGCCGGAATGCTTCCTTCAAAAGGCCATGGCCGAATTCGTTCCCATTCCTTGCCCCCCATCCTATCCCGTCTCTAAAGACCTCGCTGTTAGAGAGACGTTAAGCAGATAAAAAAAATTCTATCGTTGACACAATGGCTTAGTATGCCTCCTTCGAAAGTATCCAACCAACCTTCGGGTTGTGAACTTAGTTTTAATCTCAAAAACCCACTGAAAACAGCTCGTGAAATTCTAACGTAGTTTTTTTTTTTTTTTTAAATGGCATTCGGCCATGTTAGCCATTCAGCCAGCTCAATGTGTTTTTTCGTTTTACAGTGTATAGATTTCATCCAAGTGTGATTGTTTTCTCTCTTTTGTAAGGACGACACAAGACGACCACAACACTTAATTAAAACCACCCTTCCCCTCGGCCGGACTCGAACCGGCGACCCCTGCAACGCGAAGCAAGCACGCTACCCCTACGCTGCCGGGGTCGGCTTCTAACGTAGTTCAACGCGCCAGGTGGGGGAGAACTAAAGCTCGGTGCTCAATTTTGATTATGGTTTTCCATCGTTCTGGCTTCGCGTTCGGCAGGACGTGAGTTTGAATCCCAGTCCACACATCTAGATTTGGGTTTTCCATGGTTTCCCCAAATCACTCCAGGTGAATGCCGGGATGCTTCCTTTAAAAGGCCATGGCCGAATTCCTTCCGTTTCGTAATCCGAAATCCTTTCCAGCCTCTATCAACCTTGACGAGGTCTAAAAATGAATAGCTTCAGACTGTAATTCTCGCACAATAACGCATTCTAAATTGATTAATTTCGTTGCTTGAAGGTCAAGGATGAATGAAGAATTTATTAATGCACTGAGATGGCAGAAGATTAGAAACTATGATTCGAATGTCTTTAAGAGAAAAGGTTTAAACTACAGGATCTTCTCCGGAAATCAGTAAATATCACCTTATGAGAAAGGTATGTTAGTTGTTACTTGAAGCCGATGATAGAAACCAGATAAAGATAATTACGCATGAACCAAAGCAGTGGGTTTCGTTGAATTTCGTGTTGCTATAAAAAATTGCCAACACCTATAATCATACGCGATACAATCTAACACATTATTGGACTGTTCTTTTCTCTATACGCCCAGAAAACAATAGTTAATCGATTCTTTAATTTCTCAGTTCACCATACTGTGTATTTTAGTAATGAACTTTACAACTGTTGATGGAAAATATAAGTTCTCGAATTGGTATCGGTAGAAGCGAAACAGGAGTTACTAAAATGAACAGGAAAAGGAAAGAAGTGATTAGATTCACAATAAAAGAGGAAACCCTAAAGTGAAGGGTAGAGAGGACCAGACTGAGATGGTATGTACAATTAAGGAGAATGGAGGGTAAGAGAATTCCAAGAAAAATCCACGAAATGAAGATGCATAATAAACGACGCAGAGGAAGACCAAGAGATGGATGGCTGAGAGGAGTGGAGGAGGGTGAACGGAAGAGAGGAGAGGACTGGAACAAAGTGGAGACAGAGAGATGGTGGGAAGAGAGAAGGGAACGGAGAGGCTTGTGCATGAAGCAGACGCGGCCAGTGGCTGGAAACTGTTGAGGGTGAAGGTGATGATGAGAAGCGAAACGGAGTGTGGGCAAGGAGTTGGACCATGGTGTTTTGAAGGAACTGTTCCTACATTCACCTCCAGTGATTGCGGGAAGCCATGGAAAACAAAAATCTGGGTGGCTCGAACCCGCGCCCTCCCGAATGCGAGGCCACAGCGTCACGCAACAGGCTGAGTAGCATCCAACACTGTAAACTCTTGCTCCGTCGCCGTACCGGGTACGGTACACACCCACTGTTCCACTACTTTCACCGCACAATGCCGCTATGGAATAATACCAGAAGGTATAAACTGCATAACAGCGTGTGGTAATGCAGCATACAGTAGCCAGGCTCGCGTGCAGAACAATAGAGCCGCCGCGCCGTAGGCTACGTGACATACCGGCTCGTAGCAGATCTTGTTGTTTTATCTGACCCTCGAAGTTTCCGCTCGCGCACATTCCGCCCTGCCGTGTGTGGGCAGAATGCTGGCTGCTGCGATTTTATTGGCCGTAAACCGAGGTCGGGCTTTGTGGCCCGGCTGGCCGGGTTACGGCCCCCTCTCCCCTCCTTTGTGATCTATTTGAGCGGCTCCTGACGACTCATTTTTATGTGCGGCGTCGGCAACAAAGAGAGGTGCGCCCAGAGGACCAAAAAATATAATGGATGTCCTTATCGCAGGACGTCTGGGCGACCCGCGGTGGCCCGATCAGCACCGGAGCTACCTGCCACGAACTTCCAGCCACCCGCATTCTAAGCAAACAAACTCCTTGTTTCTTGTTTCGCATAGGCCAGTGATTATCAAGCTGTGGCCCGCGGATCATAATTTTTTTTTTTTAACCTAGCGTGGTGGATGAACGGTTAACATTCTTGCCTCGCATTCGGGAGGATGCGGGTTCGAATCCCCGTCCGGGCATCCAGATTTGGGTTTTCCATGGTTTCCCCAAATCACTCCAGGCAAATGCCGGGATGCTTCCCTCAATAAGGCCATGGCCGAATTCCTTCCTGTTCCTTGTCCCCAGTCCCACCCCGCCTCTAATGACCTTAGCCGTCGACTAGGCGTAAAGCATTAAGGTGCGTTTCCACTGAGGCAACTTCTGGGCAACATGTGGCATGCGGCACTGAGGCATGCGACAAGGAGTATTTCAAGCGAAGCAACACGCTGCGACATGTAGCAAGCAACAATGACGCATGCTACAGGTTGGGCCGTGTCGCCGGTCGTATGGGCCACTGTGCGACAAAAATATAGCGTGTCGCACGGTGTCGCCAGTATCCAAGCGGCGGTGGATGAGTGCGACAGAAAACGGGCGACATGGAGTGGAATGTGCAGAAAACAACCTTATTCATTGAAGATTATCATACTTCACCGGAGTTGTGGAATAACAAAAATGCATAATGTAAAGACAGGAAAGTGAAAAGTGACAAATTAATACTACTTGCTAACAAGTACGAATGTTCATTAGATGAAATAAAAAAGAAAATCAAGAATTTGAGGTCTGCTTTTCATCGTGAACATAAAAGGATTACTAAACCAAAGAGCGGCTCCTCTACTAAAGAAGAGAA
The DNA here is from genome assembly GCA_031002005.1 of Vandiemenella viatica. Lineage (NCBI taxonomy): Eukaryota > Metazoa > Arthropoda > Insecta > Orthoptera > Morabidae > Vandiemenella > Vandiemenella viatica. The sequence continues at coordinate 168,119,726 of CM061914.1, read as the reverse complement.
ATGGTTTGCTTATAAACTCCTGACATTTTTGTTAGATGTTGACATTCCAAGACAAACTTTTTCAACAGCAGAAAATTATGAGGTACGTTAATTAAAATATGTAACTAATTATTTTTACAGAATAGTTTACCAATGACAGATCCAGAGACGGATTAGGGGATTTACAATGTTTTTAGTTATACAAGTAAATAAAAGTAGTTTTATGGTGGGTTTAAAATATATATATATATATTTTAAAATTGTCGTAATTAAAACTTTACAAAAAGACTTACATATAATTAAGATAGGCTGTATTTACAGCGTATGAAGAAAAGTGTTTCCAAATGTAGATTGTGGTAAATAATAGTAAAAAACTTTTCTGAATCGACCTTTCACTCATACAGTTGTGTATGATAGGGATAAATTGTCATATCATGGTAACGTAGCTAAATACATTATTTTACGTACGAATACATAGTTTATGTTTTTGTCTTAGTAGTTGTCTTGCCAAGATACTTTTCCTTCTTTTGACACAAAGTACCTTGCGATTCGCACTACTTTTAACAAATAAATCTCTGATCCACCACCTAGGTTTTTTCCGTTTTCTTCTTTTATTGCTATTTGCAAGGATCAAATAAGCAGCAGCTGCCACTGCTTGTGATACCATGACGCACACTACTGGCCGCATAACGTGAAATGCTTTTGCCGCATGCTACAAGCAACGGCGACAAGTAGCAAGCAACAACTTGGGCGACATTCGACTTGCGACAAAGTATGATGACGCACGGCGACATGTAGCAACAAAATAACTCGTGTAGCATGCTACATGTTGCTCGTTGTTGCCTCAGTGGAAACGCGCCTTTAAGTAAAAAAAATATTCTAAATTATTTTTATTTTCTAAAAACCACAAAAGTACCACAATTTAAATAGAAAACACACCCATAGAACAAGTAGCAGAATTTAAATACCTAGGTTACAACCTCAGCTACACCCTAAAAACCAATATGCAACAAAAAATCACAAAGTTCACAAAAGTTGTAGGAATAATCAATGGCACCTTCAGATCACCTCTTGTTCAACGACACGCAAGAATTAGGTTATTTAACATTGTAGCGCATTGTCGGTGGGAGCGATTAATTACTTACCTTGCATAATTTAAATCGCCACCTTCTACTACCTTCTGGTTTCAGGAAACAGAGGTGAAACCACTACTTCTGTTATTAGTATTTGAAAAGATCCTAAATTATGGTTTATTTGGTACTCATGAATGCTTACAGACAGAGGTATATTTATCATTAATCTTAAACATCTGTCTGTGCAAAATACAATTCAATGCAATACCTCGTATTACAGATGTGAAATAGCAAACAAACAATTATTGTTATTTGAAGCTAAAAAATTGCAATACATGTACATTACAAAGAGTTACAAATTCCATATGCAACTGAAGCAAAAACTCTCTTATGCATAATGAGAGCGATTCTTGTATTACAACGATAAAAAGAAAATATCATATTTAACTGGATTACATAGGGCACCAGGGAGTTAATAATAGTTATTGAAAGTTTCCAAACATGGAAGTCAGTCTTTCAATTCAAACTGGATAAAGAAAACATAAAGCACTCAGCTTTTAGACACAACTAGCTCAGGAATTAATGTCCGGCGGCTTAAGAACTCTTACTCATTAGACCATTAAAGGGCTGTCTCAATGATTCGTCTGCGTACACACTGTTTCTGGAGGTATAATTACCGTGTCTGTCTGGCTGCACGAAGCGTCGCAACAAGAGCGCTATCGTCTCTCAAACAGCTCACCTGTCCAGGTATTGCAAGGCACTTGTCACGTCAACCAGCACAAGTGACAACCTCGACCGGACTTGGCGCTCAGTCATCGAAGCTTCCAGAACGAAATCATCCGCAGTCCTCTGGCAGGCAGTTGCCAGTGCGATAGTTCTGGACGAAGTGACCTCTTCTCGCCTCTCCGAGCTCGTCTCTCTCTCCTCCTCGGCGTGAGAAAACACAAAATTTGTAAATTTCCAATCACGTGAGGAAATAAACACATAGGATTGGCTTCGCAAAAATATCCCCTCTTGCCGGCTAATACATTGTCTCTCATTTGCTAAGTCTTCGGGTTTTGTCGGGATTGTTCGGGAGGATACCCTATGTAGGAACAATTTTCCCACGACACCGAACAAACGCCCATTCAAGGATTCCATCCGCAAAATTCCCAGCGTCCAGCCTTTCTCGCCGGTATCAGCGTCGACTTGCCAGAGATAATCCCTCGGTGTCGACCTACCGGACACTTCCGGCTTAAGTCAGATTGTTACTCACGCTAACACAACTCTTAGCTAGACGCGGATTTCTGTCTCCAGCTCGAAAAAGAATATCGATTTATTTCTTATATTTATTAAATCAAACAATAATTAATTTAAATTGTACGAGATGACCCTAGTCGTCTTGTTCCAACATCATGGCTAAACCTACCTACTGTACGGCGGTGAGGCCTGGACACTCAGCAAAGGTGATGAGCGGACGCTAATGGCGGCTGAGTTGCGATTCACGGGGAGAACAGACAGAAAGAGATCTAATGAAATCCTTAAACAAACTGTGCAAATCTACAGAATATCTTGGACAGTCCATGTACTAAGGATGGAGACGAACTGGATCACACGAAAAATTCTCATATACCATCCCAGAGGTGGGAGGGATTTAGGAAGATGGATTGAGACCATAATAGGCCACCAGGCCTAACACTGGATACGAAGAAGAAGAAGATTTTTATTTTCTGAAGGCTTCTGTCTTACAAGGAGACCATCAGACATGTTAAGAACGGGTGTCAATCTATTGCATATATGTTCAAGGGCATACACCCCCCCCCCCCAATATGTCTGTCGTACCGTCTTTTTTAATTTTTTTTTTTTGTAAATGTGTCCTTAGCTTTTGAAATATTCGCATGCAAAAAACACAATGTCTTTTATGCCCGGGCCTCGCGCCAAACGACTTATACCTTCTTCCACTTGAAGGAGAACCTAAGAGGCCGACGATTAACCTCAGACGAGGAGGCGAAACACTTGTGACACCATGGTTGAACACAGAGAGACTGTGGCACGTACATCTAAAGCTGCGTTCTCACGACGTCTCTTAGCGGAGGCCCCCCGGGACGGGACTGATAGCCAACAACACGTTGTAGGAACGAGGCCGCCTCTGCTAGCGGGGATGAGGTGCAGCTACCCACTCTATGTCGGTAAACATCACAGGCGTGTGTAGTGGTGCGCTGTTGCCATCGGTTTGCAGCAGAGGTGCGCACCGCTTCTTTTGCTGTAAAGTGCTCTGTGCCAAACGACACTAGGCAACATGTTGAGGAGGTGGAGGCGAGGTAGCGAGGGCTGAACTGCGGCGCGCGCTCATCCCTACACTTCGATGGGTGGCGTGCGGCCTCCGTTACAAGACGTCGTGGGAACGCAGCTTTACAGTATCGGCTCAAGGTCAGTCTGATTTATCCTCACTCAGCTGCTCTTACCCTTACATGCGAAGGGGAAATTTGCCACTCACCTACAGGGATGCAGCGTTCAGCTGGTAGAGGAATGAATGGAGGGGGTGGTGAGGTGAGGAGTGGAGTCAGCGAAACAAGACCTGTGAACTGGGTATAATGTATCGCCAGCATGTCGATGGGTTGTGTGAGAAGTTTACGGCTGGTAGAGAAAACGTCACCGACGAGGATCGCAATTGAAGCGGTTTCGTTGTAACATCATCGACCACCCTCCCTATAACGCGCTCCAAGCGACTTTTACCTTTCTCCTCACTTGAAGGAGCACCTAGGATGCCGACGATTACCTTCTGAGGAGCAGGTGATACAGTTCGCAACAAAGTGGCTGAATATGCTTATACAGGAGGTAATTTTCAAACTCTTCCCACGAAGCAACAAGAGGCTAAACCTATATGGAGGCTAAGTCAAAATATAACCTAATGTATGTAGTATCGCCTGGCTGTATCGGTTGTATGAAATGATATGTACGCGATTCACTGCTGGCTTTGTAACCTGTCTCTAATCAGCCCTCGTATTTGTACAGTGGACGGGACTCGAGCGCGGATGCGCAGAAAGCGAGGTAGCGACACAGCTGACCTTTGGCAGACGTGTGTGTCCAGGGGTCGCATACCTGCAGTAAAGAAGCGGGTCGGGCCCCCGGGCTGTGACACAGGCCTACCAACTTTAACTGCCGCGCCGGGCAGTGAATCAAACGTTTAAGTGGTCGGACTGGCGCGGTGCAGGCTAGGCGGAGTAATATACGGGCCGCATCGGGATTCGCGCCAAGAAGTGGAGGACCCGGGATGTGCCTCGCTGCCTTAGGATTGAAAATACCTGCGGCATAGCTGGTACGTACAGCCGACTAGTGACTGAGTGATTACCAAACAAAAGTTGTTCCCTCAAGCGCGTCGCATTTTGACCTGTGGCAAGCACAAGGCCATCTAGTTTAATCCCTCTACACCAATTTTCTCTTATTTTATCAATTTTTATCTTAACGTTTTTTAATGTAATTCCTCCTCCACTTACTTTTGCCCATGACGAATTTTAATTTTACATTCTTACATTCCCCCCTCCCCCCGAGCGTGAAGGGTGAACGGTTAACGTTCTGGCCTCGCATTCAGAAGGACGCGGGTTCGAATCCCCGTCCGGGCATCCAGGTTTTGGTTTTCCATGGTTTCCCCAAATCACTCCAGGCGAATGCCGTGATGCTTCCTTCAAAAAGGCCATGGCAGAATTCCTTCCCGTTCCTTGTCCCCTGTCCCATCCCACCTCTAATGATCTTAGTCGTCGACGAGGCGTAAAGCAATAAAAAAAATTACAATGTTTTTGATAAACTATTTATCATTTCCCTTCGTAATTGCTTTAAACCTTGACTCCCTTATATACAAAAAGAAAGAAAGAAAAAAAAATCTCACTCCCTTCTGTTGGAAATTGTCAACCTTTTCCTTATTGATCAGACCATAACTTTAACAAGCTGAGTCATTGTCAATGTTTCTACTTGTCACCATCTGTGTGTCCGAGATGTAAGAGTAATCCAGTGGATTTCCTGCTATTCTGTTTTTGAAATGTGGAACCGAAATTGCGACTAGCCTTATAATATCTATCCCGCACGATATCAGAAAACCATGTGTAAATGACGTCTGAATTGTTAAACAATAACAGACTTCCGAAAGTAATAAGTCAAGCCAAACATGCGTTCATTCGATGTGATTTTTCGTAAAGATATTAAAGATTAACATGGTCTACAGTATAGAGGAAGAGTTTTTTGTGTGGGGGTTTGTGTGGGGGGGGACGAGGAACGGGAAGGAATTCGGCCATGGCCTTTTTGAAGGAAGCATCCCGGCATTCGCATGGAGAGATTTGGGTAAATCATGGAAAACCCAAATCTGGATGCCTGGACGGGGATTCGAACCGGCGTTCTCCCGAATGCGAGGCCAGAACGTTAGCCGTTCACCTACCACACTCGGTTTTTTCATTATCATTCATCCCGTAGATATACTAAATCCACACGTATCCGAGTTCTGTGTGGTGACCGCATTCTCCGGGTGAAGCCTTGATGATCAGCGTGATGTGAAGCCTGCGGCCTCCGATCTGATGGGAGAAAGTGAAGACAAGCCCCCGTCACGACCTGCACGATCTTCGGCGCCGCTTTCTCTGCCTCCTTTTGTTTCCAAATATGAAGAATGAGCCCGCGGGATGCGTGGCTCAGGCGCCAACGACAAGAGCGCTGCTCAACGCAATACTCAGTCGGCTTTCACAGCAAGAAGACCACTCTCAGACATGAAATTCGAATATCAGTGGTGTTGAAATTTAAATTACCATTTACTATTTTGTTCACCAAGTAGCCAAAACCAAATTATTTGCTTACTTTTTTGTTAACTAAGTGTTCCTCGGCGTATAAGGGTTTGGGAGAGACTATATTAGCCTCTTCCAACCAAATGTCAACCTTTTCTTCACGTGGTGCACCCTGTTTGCACGGACGAGGCTCTGGCAACTGAAAGATTCCCGCTACTTGCCAACGGCCTCCTGAAAGGAGAGCGGAAGAGCGAAAGCCCTCTTGCCCTTGGGACTGGAAAGGGCCCCTAAAGGAGGATGAATCAGAAATGATAAACAGAATGGTGAAGCAGAAGGCAGTGGGCTGCTACTGCATTGTAGAGCCAAATGGTATCGCGAGGCCATGTAATCCTCTAAAATTACAAAGAGCAAGACAGGAAGGAATGCAAGACTGCATCAAACCGAGATACTGGTGACAGAAAAAGGAAGAAGTTCCTATTCATTGCGGTAACTTACACATTTCTTGACCTATAAATTTCTTCCTGCTGTCAATGTTTACGAATATAGACAGTACTGTTTTATGTATTTCAGACATACCGATCGTGGTGGGTGAGTGGCAATGTTCTGGCCTCTTATGCTGGAGGGTGCGGGTTCGAACGACCCTCCGGGCATCGAGATTTGGGTTTTCCATAGTTTCCCCAAATCACTCCAGCCAAATGCCGGGATGCTTCCTTCAAAAGACCACTGCAGAATTCCTTCCAGTTCCTTGCCCCAGTCCCCTCCCGCCTCTAATGACCTTGAGGATCATCCAGATTTGGATTTTTCCAAAACCACTCCAAGCGAATGTCAGGTAGCCTTGACTGAATTCCTTGCCTCAGCCCCCTCCCGCCTCTAATGACCTCGACGGGCATCCAAATTTGGGTTTTTCCAAAAGCACTCCAAGCGAATGTCAGGATTCTTCCTTCAAAAGGCCTTGACCGAATTCCTTCCCGTTCCTTGCCCCAGTCCCATCCCGCCTCTAATGACCTCGACGTCGACAAGGCATAACGCTGTAACTTAATCTTTAAAATTATACCTCATGATCGAAAGTTAGATGCTCGTTAAAAAAAAAAAAATTTTTAAAAGAAATAATATATAAATAAGAGGGCACGTTTACCCCGCAATGTGCCTGTCCTGATCCTTTACGAGCCAAGATGGACCTTGATGACTGGATGTTGCGTATAACTTGCTCAATGGCAATAACTTCAGAAGGACGAAGGCTTTGAGATCAACAGTCGTGTTGAAACCGCCGCTGGACTCATCCCAGTCCCCTTCACGAACTGCTCAATCACGGACCGTGGGGTCGTGAACTCGCCTCAACACAATGCCGCGCCACGGGTCTCGCTAAATGTGTTCGCAAAGCATCAATTACCAGCGTCGTCCAGCCGGTGAAAGTTGGCAGACCTGAGGGCAGGAGATGGGGTGGGGGTGAGCTCTTCAGTGGAGTCGAGAAGTAACTTAACCATCTCACCACAGCTCTCACTTCACATTTAGAACTTACCTTCTTATTTTCATTTCGAATGCAACCGTTACGGTAACGAATCAAAAATTACATAAGAAAATAGAGAACAAGACAAGAAGTAAAAACATTTTACTGTTTTGTAATTTGGCCGGTCTCGTACAAAATTTTTTGCACATATCGACCTAAGTTCAGAATGGATTGGTGGTTTTTCTACAACCACCAAGCCAAGAATATGATTTTAACTTTTATTTTCGTATGTTTCACCATTTTATATCTGGCTCTTTTTACAGCCAACCAGTCAGTGTTTGTATGTTCGACATATATCGCCCTTTTACAACCATTGTTTTAGTATTTCACCTTATTTTGCTGTCTGTATGGAATGAACTGTTCTTGTTAATTTCATCGATGTAGTGTTATTATGTAAATTGTTACTGTCTTATGCTGGTTTTCATGTGTATGTTTTTTTTTCGCCAGTTGGTACGATTAATGATTTACAATAAAGTTTTGCCGCATGCAGGCGTTATTTTAATCGGTGCTTCGGTATTTTAGTTTATTCTGCTGTCTGTGTGGCCAACCCATTTACAGTCGGCTTTGCAGACGATGATTGAGTTACGCTTTAGGCCACATTGTCATACCATGTTTTAGTTAGGGCGCTAATGACCCAGATTTAGACGCGCCCTAAAGCGCCATAAACAGCAACAACAACAACAATAGAAAACCCAAAATTGTTTTCTTCCGTTTGGTATAATTTTGAGTAGTATTTGAGACAAGTGTGCGTCCGTTAGGGACTGTGCACAAACTACGTGACTTGGGCGGGGGGGGAAAGGGGTTGGCTGGAAGGCTAGGCTGAGCTACGTGGGGGGAGGGGGGGTTCCGAGCCAGGCCACGTAGCTTTTCTTTCATAACATTTTTCATAGTTAAATTGAGGAACAGAACTCACAATAGCATGTGTACATTTATTTCCTTCAGTTAATTATCTCCGCATGTAATTTACAATAGTCTGACAAGAGAAAACAGTACAAAATGTCATCTGGAATCAAAAAGAAAAACAGCTACGTGCTACGAGGGGGAGGGGGGGGGTAGAGGCAAAAGCCACGTAGGGCTACGTGGAGGGGGGGGGGGAGGGGGGTTCACAGGAGGGCTAAATGGAGCTACGTGGTTTATGCACGCTCCCTTACCAGTAGACGCCAGTTAAGCTGAACGATTTGTTGATTATCCCATTGACCGAGTCGGTTGCGGCACCGTGACGCTGTCAGATTTGAGGCGGGGTTACTTGATTTGAGTCGTGCTGGTGGAAGAAAATCATCAGGACTTTGCACAGCTCCTAGTAACCAGTTTGTGCTACAGAGTCCTGGGTTAAACCTCTCCGCAGTGCGTATGGATTGACGGCATGCGACACTGTTGATGGTGATTCGTGCGTCCGATGAGGACGTTAAGCCTTGCGCACCCCTTGGTGCCATTCGGAAGAGTAGGTCTTGATGGGCCAGCACCGGGTTAGGGTCACTTCGTCACTAACTGTTAAAATTATTGTTATAAGAACATTATTGTAATTATGATTATATATTGTAACTTTACGCATTTAAGTTTCAAGGTCAGAGAACGTCGAGATAGATAAAATAACATCTCTGGTTACGACTTGTGCTGATAAAAAAAGATGGCCTGAGAAGCACGAATAAAAAGCCGTTCTAAAATCCTGGTGGAAGGAACGCAAAATAGTGATTTAATACTAAAAAAGATAAGCCCGAGGGTACAGGAAAGTATACTTGTGCCAATGAAATGAAACCAATGTGTTTAAATAAAATGATGTTTGTAAACGGAATACCAAAATATAAGTCAATAGCAATTGCTATTATTAAACTGTAATTAACTATTTGAGTTGATATTTGAAAAATAATTTACTTCATTTAAAATGTAATTTCAGCAGTCGTATAAACCCAGTAATGGATATAGAGGATAAATAAAAATCCTGTAGTAATCATCCGATACTGGAAATTTTAAAATATAATTGTGTTTATTTATAAATAATGAATAAAACTTATAACCGGATTTCACCCTATCACTTCTTCATCTTTCATTTCATACAACACAAACAACATTCTATACAGAACACACAAACACACAAACACACCACGCGCCAACACAGCCATCCACACCTAAAATGACAAATACGGACACACACCGGGGAAATCAATGAGTAAAATCACCCCAGGCCAACTTCGCAAGACATTTCCGATGAAGACTACATCCTCCATCGTAATCGCCTACTCCCGGAATCAGGTATGGCGGCTTCAGAAGAAGAACTTTCTACTCCACGTCAATGTTTTTTTTTTAAAAACAGTGTCTTTGATCCAAAAGTCTGCAAATGCAATAGTACTCATGGAAGGACATAGTTGCCTTAAATTCAAAACAACCGAGGGGTAGTATCTTTAATTGTACAACTAGAGAAACAGGTACTTTTTGAAGTTTAGATAGATCTGGTCGGTGAGCGGTAGTTCGCGGCTCCGGTGCAGGGAGGTCAAGGATTCAAACCCCCGTCCGATCATCCAGATTTTCATAGTTTCCAGAAATCACTCTCCGTAAATGCCTTCAAAAGGCCATGGCTGAATTCCCTCCCGTTCCTTGTCCCCAGTCGTCTCCCCTTTCCAAAAACATTGTCAAGGCGTAATGACATAGGGGGAAGAAATGGGGAATACTGGAGATAGCGATTCTGGAAGAAATTTGGGTCATAATACTGCAGCAGTAAAACGCAAGACACCACTAGATTTTTTTTTTTACTTATGGCTTCACGCCTCGTCAATGTTGAGGTCATTAGAGGAGGGATGGGACTGGGAACAAGGAACTGGAAGGAATTCGGCCATGGCCTTTTGAAGGAAGCATTCCGGCATTAACCTGGAGTGATTTGGGGAAACCATGGAAAACTCAAATTTGGATGCCCGGACGGGGGTTCGAACCGGCCTCCTCCCGAATACGAGGCCAGAAAGTTAACTGCTCACCCACCACTCTCGGTCCGCTAGAAATATTTTCCGAAGTACGCTTAACGTTGTAATGCTGATCCAAGATGTATTAAAACCTAATTTTTGGTTGAAACTAATGGTCCACGCTGTATTACAACACCGAATCATTCCTGTTGAATGCCGGGATGCTTCTTTCAAATGGCCATGGCCAAATTCCATCCGGTTCCTTGTCCCCAGTCCCATCCCACCTCTAATGACCTCCACGTGAACGAGGTGTAGAGCCACAAATAAAAAGAATTTTTTTTTTTTTTTTGCTGTCGTCAGTCATTCGACTGGTTTGATACAATCCTACAGCCTTTCCTATCCTGTGCTAACCTCTTTATCTCTACATACCCCTTACAGCCCACGTCCTCAATTATCTGCTTCATAAATTCTAATCTCTGTCTTCCTCTACAGTTCTTACCTTCCACTGTTCCCTCCACTAACAAATTAACCAATCCTGCATGTCTCGAAATATGACCTACCAGCCTGTCTCTTCTTTCTGTAAGCTTCTTCCACAAACTTTCTTTCTCACCCATCATTTCCAAAACTCGTTCAATTCTTACTTTGTCTGTCCACCTAATTTTCAGCATTCTTCTGTAGCACCACATTTCAATGCTTCAATTTTCTTTATTTCCGGTATTCCTAAAGTCCATGTTTCGCTACTATAAAGTGCTGTGCTGCATACAAAAAGTTTTAAAAAGTTCTTTATAATTCCTAGATCAATATTTGAAACTAAAGTTTCTCTTTTTCATGAAGGCTCTTTTAGCTAGTGCTATTCTGCTTTTAACATCATTCCTGCTTCGGCATCGGTTGTAATTTTGCTTCCCAAGTAACAGAATTCACTAACTTCTCCTATTGCATCCGATCCTATTTTTATATTTAATCTACTAGTATTTGTATCATTTCTGCTACATTTCATCACTTTTGTCTTGCTTTGATTTATATTCAGTCCAAAATCTTCCTTCAGTATTATGTTCATGCCATTTAGTAACTTCTGAATATCCTCAGCCCTCTCTGCTAACAAAACAATGTCATCAGCAAATCGTAGCATACTGATTTTTTCTCCCTGAAAACTTACGCCACATGGAAATTTTTCTTTGACTTTCTTCATTGCTTCTTCTACATACAAGTTGAATATCAACGGGGATAGACTACAACCTTATCTCACACCCTATTTAACCGAAGCATGTCTCTCGTGATTACAACGTAATTACTGCTTGAAAATAAGACGTCTTGCGATTGACTGCAGCATTAGTGAATGTTGTAGCGGAATCGCTATCTCCGGTAGAGCCACAAAATGAAATTTGGAGAGACGACAAGTAGAGAACTCGTATAAAGCCTGGATCAGCTATTGTGCGTGTTGAATGAGGGGGCCGCGTGTTGTTATAACTGGAGAGGATGATCCCAGCCGTGTCCAATGTCACCGAAATGAACAGCGACAACACACAGGTTGGCAACAGCTGCCGTGCCAGTGCCATTCAGGCTCACAGTGGGCGCAACCTGGTATTATTCCTTAACATTCCTACCATCGTTAAATCATTATTTCGCGACAAGCACAAAATTACAACAACAAAAAACTGTCAGGTTGGTCATACTGAGTGCAAGCACCTGTTCCATCACTTGTAGCTTTACTGGGTGTGTAAGGTGATACTTTTATTTTCTGCAGCTTTTGTCCTTTCACAATTTCACCAAATTTGTAAGGTTAATTGTTTTCTAGATGTAGCCCGTAATGCATTTGGACTCACCACCGAAATGACTTACGTTAGCTTCCTTGCTGTTCGTAACTTATCTGGATCATTTTTCACATTTTTTCAATTTAAAAAAATAATAATAATAATTTGCTTCATTTCACTTAATTATTTAATATTACACTTATTATTAATTCAAAAAGAAATCTTCATTCGTCAGACTCGACTTATCATTATTTGTCCGTAAAAACGAATACATTCATTTGCTAATCACATCGATAATCTTTTCACTGCGATGTCTCTCACAGGTTAGCCAACCTAATTTACTGATTCACTTAATTAGTATTTTGCTGATAGCCGTCTCACCAAGTTATTTTATTAGAATTGTTTACAAAACTCATTTTACGATTCACCAGTTCTGTGCTTGCTATCTTACAAGTGCTTAAGCGTTCATCAGGGCTTCCGTTCTTCTTATGGACATTTTATCACTCTACTTATTTTTATTTTCAAGATGTGTGTTACCTGTGTGGAAAAAGAAATACTGAATTCATGTTAGTAAGAGAAATAAGGAGGAATAAGAATCAAATCAAAGTTTACAAAAATTTTAGCCTACTCAGTCAAGCAACTCCCGTCCACAACATTTTTTTAAAAAAAATAAAAAAAACACAATATAAAAAAAAAAAACAAACAAACAAACAAAAAACAAAAAAGACACACCTACGTAGAAATAATCTGTGTTTATTTTTGTTGAAACTGGCTTAGAGGACTGTTTTGACATTATGATATATTACCAATATTCACAAGCTGAAAATTTTAAGAAATCGGAATAAATGCAGGCAGTGTGTCTGTTGAATTTACGAAGTCAGATCAGTACAAGTGGTCGCTTTGAACGTTCCCTGTATTTCACATTAAAGTGATTTCCTTCACTGTTCGCTTAAGAGCTGGATACTCGTATTGCTGTAGCGAAGGAAGCATTTAATAGGAAGAGGCGATTATTAACTGAGAAAGTAGATAAAACACTGAGGAAAAGACTCGGCAAATGTTTCGCATGGAATGTAGAACTTTATGGGGCAGAGACGTGGACACTGAGACGAGACGATGAAAAACGTATGGAGGCGTTTGAGATGTGGATGTGGAGGAGAATGGAGAGGATAAGCTGGGTGGATAAAGTGAATAATGCTGAAGTGGTGGAAAGGGTTGGTGATGGGAGGAAACTACTGTCATAAGAGAAAGGAAGGAAAACTGGAGGGGGCTCTAGCTGAGAGGGGAGTACTTGTCAAGAGATGCCTTCGAAGAACTAGTAGGGAGAGAGGAAGCAGCATGGAGGGAGGAATATATGGAGACGAGATAACGCGAAATCCGTGAAACCTCGTGAAAAAACTGTGCCTGCGCGGCGGACATCGTAGGAGTACCAAAACATTGGGCTGTTTGCACTGTGTCAGCTGCTGAGAATATTTCATTTTCTAATATTCTAAAGTTTTCTATAATGCCAAGTTGTGATGCATATGGTTGCACAAACAGACGAGATAGGAAAAAACCTGGAATAGCGTTTCATAAGTAAGTCACATTGTAATTATCGTTCTTGAAGTATCTGACAGGCAACCGCAACATTAGTGCCATTCGCTATAAATTTATTCATTGCTCTCAATAGGATCATATTATTCTCAAATTTTTGTTGGTGTAGTGTAGACAATTAACATATGTTACTGTTTTGCACCTGAAAAGCTAGCCTTGTTGTAGACAAATGATGGAAATTTAATTTAAACGGGTCATATTTACATCGCGAAACAGTGAATATGGTATTCTGCATGTATTACTCACGTTTAAGTTTAACTGAAATTGCACGATGAAATTAATCGTGATAATTTGTGCTGTACGAACTACTAAACGTGATGAAATAAACTTTGTTGACAGAGATGTATTTCGCGATGCATTTCTTGTGTTTAGATGTGTCTACATAGTTTGGTTTTATAGCGGCAATATTGATGGAAATGTTGGCAGGTTGAAATGCGGTGTATACCTGAAGAGAACAAACAATTTATTTATTATTAGCTGTTAGCTTCTGATTTTTGAATGTACTGATTTTTCTAGAAAAATTATATAGGCCACTACCAGTACAATATCTTCTAAGTAAGCTCAGAAACTATGAGGTTTTATGAAGTATTAATTTTTTAAAGCTCTAAACATTGACTTATGCTTTTATTAAAAAAAAATTCAGATATGACTTGTTTCTGTTTGTAAATATGTCTACAAGTATATTTCTAGATTTTGAAATCTTCCTTGTCAATTACTGAAATAGAATGTGAAAATATAACCTATCTGAACATCAACTAAAATTTAAACAGTTTGTTATTCAAGTTAAAAAGAATTACCTGCTCATTAAGTTATGTCCGAATTAATCATCAAATATGGATATGGCGATAGTTTTTTTCTGGTCCAGGCCGCATTTCAACCTAACCACGTCAATTTTAAGGTACAATATCTCGAGAACTAAGCGAGATATCAAAAAAATTTATTCTTTACTTTCAGTTTCCCTCATCGAGTTACATAAGAATTCGTCATCAAATTGCGGCGCCACGGTTATCGTTGAATCCCCTCATAACCTAACAACCTTACTTTTGAGACAGTATATCTCGCGAACTAAGCGAGATATCGAAAAATTTAATTCTTTATTTTCTATTTGTATCGTCGTGTTACATAAGAATCTATCTCCAAATTTGACTTTGGGGACACGTTTCTTCTGAATTTCAACCAGAAACTCCACTCTTTTGAGACAGTATATCTCGAGAACTAAGCACGATATCAAAAAATTTTATTCTTCATTTTTGATGTGTCTCGTCAAGTTACATAATAATCCATCATCAAATTGCGGTGCCACGGTTGTCTTATGATTCCCTTGAGGTTTTTGTGCATATTTCCGTGTTTCTCTGGTCAAGCAATATGGCGGCCTCCCCTCCCCACTTGTCTCCACCCGGTTTCACTCCAGTACGTGGCGAAGGTCCCTTGCGTCGTCTCCATATATTCCTTCCTCCATGGGAAGCAGGGGCTACAAGATCACAGATAACATTAAAGGAAACGGAAAATACATGATGTGACATTTGTCACTAACATCTTTATCTTTATTTCTGCTATTGGGTAACTATTTTATTGTTACTGCTACGTCATTATTATTGTTCTAATTATAAATGACGTGAATGTTTGTAATTAAATGTAATAAGGGTTTCCACAGATAATAATATGTGTAGCGAGCAGGATATTATTAGTATCTTAGTCTGTATCCATACTTAGTGAGTATCTTTGGTAGCGAGTCGTACGCTAGGGTTTGCGCTGCTAGGCTCGCGAGAGAGCGCCACGAGTAATTGTTAAACATTGCAGTTACTAAATTTTGAAGGAAATAATGTAAATTGTGATTGTGCAACGTCGTGGTTGAATTTAAAAGCATTAAATTTTACGTGAAGGTGAACCAAACTGTGTACTTTTCTTAAAGATGCTATAAGAAATCCTTCTAATTATCTTGTCGGAATGTTTGGCGATACGGTGGTGATTATCAACAATTAGAAGGAAATGTCGACTTGCAAGTGTTAGCGGTGGTTAAAGAGCCAAACCACCCACAACACGCCATTCCTTGGTATAAACGTGCAGTCATATTCCAACAGCAAAGCCATTGGTTTGCGACATGTGCAGAAACAGTCTACTATTGACTCAATTACGTAAGGGATCCACATTTAAACGGGGAAGTTCGCAATAGACATGAGGAGGGCGGAAGATAGGAGGGCATAGAGAACAACCATGCGTAAACCTACTTAAGGGCAGAACACTAGTATAATAATAATTCCGTGTGGTCGTAATGACCAGGTGGCAGGGTTTCTATTGGCTGCGCATTCCGCCCCTGTCGTAGCCGCCTTAACCTACAGGGGACCTACAGTTTAACGCGGAATCCGAAACACGGGAGCGTTCTGCGTATTTCACATTACACAGCAGGATGTGCCAGAGGTGAAGGCCGGGTTAAGTGCCTATAAAAATCCCCGCTAAGACAAGGATTCGAACCGGTGACCTTTCGACCTCCAGTCAGACGCCTGAATCACTGAGCCAGCAGACCACCTAAACAAGTTGTGATGTTCGTTTCCCTTCATATTAATTTGGAAAAAAAAGTTAGCATATCCTCAAACACACTAATATCACTTTTTTTCGATACTGTGAATTTTTTTATATCGTATTTTAACACACATAGAGAAATTAATCAGATGATTAGCAAAAATAAAATGATTTATTTTAAGATGCATCGACAGACTTGTCACGTTAGTAAAATCTGTTTCGTCAATTGATTTCTGATTAGTTTTACTGTTAATTTCTCTATTTCAACCAAATTGTTGAGAACGAATTACCGAGCATGGTGGGTGAGCGGTTAACGCACTGGCGTCGCATTCAGGAGGACAGCGGTTCGTATCCCCGTCCGTGTATCCGGATTTGGATTTTCCATGGTTTCCCCAAATCACTCCAGGCGAATGCCGGGATGATTCCTTCAAATGACCATGGTCGAATTCCTTTCCCGCTTCTAATGACCTCGACGTCAACAAGGCGTAAAGTAACAAGAAAAAAAAAAAAAAAAAAAAAAAAAAAAAAAAAAAAAGAGCGAGAGAGAGAAATTGTTGCTTAAATTTCCAGCGTGAGGAAACGCCGTGCGTGTTATATTGCGATCTGAGGTTATTTACTGCCGACTGGGGACTTGTACTGGCGTAGCAGACGGCCAATCAAGGTGACACCTGCAATTTGCAGGTCTCAAGTCCTCACACTTAATTAAGTCCTCCGCAGACCACATTGCGCTGTACTGCACTTCTGTTGCCGCAAACTGGCAATATAAACGCTTGCTGGGATAAAACTGCGTCTTTATTTACAGAAGCAGAAGTGAGTAAACTCTTAGTTTTACTACGTTCAAAATAGCACTGAAACCACAGGCGTTTCAAGTGAATAACACCTGCAGGACAGGGAAGACAGCGTCTTGAAACGCTTTGCGCTGTAAGTGCTCCTCATCGAGCATTCTAAGTGATCATATTCAAGGCAGTTAACCTTCATTGTAACCTGAGTCAGGAGTTACAAAAACAGAAATGAGATTTCTGTTTTTGCTTTGTGATTTACGGTTGGTTGATGTGAGGATCGTTAGAGTCGGCACAGGATGATGGAGAAATAACGGGAAGTAATGTCAATTCGTGCAGAGGAAACGTAAATATAATATTTTATTTCCAGCTCCGAAATCTGCCAACAGAATTGTATGTCTACAACCAAATTACCAGAAATTAATTCTTTAAAAAATGTTAAGAATAAAAACTAATTTATATTTCCTGCTCCCGAACTTTTAGTTTATCAAGTGTATCCGTTTTCGCAATTCTAAACTGAACATACAACTGAACCTGTCATAAAGTTTATTTATTTATTTTTACTGGCATTTAGTGTGTACCACACAGCCAGCGGATTACAACTTATCAAATACTACATATTATCCTCTGCTTAAGTACAGTGTCAGATTTACAATTTATAAGTGCGAATACAATCTTTATATATAAAGATGAATTATGTATGTTTGTTTGTTTGTTTGTTTGTTTGTTTGTTCTTCATACAAATCCACAGTTTTCATCCGATCTCGATGAAACTTTGCACACTTATCCTTTGAAACAAGGAGAATAATACTGTCTACATTTGGTTGAAAAATAATCTGTATAAATAACACATGTTGTCTCATAACTTCCAAATCTTTATATATAAAGATGAATGTATGTATGTTTGTTTGTTTGTTACTTGGTTTGTTCTTCATACAAATCCACAGTTTTCATCTGATCTCGATGAAACTTTGCACACTTATTCTTTGAAACAAGGAGAAAAATACTGTCTACATTTGGTCAAAAAATTATCTGTATAAATAACACATGTTGTCTCATAACCTTGAAATATGGCGATAGACAGACACGTTGGATATGGAAGTCTCCGTACCGTGTTTCCGTGTAGTGGACTGGCAGCTCAGTAGTTAAAGAGCTTGCTTACGAACGTCGTGGTCTCCGGTTCAAATCTCCGTGGAGGCTAAGATTTGAAAAATTGTTTTTCATCGTAAGAGTCAGGCCTGGGCCGTAGGTTATTCGGATTGAATGTTAAACTGTAGATATTAGAAAGTTAGGGGTGCAATGCGAGGCAAATCGTAGGTAGTCCTGCAATGTTGTAGGTGTACACGTTTTTAGGTTATAATGATCCCTCAGGTGTTGTTCGCAGTCAGTGTTTCAGTGTGTGAACCACAGTAATATTATTATAAATACGGAAGTAAGTCTCTGTCTTTTTGTTACGTTTTGATGACTAAATGGCTATATCGTTGTGATGGAATTTTATAAGGAAATCTGTATGAAGGGCACCGGATATTTTTTCCAGTATGATTAACAGTTGTAGTCACGAAATTTTTAGACCTTATCGAATGGTGACAGAAATATGTTGGAAATTGATTCTCTTCAAGAGACAGGTTCGACGGTACAGTGGTATAATGATAGCTTTCCTGTCATACTATTCCGACTCGATGTTGTTTGGGACCAAATATTTAAGTCTGGCAAAAAAATTCTTAATCCACGCGTACGAAGTCGCGGGTACTAGCTAGTTACCGATAAATGTCATACCAATATATGTACAATATGTGGCATACAAATTTAAAAATAAAATATTTAACATGCAAGATAATAATATGTTTCACTCAGCGTTATTATAGGATATGTTGTTTTGTTGGGTGAATATGGTTTTGTTTAAGGTCCGCCCGTGTGATCTCTTTATTCGGCTTGTTCAGGTGTCATATTTCGATGTTGTTCCTCGCTGCAAACTTGAACAGGGTCATGAAGATTTCTGCTTTATTCTTTTGAAGGAGGGTCTGCACCTTGGTAGGCAGTTCTATCCCGAGACTGCACAATTCAGCTATTAATATTGAAGATTCATCCGAATATCGTCTGCAGGCAAAAAATATGTGGTCAATATTCCCAAAGCTTCTACCATCACAGTTACACATGGGGGAGTTGACTATGTTGATCCTGTAGAGGTGGCTCGGATAGCGACCGTGGTTGAATTTCAGTCTGGAGACAAATGATGTGACTTTCCTTGTAGTTGGCGTGTTGTCGTACCAGTGGGTACGTGGGATTGTTGGGTGGATCTATAATGACTAGCTTTGTGTAGGTCTTTTGATATCCACTCTGTGTTCCATTCCGTTCTTGCTTTGATTTCTGAAAAGCAGTGTACTCGATATACGTAAGAAGCAAAGAGTAAACGAGGCAGTTACAGTCTGTGAAGTAGGAGACTCTTTGGTGTTGAAGAAACGCGATTTGATACTGAAAATTTCAAACAAATTATTAACTTTTTCGGGATGAAAACTCTCCTAAGTTACTACACAGACTATAAGCTAACTCAATACCAAATTAATTTAAATCCGTTGAGCAGTTAAGGCATGACTGAGGCAAATAATCAAAACATCCATCCAGTCAAACTCTCTCATTTATAACATACTCGGAAAGTGAAAAAACTATTGTTCCATCTAAAACGATTGTACTCTGCCCCTACAAACCTCTCATCCCCTGTCACCGATATAGAGGTGGCAAGGGCCATCAAACAAATGAAGAATGGGAAGGCTCCAGGTTTTGACGAAGTTCACCCAGAGTTCCTTACACACTGTGGAAAACATACCAAAAAATGGTTGGCCCGCTTCTTTACTAACATACTACAGACAAGTGTCATTCCTGCAGACTTTAAACGGGCAAAGATCATAGCCATTCTGAAGCCTGGAAAAAGCCCTGAAGTTCCAGAGAATTTTAGACCTATTTCACTGCTAAGTACTACTTACAAGTTATTCGAAAGGATCATCTACAATAGAATCAGTCTAATTATTTTCGCAAACCTCCCAGTTGAACAGGCAGGTTTTAGACCTGCAAGAAACTGCGAGGATCAGGTCCTGGCATTGGCAACTCACATAGAAGCAGGATTCGAGAGACGATTGAAGACTGGTGCTGTATTTGTTGACCTTACCGCAGCCTACGATACAGTGTGGCGAGAGGGCCTGGTATATAAACTGCTGAACATTTTGAAGTGTAAAAAAATCACTTGTCTGATTAATACCATGCTACAATGTAGTCTTCACGGGTGTACCGCCGGATAGTGTTGTGGAAACACAATATTTCGACGGCTAGCTCTGCCGTCTTCTTCACCTGAAGAAGACGGCATAGCCAGCCGTCGAAATATTGTGTTTCCACAACACTATCCGGCGGTACACCCGTGATGACTACATTGCAATCATACGCCGGGAAAGTCTTCGTTCTTACAATACCATGCTAACTAACCGAACATTCCAGGTTGTTTCAGACAGTAAGATAAGCAAAGTAAGAAGAGTGAATAATGGTCTGCCTCAAGGCTCAGTTCTTGCACCACTTCTTTTTAATGTTTTTATTTCTGACATTCCTCAAACAGAATCCAGACAGTTTTCTTATGCTGACGATCTGGCAGTAGTACAACAATCTGATAACGTTCAGCAAATTGAAAATAGTTTAACAGCAGACCTCAAAACCCTGAGCAACTATTTTCGGAAATGGCGTCTCGTACCCAGTTCCAGCAAGACGGAAACTAGTGTCTTCCATCTTAACAATCGGGTGGCGAATCTCTCACTTGACGTTCTTCTTGATGGCGCTCCCATGCAACACGTGTTCCCTTCCCCAAGTATTTGGGAGTCGTAATGGATCGCACCTTGTCGTACAATAAACATCTAAACAACCTTGCAGCAAAACTAAGAACCAGGAATAATATTCTGCAGAAGTTAACTGGCACCTCCTGGGGAGCATCCGCCTCTACACTCCGCACATCAGCACTGAGCCTTGTATATTCTGCAGCTGAGTACTGCTCATCTGTCTGGATAAATAGCGCCCACGTCAAAAAGATCGACACAGTTTTAAACCAGACAATGCGGATAATTAGCGGATGTATTAAGACCACTCCACTGTACTGGCTACCTGTTTTGTACAACATCGAACCGCCTACAATAAGACGACACAATCTCCTAATTGCCCAGTATAATAAGATCTGTGATAACTTGGATCTGTCCATCCATGACGACATGGATAATATGTTTGTGAGACTTAAATCGAGAAATCCACGTGTAAAAACTGTAAAACAGATTATATCTGATAATTTTAATGGGAGAGAAGCTTCGAAATTGGAGTGGATAGCCTCAGCCCCACCAGAATGGCACTCCCTGTTCGACAGTCAACAGGCACTAAAGGGACTCGACCTTCCTCGCAAGACCTGGGCAGCTCTTAACAGAGTTAGGACTGGTCATGGAAGATCTGCTTCATCTTTGTATACATGGGGAATGAGAGATTCACCGAGATGCGATTGTGGTAAGGAAAAAACAAACCATCCGTCACGTGACATTTTACTGCCCACTTCGAGCCTTCAGGGGATCACCGATAGATTTTATTAACATTTTAAATGAAGCTTTAGATTGGCTACACCATGTTAATTTTGAATTTTAATTGTAATTTAATGTTAAATTGTATTATTTCTGTGCAATGGCCATAAGCTAAATAAATTTATAACATCATAAGATTTGTCTCTTATTAGTTTCCTGAGACTAGATTCACATCGAAGATATTGAAAACTTTGATTGGAACATGCAGGGATGTCCAAATTTTGTTAGGTATGTTTTCTTTACCGCTGTAATCTTTGAAAACAACTTATTACAGACACCTGTGTGACATATTATTGTTTTGATTTTGCTGACTATTTCCTCTAGTTTTGTATAAAAATTATGTGGAAGTTCTCTAAAAGTGAGCCAGATGAAATTCTGCACAATAACCCTGCTCGAAGCCTCAGTTCAGCTAAACGAGAAACAATGGCACGCACATCAATACATATCGAATTCCTTTTTAGATTTTTTTTAGTTTTGTTACGTCAACTTTGTTCAATCTGAGTGTACAATAACGCCGTCAAACTCTGACAATCGGATGAGTGACGTCCACTTTTCCTAAATGAGACTGTACAACTGTACTTGGTTGTGGATGACGGAGAGAGATTGCTTGTCCGAAGGACTCACGAGTTTGGTCACACAGCGGTCACAACCTGACGGAAATACTGAGGACTCGAGTTTGAGTTGCAGTGACGTCCACGTCAACGTTGTCCACCTGTTCCCTGTGTTATGAGTCAAGCATTCGTTAACGTGGAGAGACCAGAATGGTAAACATTTGTCTGTAATAAGCAGTAAAATGCTGTGTGGTGATCTCCTTGGAATCAACACAGTGACAAGAGTTAAGCCGAGGCTCACGTTCGTCTTCTGGTGCGAATAGAAATACCCCAACACTGCTGCAGGATAAACCGGGGCAACATCTGGAGGTGAAACTGGAATGTAGTACACCGATCAAGAACAATCAAAGGATCAGGATCATCATCCTCAACAGTTTCCAGCCTCTGGCCGGGTCTGCTTCATGCACAAGCCTCTCCATTTCCTTCTTTCATCCCACCATGTCTGTGTCACCACTTTGTTCCAGTCCTCCACTCCTTTCAGCCATCCATCTCTAGGTCTTCCTCTGGGTCGTTTACCTTGCATCTTAATTTCATGGATTTTTTTTTGGGATTTTCTGAACCTCCATTCTATTTACATGTCCATACCATCTCAGTCTGGTCCTCTCTACCCTTTCCTGCAGGGGTTCCTCTTTTATGGTGCATCTAATCACTTCAGTCCTTATTCTGTCAATTTTAGTAACTCACATACTACCTCTTCATTTCGCTTGCTTGTAACCTCCTGATGTCCCGCTTGTTCACTGTCCATGTTTCAGCAACATATGTCAAGACAGGGAGGTAGTATGTGTGATAAATTACTCTTGCTTCTCCGTGGCACAACTTTATTCCATATCAGGCTTCTAATGCTTGCAAGTTAATAAAAACGTTATGAAATGTAAATATTTTCTAATTTAAATTTTTAATGTAAACATTTTGTAATGTCTTGTATGTGTAAATTGCAATCTATATTACATTTTGTTTTGTGTTGTAAACAGCCACGAGTTTTTGTTATTTATTCTTTTTACCTTTTGGAAAGCTTTGGGTACAAAGATCAGGAAGGAATTCGACCATGGCCGTTTGAACATGTTAAAATATGAAAGTTGTGGAGCTGAATTATTAATGGTGTTTACTAGTGCAATGTTTGTTTGTTTTATCACTATTATCAAAAAATGCAGATCTCAGTTTTTTCTATTTTATCAATTAATGAACAGTGATAAATGAGATTAGGATAATGTTTTCAGTAAATCCTCAAGAAGGAAGAACCTCTGACTGTACCTTAAAAATAGGTTTTTACCAATAATTGATGATTTATAGGAGTGGCTAGTGTTAAATTTAATTCAGAATATTTGTAATTATAGTAAAGTTCGTAATGCGAATATCAGTTGTGTTCATTATGTACGCAATAGTTTTAAATGATATTCTCTCAATAGAAAACAGTACAAAATGTCATGGACCTTGACAAAAAGAGATATTAGCAGATTGCAGGCAGCAGAGATAAGGTTTCTGAGGGGGTTGGAGAATGTCACGAAGAAATACAAAATTAAAAATGAAAACATCAGGGAGCGACTACAGTGGAAGCATTAGAAGAGATGTTAAGGAGGAAAAGACTGCAGTGGTTGGGACATGTTATGAGGATGGAGGAGGAGAGGATGCTGAAAGTAGCACTGCTGAAGAGCGGGAAGGGAAGGAGAGCAGTTGAAAGATTAAAAAAAAAATATGGCCTTCGGTCTTTTCAACCATTTAGCCAGCTCCAATTTGTTTACGTCGCAACTGCTGTATCAGAAATTCACTATGATATTGTGGACACTACTGTGAGGACAACACAAGACGAGCACAACACTTAATTAAAACCACCCATGCCCGAGGCCGGACTCGAACCGGCGGCTCTTGCAATGCGAGGCCAGCTACTACACTGCCAGGACCGGCAGTTGAAAGATCTCGGGCAAGATGGATGGACCAAGTGAAGAAATATGTAGAGGCTAAGGGAGTCGTTTGGAGGAAAGTGATGGAGGAAAAACCTTGGAAAAACCGCCAGACTTGGAAGAGGATGCAAAAGCGGAAACATTTAATGATAATCATAATGATAAATTGTCTTTTGAAATTAATAGGGAATAAGCTACTTGTTGCACAGTGAGGGGGGAGGGGTGTAGAGGTGATAACCACGTTAGACTATGTGGGGGATTCAAAAGAGTCCAAAATCGAGCGACGTAGTTTGTGGCCTTGTTGGTGGGGTGATAGATTGGGCTGGACATATCCTCCACATTCCTGGCAGCGAGGCGGGTGGCCGGGAGCCGTCGAGTATCAGCGGCGGTGGATCAGGCGGCCATTACGCCGCGCTCGCGTATTAAAACAAACTGCTTCATCGCTGCCCGATAGCTGCGCCTGGCGAAACGCGCGATCACGCCTGCAGATAGGCAGCCCCGCCCACCGCGGCACCTAGCTCCCGCTGCCTTTATAAACAAATATGGAGGCGCTTCCTGGAAACCGATGGCCGCGAGATTGGGGCGTCCGGTAGTTGAGCGTTGTCGTCTTCTGTGATCGCATCGTCGGTGGGATGCACTGAGACAGGTGCCCGCACTGGACAGACCGGTCCTTCAGTTTATCGCGTCCCGAACTAACGTCAAACGCCGGGCCATCCAGCTATATTCACAATAAAGCTAGACTACGATTTCGTAGGCTCACACTACACTCAACTCGATAGCTATTGGCGGGAGATCACACTGACGTCACCGATCGCTGACGTCTTACGCCTGGTCTAGTTTAGCAAATTAACAGCGGCCAGATACTAGATATTCCAGGTTATGGGAGCAATTTAATAGGAAAGCATCTGCGAGGGGAAGGATCGTGAGAATACTTTTTTTTATTAAGTTTGGTTTTCGAAGAATTTAATCTTAAATCAAATACGTCAATTTAGATAAGAACATATGCTACAACATTATGGCTGGATCATTACTGTCACACTGCTAGACCAACTTTAGGTTTGTAGGTACTTACATTTGACATCAAACTTGACGTTACAAAAGTCTTGACGTTAATGCTATTAAAAGTAAAAACGTGGGTGATTTTCTCATTACGTTTTATTTGCTTTTCACATTGTGTGGGCGTGTTCACTGTAGTTATTGCGTTATTTACTCTGCCATCTTTAGATATTTAGCCGAGATCCTCTCTGTCAGTTTTTAATACTTCTATTAGTGTTGTAAAAAAAAAAACAGTTTTTTTTCTGACGTGAAAAAAAAAACATGAAAAAAAACTGTGAAAAAAAACATGTTTTTTTTCTGGGACATGTTTTTTTTTTCATAACTACTAAATTTCAAATTTTTAAGGCATTTATCATTTAATATGACTGTTTTAGAGTTTATACTAAGTACTTATCTTACTTTTAAATCTACTATAACTTTCTGGTTCAGTAGAAAAAAAAACTACAAAAATATTGGTAACATCGACTGAAGTTTTCTTTTACGAAAGGGGACGTCCCGAAAAGGCTAGGTTGCGTGAGAAGGAATCCCCGTTCGGCCGTTCCGCATTGTTTGGATTGATACTCGCTATTTGAACTAGTGCTGCTAGGCCCTACAAATTTATCTGTAGACCTACGAATCTTTTCAAAAATTAGGAAATTTAACTACGGTTTTTTGCCTCTTTTTATTACTTGTTGTGCTTTCCTCATATTCGAATACTTCTTAAACTCGCAGCGTATTATGAATAATTTCCTTGCAACCGTTGGCGTAAGCCAACGATTGAAAACAAATAAAGCTCCTATTTTGTATGATAATATATTTAAATTCAAACTTAAAGACCGTAATACAGAACTATCGGCGCAGTCTTCATTCACAGTGTGTACTTTGCTCACAATTTAAAATTGCAATCTCAAAAGCTTTTGCATGCAATACAACCAGTATAAGAAAATGTAACTATTTCTGAAGTTATAGATCTAGAGGGGACAGAAGAAGAAACAGGAAATTCCAACTCCGACCGAACTAGTGTTGGTAGTACTGATACTAGTGAATGTGGTTCCGACATAGAAGATGAATAAAAAATTATGTTACCTATATAGATACATTTATGAATCATTATGTAAGATATTATATGATTTAGTAAGGTTTAAAACACACATGTAAAATGTCAGTTCCATAAATAAAACTATAATTTATCAAATATATAGTTTTCTGAAAAAAAAACAAATTTAGAAAAAAAACGAGGGTGCTAAGTTTTTTTTCATGTTTTTTTTTCACAAATATGAAAAAAAACATTTTGTTTTTTTTTCAGTTTGCAACACTAACTTCTATTATTATTTCTAAGTTCCCTCAAACTAAAGAGATATTGTTCAAGTTTTTCAGAGGAAACCCTTAAGATGAAAAACAGATCAGCTTCGTATTTTAGCCAGATCACGTTAATCCTAAAAAGCCGAGGGTGGTGGGTGAACGGTTAACGCTCTGGCCTCGCATTCGGGAGGACGCCGGTTCGAATACCCGTCCGGGCGTCCAGATTTGGGTTTTTCATGGTTTCCCAAAATCACTCCAAGAAAATGCCGGGATGCTCCCTTGAAAAGGCCATGATCGAATTCCTTCCCGGTCCTTGTCCCCAATCCCATCCTGCCTCTAATGACCTCGACATCGACGAGGCGTATATCCATAAGTAAAAAAAAAAAAAAATCCTAAAAAAATGAAATTATTATAGACCCATGACACCTCTACGGGCTTACAGTAGTCTGTTAATTAATATATGATAGATAATTGTAAGGATTGGTGTTTGAATAAATCAATTCTTTCGTTCTCTTTAATTCATTCTGCTGCCCATCAAATAGGCGGGAATAGATTGGCTGTCAGAGTTGGCAGGTTATTATTAAATTTTCCAACTTAACATTTAAGAATACCACTTATTTTCGTATCGTAGTACTTAATACCTTTATCGGTCTCCAACGATGATGAAAACAGTATTCCCTCTCTCCTCTTAGTTCACCGAGCGTGGTGGTGTAACGGTTAGCGTTCTGGCCTCGCATTCGGAAGGACGGCGGTTCGAATACCCGTCCGGGCATCCAGATTTGGGTTTTCCATGGTTTCCCCAAATCACTCCAGGTGAATTCCTTCAAAAGGCCATGGCCGAATTCCTTCCCATTCCTTGTCCCCCATCCTTTCCCGTCTCTAAAGACGTCGCTGTTTAGAGACGTTAAGCAGTTAAAAAAATAAAAAAAAACATAAAAAAACCTCTTAGTTCCTTTCTACAACTAAAAGCACAACAAAGCTCTCTCTGTCACGTGACCGACCTACGCCAAAGTACATAGACCTTACAAAGATTATTATAACTAAAAATTTATAAAATAAAGACATGTAAGACAATACTATTGCCGGCGTTAATTCACTACCCGTTCAACTCTCCCAGGTGAAGCCGGGTACCACAGCTATTTTGATCTCCGTAGAAACTCGGTATACTTCTGCAGATTACGAATTGAAACGAAAGTAACTTACCATTGAAACGTTGTTACCTGATTCAGTCACTGGTGTAAACTAGAGGTTCTACACCTCGTCTACGTCAAGGTCATTGGGGGCGGAAAGGAACTGAGGGGAAGGAACGGGAAGGAATTCGACCATTGCCTTTGTGCATGATCTATCTCGGCATTGGTGATTTGAGGAAACCGTCGAAAACCCAAATTTGGATTCGAACCCGCGTCTTCCCGAATGCGAGGCCAGAGCGTTACCGCTCACCCACCACGGTCGGTGACTTGTTTCAATTTGCACTGTTGTTGCAGAGAAAGGAACAGACTGATACAAGACAGGCAATCATGTAACGTCAAATCAGTTGGACAAAGCGTGTTACATCACGGCGCCCCTAAGCCGCGTTCCCACGATCCCTTGTAACGGAGGCGAGACGGGACGGGACGGGACGAATACTCGACAACACGCCATGGGAACAGGGCCGCCTCTGCTAGCGGAGACGAGACGCAGCTACCCACTCCGTGTCGGTAAACATCACAGGCGGTGCGATGTTGCCATCGGTTTGCAGCAGCAGTGCGCACCCCTTCTGTTGCTGTAAAGTGCTCTGTGCCAAACGACACTAGGCAACGTGGTGGGGAGTTGGTGGCGAGGTAAGCGAGGGCTAACCAGCGGCGCGCGCTCGTCCCTACATTTCGGCTAATGAGGTCCCGTCCCGTCCCGCCTCCGTTACAAGAGATCGTGGGAACGCGCCTTTAGAAGAATATTACCCGCGGTCTCAATAGGATAAACATCTCATCGCCACAAAACTGTATTGTGATATCCATCCGGGTGTCTCTATCGCGCGGGCATTGTAATGGCGTTTAACCTGGAAAGCGAGCTGTAGAAGGCGCTTGACAAGCGAGGCTCTGGACTATCTTCTCCGTTGGGAGAGGTCGTGACTGGAAGCTGTCCGCCATTAGTAACTTGCCTTTGATCTCATCGCGGCACCGCTCGGCGGGTCGTTATATCCGTCTTCGGAGAACTAAACACAATACCGGAGTATTCACGACACAGGGATTAGGGCTGTGACTTAAATCTGCTCGCGGACCCATGCAGCCTGGGGATGCGTCCAAACGGTCGGTGACGTCATCAGATTGAGCTGACTCAGATGGCTACACATAGGGCCGATTTAAGGCTACCGCAAGAACCGCAGTCGCGAGGGGCCCCAAGCTTGAGGGGGCCCCGCCACGATCCCATTCAAAATTTGTCCTTACTTAACGAACAATTTTCCTGCTAAAATAAAAAATCTACAAATTTAGAATGTTAGCAAGCTGCGTTCATAATAGACGTTTTCGAAGCGTTCAGTTCCAGAAGTTGTTCATCAGATTCAATTTTGAGAAAGTCGTATCTCATGTTATTACAATAGGCCTATATATTTAAAGGCGTGTACTGCTCTGAACCTGTTTCAACTATTTATGTAAATTCGTTCGAATAAATTCATTCATCTTTTGACGTTTCATTTAAGAAGTTATCGAATTAAAATGTGTATGCCTGCTCACGTGTCTCCAGCCCCAAAAACCAATATGTACTAGCAAAGAAAGGCAAGAACAGAAATGTCGTATACAAAAAGTGTATTATAAATATCGTAGCTATAAAAATGAATACACAAATAATTTCATTTGACACAATGAGCAGCAGGACTTAGGCAGAAATGAAAGTGACAGTAGTTGGGAGATCCATATGAGATGCATTGATAAAACACCAAAGACTCGGCAAAGTTCGTCCCGTTCAGCTAATACTCAATAAACTGCTGGCCCGTTTATACACAGATTTAGAAAAACCTCAGTCCGTCTCTTTAATCGTTGTTTGAGCTCTACACACAGAATATATATATATATATATATATATATATATATATATATATATATATATAAAGATTTTATGGACATATCCACAGACTTCCAGCAACAAGACTGATTCATAAAATTGTGACGTATATAGAACAGCTAAAAACTATGCCCTGGGTCCAGGAGATCAAAAAAGACATGGGAAAAGCCCACATAAACTCATCAGAAATCGTAGACAGACAAACGTACACAGAAAAAATTAACAAGTGGGAAATACCGCCAGAAAATTAAGTCATTAAGAGACCGGGGGACGAAGTGGACTGAAGAAAGGAAGAAAATTCACGGAGAAAAAATGAAAGCTATATGTAAACTCAGAAAATTGAATCGTTAAGGCTTTGCGTGATCTGACAGGGCCATTTGCAGATATATATATATATATATATATATATATATATGTGTGTGTGTGTGTGTGTGTGTGTGTGTGTGTATAAAGTCACGAAAATTCTCAAAGTGCAGTTAAAAGTAGATCTAGAAAAGAAGTAGGGGGTCCGTAAATCAAACTTCGCAGGGGGCCCCGAAATTCCTTAAGCCGCCCCTGGCTACACACCACAATCACACAGGGAGCCAACGGGACTATTAAGTTCCCCGTGGCACACTCAACTTAACTCACACAGTGGTGTGAGCTGTTGACATTGATCACGAAGAAGGTTTGTCATCACCTCGCTGGATGAATCACCACGTGACCAGCGGAGATGCCAGTGACTGATCACTAGGGTTCGGATATTTATGACCAAAAAATAGGAGAAATATGCAAGCAAATACGACCTTAAAAATGGGTAAACATAACCTAAAAATTACAAGATATGACGAAAAATTTAAATTTACCATACAACAAAACATGCTCAATTTTACAGCATTCATTTTCGCTTTCATGTAGACAGCATAATTTGCTTCCGTGTATTTTTAAATTTATTTAATTACTTTTTTTATTTATGGCTTTACACCTCGTCGATGTCATTAGAGGCGGAATGGGAGTGGTGACAAGGAACGGGAAGGAATTCGGTCTTGGCCTTTTTGAAGGAAGTATCCCGGCATTTGCCTGGAGTGGTTTGTGGAATTCCTGGAAAACACCTCACGTAATTAATTGATGCCCCCTTACGAATCACCCAGTGTTTTCAGTTATTTCCAGTATTTATTGTTTCCAACGAACTATAGACACAATAGAACGGACACGAAATTAACACACATACCATTTGCTGAAGTCGAACCAACGACTCTCGGAGCCGGTACTTTAGCTGGTAGACTCTTACGTCTGTTACTAGGTGCTACGTGCAACCAGTGGCGGATCCAGGGGAGGGGGCTAGGGGGCTGAAGCCCCCCTAAAGCACCAAGGTCACCCCCGACGACATTGATTTAATGTACTTTTTTTTTTCTGGAATAATGAGATTTCTGTCGGCACCCCCTCCTCGCCCGAGTCAAGTCCCCCCCCAAACCAAATCCTAGCCCCCCCCCCCCCCCAAAACCAAAATCCTGGATACGCCACTTCGTTCAACAATTTCATGAGTGTTATAAAATTAGTAGTAACGTTGATGGTTTGAAGTAGGATGAAACAAGAAAAGGCTGCTTTATTAAACTCGCATTGCCGTAGCGAAGGAAACGTTTAATAGCAAGAGGCGACTATCAACTGGAAAAGTAGACAAAGCGCTCAGGAAAAGACTCGGCCCATGTTTTGTGTGGAGTGTGGCTCTTTATGGGGCAGAGACTTGGACGCCGAGTCGATAAGACGAAAAACGGACAGAAGCGTTTGAGATGCGGATCTGGAGGAGAGTGGAGAGGATAAACTGGATGGATAACGCAAGTAATGGTGAAGTGCTGCAAAGGATTTGTAAAAGAGAGAAAGAAGACAATTTTTTTATTTATAAAGGTGAATAACACGCCAATGCAATTGAATTTTGTTTTATTTTGGTGTCGTACGCGTTTCGCTCTATTTCAAGAACACCATCAGCAACATCTGATTGGTATTTATTCATTTAGTTAGTTACATTTGGTTTAAAACAATATAAAGTTGAGCTGAAATTTAATTTACTTACATGTTACTTTTTTCTCATGATCAGGGTTAGCTTCTCTGTGTAGGTTTTGTAGAGCCTTCTGAAGGTATAAAGCACTACACTGCACCGGCAATATTTCAGATTAACACTATTATTTACTGTCACTATCGTTTTCAAAACATGAGAGAGTAAACACCACGCCATGTTTTTCACAGGTCCATAGCGTGTGTGTTTGTTTATGTTTCAGGTTTCATTGTGGTTAGGGGTCCTTGGGGGCGTAAGGGTTTGGTTTGTGGAAGAAGCTTACAGAAAGAAGAGACAGGCTGGTAGGTCATATTTTGAGACATGCTGGATTGGTTAATTTGTTAGTGGAGGGAACAGTCGAAGGTAAGAACTGTAGAGGAAGACAGAGATTAGAATATATGAAGCAGATAATTGAGGACGTGGGTTGTAAGGGGTATGTAGAAATGAAGAGGTTAGCACAGTATAGGAAAGGATGGAGGATTGCATCAAACCAGTTGAAAGACTGACGATAGCAAAAAAAATGGGGTCCTTGGTTTTTACAGTCTACTTTGTGTTATCTTTGATGGTAGGCGAGGATTTGAAATTGTTGTCTTTTTGTAGATATTATTTCCAATCCCCGCCTTCCATCAAAGATAACACAAAGTAGACTGTAAAAACCAAGGACCCCTAACCACAATGAAAGCTGAAACATAAACAAACACACACTCTATGTACCTGTGAAAAAACATTGCGTGGTGTTTACTCTCTCATGTTTTGAAAACGATAGTGACAGTAAATAATAGTGTTAATGTGAAATTTCGTCGGTGCAGTGCAGTGCTTAACACATTCAGAATATTCTACAAAACCTACACAGAGAAGCTAGCCCTGATCATGAGAAAAAAGTAAAAAAGTAACATGTAAGTAAATTTAATTTCACCTCAACTTTATATTGTTTTAAACCAAATGTAACTAACTAAATGATTAAATACCAAAACAGATGTCGCTGATGATGCTCTTGAAATAGTGTGAAACGCGTACGACACCAAAATAAAACAAAATTCAATTGCATTGGCGTGTTATTCACCTTTATAAATAATAGTAAAAAAATGATTAACTTGCAATTGAGGAAATGGGCCACAATATCCAGTTATGAGAGAAAGAAGAACTGGATGGGACACTTGTTGAGAGGGGAGTGCTTGATAAAAGACACCTTGGAAGGAGACTGAGAGGAATAAAGAATGCAATATTACAGACAACATCACAGTAAACGGCAACTACATGAACATGAAGGGAAAGGCAGAAGAAAGAAGACCATGGAGAGCAGTCAGGGCAGAACAATGATGATGATGATGGTTTATTTGTCAACTGAAATACGTCCCCAGTAAAAAGCTTTTAACTTCTTATGAAACAATTAGAAATTATGAAATACTAGTGTAAGCGCGTGACTGTTTTTTGCGTATCGTCACGGGTATAGAATAGATCCAGTTTTTACGATGAAAGATTATGACAGGTTGATCTGATCTGGCCAAATATAAGCTTGACCTGTGTCTCACCCTTAGGATGAATAAAATCTCTTGAGCTTGAAGAACTCAGAAGCATTAATAGAGGTAGGTGTTAAACATGGACAGGAACGATCGCGCTATCGTGTAACTGTTTCAAAGGCCATACACTCGAACTTGCTTAGATACGAAATGATTTGTATTTTACCCTTAAAGTTCAGTATGCAAAATTGTTTTAAAAAATCCTGTTAGCTTCGAAAGCATCACGTTGTTTATTGTGGAGACTGGGAAAACACTCATAATGTAAACATTGGTCATAGTATCTGTGACGGCCAGAGAACTTAATACACATTCCATATTATGAAACAGCTGAGCAACTCCGCAGAAATGAGTTGCCAGAATAGTCGATTCGGTGACACATTTGGTCTGATGTCCACTTAAAATAACCTAATAACTCACATACAGCGAAGATGAATAAAGACCAATAACGAAAGTGGTCAGTAAAATGCCTAAAAAGCAAATAAACCGTAATGCATAAATTTTGGTAAAGCAACTATATTATTGAAAGTTGTAATTAAACTGAAAATTATGCTAAGCCGAAATGACAATTGGCATTCGTGGTTACAGTAGAGTCTTTGAGTAATTTAATTATTTTAAAAGTTTTTCAAGTTGCTTTAAGTAGTAACATGTTACTGAAAATCAGATCCATATTTTTCAGTCGCAAAATTTATTAAATTTTTTAAACTATGAAACGCTATAAAAAGAAAACTTAATGAATGTATTATGCCAATTAATTTGGTAGCAGTTGTTTAGTTATTAAATTGTTGACATAACCACGAATTCCTTCTAATGGTATTTCTGGTCGCTGTTTTGTGAGTGAAGACTGACACGTGACACCGTTCTCCAGCCAATAGCTATCGAGGTGAGTGGGTGACCTTACGAAATTATATACTAGATATCCGTAATAGAAACATAAATATTCGAACTATTATATAACCGTACATGACCTTCATTGTTCACAATTTTGCCTTTTAATGGCTGACTTTCGAAAAATTACTTACCTCTAGATCTACACTATTCTAAATCTGTGAGCAAGCTGTGTGTGTCTGATTATTTTAACGGGACCTGCGCAAACACTACCACAGCAAATTGGGTGGTGTTCTCAAATGTTTAGAGCTAACCTTCCGAATTAAATATTTGCGGAAATGGCAAATGACTTATGTGTACTGAGGTAGAGAGGGAATAATTAAATACATTTCTAGACATAAAATTATGAGATACGGATCACACTGTAATTAAGATGTTAACTCCTTGCAAACAAAAACTGAAAAAATATCGCACAACTTAACCTAGAAATCTGTTTAATATTTTGATTTCGAATATGTAGTTTTTCAGTTTTCTCGGATGCAGTAAATAAAGGAATAAATGAATCAGACGTAATAAGCGTTGCTAATACCGGTGTTTAATTTACTGTAAAAATAATGCGTGTTATCAAAAATGAATATCTCTGGATTGTATATATTTGTCTTTGGTTATAATTTCCCGGTTTTGCCAAATTTGTAACTTAAACCACTGGATATATTTTAACTCTTCAATAAGAGTAAGAGCGCTATTGACCCTGACGTCGACGCGCTCTAAAACACTACCACCACCACCACCATCAACAACAACAACAACAACAACAACAACAATAAGAGTAACAGAAGAGTAATATTTACGGTAAGTAATTTTGTGCTTAGTATCAACAGTAAAGGATTTTCAAGATGCCGACTCGCCGAAATTTGATTAGCGATAGATAATTCGAAAGTAAAGAATAAAGTTTTGTGAAATATCGCTTACCGGTAGTTCTCGAGAATTCGAAGGTCAAAGACCAGTTATATGTGTAATTCCTTCTAATAAATGAATTTTGCCAAAGCGAAGTACTTAATCTTTAAAATTTTACCTTTTTTATATTGATTTTGGTTAAATATGAAGCGAAAATGATCGCTTGTCACAAAAGAAAAACACTTTTTAGAAATAATATATACGATTCTGAGTGATTTATAATAGGTCTAAACATTTGCGACTGTTATGATATAGGCTCCGAGCAAATTTCTCGAAAGTTATTTGGTTAAATTGTCATCAGTGACATTTATGTCGGAATGTGTGGTAACACTGCTTCGAGCCTCGCCCGTACCGGACCGACAGGTTCGCAGGAATGAAACGTGAAGCTAATGTTTGTTCGGAATGCGAGACGTGAATGGAAGTGGACATACTAGGGGCGATGTGCTTAACGGGGAAATGAGCTGCGTCCAGGAAGACGGTACAGGATTTTTCTGGCGCGGAGTGAATCGTCGGCGCGGCGGTTTGAGTACTGGACGGGAATAACGAGAGGCACTCAGACTCCAGGCATAAATCCCGCCGTCATAAACGTCACCCGCTCTGCTGGAGATCGCGATCACCGACCGCTCCTCCAATTAGCATCCGCTCCTCCACTGCACTCATTACTCCCACCTCCCACCACCCCCACAGCCTCTCCGGTATTTTTTCGATTGTTTACAATTACTTTTTTCTATTCTAGTAGAAATAGTAGTAGTAGTAGTATTTGGAATTCGGATTACCGCACCGATACCAATGCTGGAAAATGCATTCTTAGATGGTAGAGTAGTAGATAGTAGTAATAGTTTAGTAATAGTAGTAGCGGTACAAAGTGACATAGTGAAATATTAAAAATTCTAACCATAAAGTGGACAGGAAACTGCAGACACCATACAAAACTGTAATAAATCGATTATGACAAATGCAGCAAGTTTAGAAAGTTATAATATATGTTAACAGCGAAACAATCGTATGTACCGTGCCAACAAGAAAAGACTGTACAGATATTGCCAAAAACCATACATAACAAAAATTGAAATTATTCATTGTGGAATTACCTGTTGAATTATCAAATGTAAAACTGTTGTGTTAAATTAAGGCCTATTTTAGTTTCTAGATACTAGGCTGTAAAAATGTGTGCTAAACAAAAAAAAAAAAATATTCTAGTAGTAATTACCGAGCGTGGCGGGTGAACGGTTAACGTTCTGGCCCCGCATTCGGGAGGACGCGGGTTCGAATCCCCGTTCGGGGATCCAGATTTGGGTTTTCCATGGTTTCCCCAATCACTCCAGGCGAATGCCGGGATACATCCTTCAAAAAGGCCATGGCCAAATTCCTTCCCGTTCCTTGTCCCCAGTCCCATCCCGCCTCTAATGACCTTAGTCTAGTTGTAATTTTAAAGTTAATGTTACTTGTCTTCTTCTTTCTATCCAGTGTTAGACCCGGTGGCCTGTTACGGTCTCAATCTATCTTCTTGATGATCATCCTACATCTCTCCTGCCTCTGGGATGGTATTTGAGGATTCTTCGTGGGCTCCGGTCCGTCTTCATCCTTAGTACATGGTCTGTCCAAGACGTTCTGCAATTTTGCGCGTTTTGAGAACTGGTTTAACTTTGAGTTCTTTAAGGATTTCATCAGATCTGTCTTACCGAGCGTGGTGGTGTAACGTTTCTGGCCTCGCATTCGGGAGGACGGCAGTTCGAATCCCCGTCCGGGCATCCATATTTGGGTTTTCCATGGTTTCCCAAATCACTCCAGGCAAATGCCGAGATGCTTCCTTCAAAAGGCCATTGCCGAATTCCTTCCCATTCCTTGCCCCTCATCCTTTCCCGTATCTAAAGACCTCGCTGTTAGAGAGACGTTAAACAGATAAAAAAAAACAGATCTGTCTTGCAATGTGTAGCCAGCTGTTCTCATGAATCGCAACTCAGTCGCCATTAGCCTCCGCTCATCATCTTTCGGAGTGTGCAGGCGTCTTTGTCGTACAGCAGGGTAGGTTTAGCCTCCGCTCATCACCTATGCGGAGTGTCCAGACCTCGCTAGTTTTAGCCAGGATCTTATTCCTGTAACTTTCCTGAATTTTGTTATTTTTTGTTGCATATCGGTTTCTAGGGTGTAGCTGAGGTTGTAACCTAGGTATTTAAATTCCGCTATTTGTTCTAAGGGGGTGTTTTCTATTGAAATTTTGATTCTTTTTCAGATTTTACCTTTGGTTTTATTGAGGGAAATCACGCTGTACTCTTTTGCTGCCTTATGGAGGTTATACACAGATCTCTGCAGATCATCTTCTGATTCAATGAAAAGCACTTGGTCATCTGCAAACAGTAACAGGTTGATCTGTCTATCTATCTTGATCTCTGGGGTTCTTGTTGCCAGTCACTAATGATTTTGTTTATATATAAGTACATGCTGAATAGAAGTGGCGATAGGCAACACCCTTGCCTCACTCCTCTATTAATGGGTTTCCATTCCGACAGCTGTTGTCCGGTTCTGACTGTGATTGGATTGTGGCTGTAAATGTTTCTAATTGGTTGTATGATTTGTGGTAAGGTGTTACTTCCAGCCAGAATTTGCCACAGTTTTCGTCTGTCGATTGTATCAAAAGCTTTCTTGAAATCAATAAATGCGAGGTGTGTTTCAAGATTAAACTCTTTAATGTCACTTGTTTCTTTCATAATTTAATGTTGGTATCTGAGATACTGCTTCCTGGAATTGCCCGTCCTTCCGATTTTGCTGATGCCTCTCTCGTCTGCAAATAAATCAGAGATTTTCCTTGTGTACATCTGTATAAAACGTTCTCTGGCACTGGCGTAACTGTACCGTCGAGGTCCGTAGCGAACTACTACTACCGCCCCCGGGTGGCGGCAATGGGGTTGGCTGTTGAAGGAACAGGGGGCGGCAGGCCCTCTCGGGCCCTTGTGCCGGGGCCGCTCAAGGTGGGGCCCCTTCCGGCTGGGGGTCCGCGGTATTTTGCCCGTCCTGCCACCCTATTGTTAAGCCGCTGTTCTCGGGCTTCCCATCAGGGTAGCATATCAATTTGATGCTTTGGATCCGATCTCCGACTTCATATTGCGGTGAATATAAACTCTATGATGGGCTCCGAAAGGTTCATCAAATTGACGCACTTCCGCAGAGAGCGGTCTGCTGTTACTTACAAATAATCTTATACTGTGTTGAATATTGCAATGTCGTTCTTGCGCCGAGGTTGTGGTAGGGAATGAGAAGACAGATCTCTGCCAGCACAATAATACAGCCGCAGGCAAGGACATATCTACGCTGCGTCATCAGCCAAACTTCATAAAGGCAGAACGTTAAGAGCTTGCACAGTCATACGACTGAGATAAATTTTGTGAAAACTTGTCAGACTATAGGGGGGCACCCATAAATTACGTGAGGTGTTTTTCCGGATTTCCGCCCCCCCTTTCTGGTGAGACTTCGTGAGATCTGGTCCGACCCCCCCCCCTTTCTGGTGAGATCTGGTCCGGGAGAAATTTCCAAAATCTCACGTGAGATTTCCGTTGCCCCCCCTCTTCCTTGGTGAGATTTCGCCGGACCCCCCCCCCCCTATTTGACCTCAAGTAATTCATGGACGTCCCCTAGGAACAATTTTCAAGTAAAATACAGAATTTAGAAATTAAAAGAGGCTCAGAGTTCTAAATTTTGTAGCTAAATACAAAATTAGGGTAACTCTGAACATTAGCAACTGTGTGTCTTGACAGCAATATTTCGATGTGTTAATTATACTAAACAATTAAGTACCAATCGAAAGTGACTGAAATATATAAGATATGAAAATCAATACCCTGACAGCGGCTCTAGGCGAATGTTGGAACGGTTCCAATCCTCACCCTACAAACTATACAATTCACAAACAAAAATACACTTATTATACAGAACAACAAAAGTTTCGCAGACAGATGGTACATTCCTCCTGTTACTTATAATAAACACCATTTCCTAAGAATTGTTAAAATCATCGGTGAAGAAAGTTGAATGGAAACCTCTTATCATTTTCTCATACTAAACGTGCCTTAATCTCTCGAAGTGAAGACAATTTTTTTATAAATATTTTTTTGCATAAACAGATTGAAATTTGCAGATCATTCATTTATAATTAAAAATTCAGATATTATAAAATACGTTTTATTTCTTCTACGAATACATGTCATCTGAAAGGTGCAGAGACTTCTACTGACACCGTAGAATAATTACTGAAGACTTTATTTATTTTTGGTTGTGATGTTTACAATTACAGCTGTATATGTTAGGATGAGCGGTCTGGTGGCTGAGAGGTTAAGGCGCCTGACGATACATCGAAAGAACCCCGGTTCGAACCCCTGTCTCAGCGGGTATCACTCCAGGTAAATTGTTCCTTACCATTCCTTAACAAACGCTCCCTCCAGGTTCTAACCCTCAAGCTGATATAAGGGAGCGGGGAGGGGGAAGGGGGTGCGGATTGTACGTAAAGATGTAAGTACCATTCACGCGGTAGTATTACCGGGCTAGGTCAGGTAAGAAGGACAGGAATTACCTGTGATACCGGGTTTAGTATGCTCCCTGGGAGAAGGCCCAACCAATTTTCTGGTTGAGGGCCTCAATTTTATGTATGGTTATAGTCTGAAATATTAAACGCTATTTGCTAAATAAAATAAAATAAATAAATAAAGTGTTTACGAGTTTCGTAGGAATTTTTACAATACTGGAATACCGATGTAGACTTTTGCACTATTGTCTACAGCTTAGTGCAGTTCTAGAGGCTCAATGAGCAATTTACACTTATAGAGTT